>VZRV01004346.1:2829792-2953585 GCA_013398115.1 Falcunculus frontatus | reverse complement strand
AGAGAAGAGAAGAGAAGAGAAGAGAAGAGAAGAGAAGAGAAGAGAAGAGAAGAGAAGAGAAGAGAAGAGGAGAGGAGAAGAGAAGAGAAGAGAAGAGAAGAGAAGAGAAGAGAAGAGAAGAGAAGAGAAGAGAAGAGGAGAAGAGAGAAGAAGAGAGAATGATGGGAGAGAGCACAGCAGGCTGGTGTGTAGCTCTGATAGTGGGGTAAGGGAACAAGACAAGATTTCTTTGCAGTTAGGCTTTTGTTCCCAAAATGAATTTTTAATGGATCCCATCCTGTTGGCATGCAAAGGTAAATAGACTGTATGAGATCCTTCTGCTCTTGTTGACGACACCATGTTCCTAAATTTTAAAGCAGTGGTTTTGTTTCAGAAGTTGTTTTGATAGGCTGTGGGTGCTAAACCATTTGGGATTCTGCTCACCAGGACCACAAAGTGAACTTTTGCTGACAAGGAGGAAAAAAATATCAGAGGAGGAGGAGGATGGAATAATAAAATATATAAGGAATATGTGGTTATGGAAGAATCTGCCGCAAAACCAGAAAAATGCTGGAAGTTACAGTAGTCAGGGAGCAGCTGGAGAGAGCAACAGACAGCACAAGCAAGAGAACATGTGGGAAATGATGGGAAATGAAGCATGAAGAGGAAGAATTGAAATCAAGTGAAAAGCAAAGAAGCCAATGCCACTAAAGCTGTCAGTTTAGAGTAATTAATTTGGATTTGCCCTTCTCTTTGCCTGTTTTTTTTGGTTTGGTTTTTTTTTTTTTTTAATTAATCCCTAGATAGAGTCCAGTCATTCACCTTTACTTATTTCTGTAATCTGTCTTTGCTTGCCTGTTGGTATTCCTGAATAAGACATGTATGGGGATGAGGCAGAAGCGGGGGCTGGGATGAACAGTTTTCATTTTCCTGTAAAAGACCTATTTTAATGTCTTGCAGCCAAAAAAGAAGCTTAGTGTCAGCCAAACCAGACTGAGGAAGAAAACGCTAGAGGAAGATATTCTATTGATCAGGTTAATCTTAACAATGTCAGGAGAAATTATACGTAGCTCAAGATTGTTCTGCAAAATTCTACAGCCATATGGACCTCCTCACAAATTACTGTGAAATGGAGAAAGGTTGAAGGGGGTAAGCACAGGCAATACATGAGTATCACAGAAATTGTTTGTAGGCTTCCACTGATTCGTTGCCCCTCAGTAATTTCACCTTCTGCAATCAGTAGGAATAAAATTATTTTATTAAGCTACAAGTGGTTTAATACCCCTAGATGTAAACTACAGACAAATAATGAAGTAATTTTACCATGTAAATGAAAATAATTAGTGGTAAAAATAGCCCTAATTTTTTGTAGGTAATAAAAATTTGCAAATCATGCTGTCATGAGAAGTCTCAAACCTGTGACTTGCAAACAGTAGCTGTATGAGTGGAGTAATTTGTGTCTTGCCTGTGCTCCTTATTTGACAGGGCAAAAAATACACACTTAAAAATACAGTAATTGAATATCAGTTTCAGCCTCTTAAACTGATGTGTAGAAGATGACCTATCCTACATAGATGCTAGTTTAAGAACTGCTTGTTTTTAATTACAGAAGCAATACATATTTTGTTGGGTGCTTCATTTGGTTTTTTGTTTGGGTTTTTTTTATTAAAAACACCACAAGATTATTAATACCAGATTCTGAGACATCCTTAGTATCAAAAAGAAGGCATCCTCCAAAGGCAGGAAATTCAAAATGAGAGTGGAAATTCTGCCCTAGAGCTTTTTTCCATAGGAGGGAGGTTGATGGAGTTATTCTAGCAGCCTTTTTGATCAAGAATAGCTCTGCCTTGAGAATAAATAGGTTTTTATAGAGGTCTGGAAGTGCACAGGCTCAGCAGTGGTGTTTCAGCTCAGTTCTGCGGGTGGCCGGCACTAGAGGGCACAGCCTCAGCTCTGCTGGACGAGGGCTGCATGTGGGCATTGAAGCCCTACCAAAAACCCCTCAGCTGGGTTGGTTTGGGTTGTTTTTATTCATTCTACCCTTTATCTAGAAGTTTTCTTTATCCATTTGTCCCTTTTTATCTTTGCAGTTTCTAAATAAAAGTTTCCTGTACTGGTATATAATTAGTCCAATTTTCCCTCTGGATTTATTCACATCACTCGAATGAACTTCAGTGGTTTATATCCTAGACGAGCATTTTCCTGCAGCACTTGAAGGGAAATCCTGCCCTTGTCAATGTGAACACAGCTTAAAGAGTTTTTTTACAGAATGGCAAGTGGCCATAGTAATGTTCATAAAATGTTGGTCACCTTGGTAGAAACAGGGTTTTGGGGGCAGAAAAGACAATCAAAAGGAAGGACTCGGAGGAAAAGATCCGAACCTTTGAATTTTAATATGCATAAAAATCAGAATAAGATGACTTATAAATATTGTCTAGCAGGAATTATGGTCTCAATTTTGAGGAGTACCTGACCATTTCTTTTCTCATTTCTATTCCTAAGGTTGACTGCATAATCCGCTCTACAAACCCAGCATTATTGCACTGGGACTAAATCCTACAGCCAGAAGCTACCACTGCCCTGCCGTGGTTGGAGTGGTGCTTTATTTTGGTAGCTGAACTGGAAGCATTGACTGGAGAAGAGTTGTTATTGTGCCGCCTGCTTTTCTTGCTGCTTTGCAATTGACAAAGTGTCATTTATCATGCTCTGCATTCCAATTTTTCTCTGCAGTTTTTCCAGCTCATCATAACATAATTATGTTTCTGTTTCCTTCAGCCAGGGGCCGATACTTTCTTTTACTAAGACAACAGCTGCACTGCACAACCTTGATGAATCCCCATAAGGGTAAAATGAGTCTGTAGTGCTTGTTTCTGCCCTGGCAACCCAAATGTTCAAGCTCTTTCTTATGACAAATGCTGTTCTAAAATGCGCCCAACCCCGATGCTTTCATAGCATTTCTCAAAATTAGGTTTTATACTGTAAATTAGACTTGAAATATTAAACATTCTGGCTGGTTTGTAATTTTAAAGGCTTCCTTTGTAACATTTCTGTTTATGGTGTTTATAGGTTATAGACTCCGGGATGGAATTTAGAAGGCTGTAATTACTGATGTGAAATTTGTATTTTGAATGAAATTGAACTTCATGTGTGACAATAAGCACAACCTGAAGGTCTGCTTTATGTCCCTAAAAAGCATCTTAAGTCAGCTTTCATGGTGCAGGTGAATCATTTCCTTGATTAAGGCCTCAGTTGCTCCAGCCACACTGCGACATAAAGGTAATTACAGAAACCCCATCTCTGAAGGGCATTAACTGCTAGTGATGGAAAAAGACACCCAGTATTTTTATTATCAGTTGTGGAGATATTTTGTTTAACTCTAATGTAGTACTTTGAACCTGAGATTTTAAAATACTTCAGAAAGGAAGAATGATTTTTGTATTTTACATGGGAGAAATCAGGGCAGAGAAAAGTAGGGCTCAATGCTGGAGGCAAGCTGAAGGCAGAATCCATTCTTAATGCTCCTGATTTTGTTTACCCAATTATACCATTACTAACTCCTATCTCATCTCAAAATCTATCCATCAGAGCACTGTGTATAGTGGAAGCAGCAACTTTTTGAGTCACTGAAGATTGCCCAGGTTTGTAAATGCATGGGATATTGTGGCCTGGACAATTGCATTCTTCAAGGCAACATTTTTCCTACTCTTCAGAGCAACGTTTTCCCTACAGTTTTGCTATCTATACTATTTTCCTGGTGTTATAACTTCTGACACCATCATTTGAAGATTTTTTTGTATTTATACATAAAAATTACAGTGTATCTGTACGCGGAGACAGGCGTTTAACTGATAAGATCAGTCCTATCAGCCATATCAATGCTCTCCATGATCTAAGGATACTTTGGGATACTTGACAGTGTTTTAGTTTTGTGATGTTTGAGTTCTGTCCACCACACAATTGCACTGATGCAATTGCCTGGAAAGCAATTAGATGTTAGGTGTTGATGGGAACTCTCCCTGCCCAGCCAGGGCCAGCTTCTCTTCATGAATGGTGAGTATGGCTCTGCTGTTGATAAAAAAGGCAGTGGGCTGCTTGTTTTGGAAAGACAATGAACACATGGCTCATGAGAGGAGCTTGCCTTGTGCTCCTTCTTCCTTATAATCTGAGGCAAAATCTGGTGTATTTCACTCAGATATATTCTATCATCAGTTTCTTTACTCAGTCCACTCATGTTCAATATAAGATGTGCATTTTCCTTCTGATTCATGTACAGTAATTACTTCCTAACATCTGCCTAACAGATTTTGTAAGAAAAGTAACTCTTCAAATATTAAGAAAAAAAACAAATGTATGAAATCTTTGAAATCTCTATTACTGGGGTTTGTTATTCACAGCTGACTGGATTCATTTCCCAGCCAGGAAGCTGGTTCAGCAAAACAGCTGCATTAGTTATTTAACTGAAGGCCTGATCCTGCTCTTGCTCACACTGATGCAAAGCGGGAATAGTACCAGAGAAAATAAAGAATATCCCTAGTGTGAAATGCACATTGTAGAAAAATAAGCATTGTGCTATGGAACAACAAAAGAACTGCAGCAGATACTCTGCCATCCTGGTATAGGTATTAGGCAGGATCTTAATGTCTTGCAGAAACCTTATCCCAAATACACTGCTCGCTCCTGGGAGGGTTCTTTTACTGTGGTAGCACCAGGTGACCAGCAGAACTAAGGCCCAGTTGTGCTCAGTGTTGTGCCCTAATACCATGAAATCACACGTGACCTATTCTGTACTAAGCATCATACTCATTACTGTTTGCATCTGGCTCATAATTGTTCCCTCTCGGTTATTTAATTTTTTACGGTGTCTGCTACAATTACTTTATACCTTCTAGTGCAGGAAAATGCACTCACTGGTTTTCCTCCTAGGCTGAATTAATGCATGTGGTAATTGACCCGGGGCTGCACGGAAAGGAGAAGTCAAATGAGAAGCATTGCAGTGAAAAAGGGGACAAAGCATCCCAAAGTATCTCCTATATAAGATGGCAGTGCTTCTTGGACAATCTCAGGACAACAAGGGATTGTCACCACAGCCTTTAGAGATGGATGTCTTCAATCCCCAAGGCCATCAACACCCTTCATTTGATCTTATTGTAAAGTAGTAGCATGTACTGTTAATAACATCAGAAGTTACAGTATCTGAGAGTTCGCTCCCCCAACCCTCATCCTGTCTCCTCCAACACAAGTTATCCATTGTATCTTGGCTACAGTCACTGACTCTCATGTAGCAAAGGTATCTGTGGTTTTGTTTGTGCTGTGGAGTCAGGGGCATCTGCAGCTGCTGTGAACTCGTATTGTCAGTTCACATTCCTGTTGCAGACCCATTGGAGGGGATTCCTGAGCTCTTGCAGATGGGAACCTTGCAGCCCACAGTACTATTCTCTGACACCAGCATGTGTTTGTTGTTTTCCCTTGTTGACTTTTTCTGGTGCGTTACTGAACCCCCTCTGGAGTTACAGTAAGTTTTTAAAAGGAAACTAAGGTTTGGAGATGCTACACTTTCAGACACAAGAGGAAGGACAGCTCCTGAATGGAGATATCCACATGAAGTTCCATTATTCCTAGACCTTGGGAAGTTTTGAGGAAGAGGACAGAAGATGGGAGGCTGCAACATTCAGCACCTGAGCTGGCGAGTCTCTCTTTCCCTGCCGTGCTATGAAATGTGTACGAGATGCACTGACCAATGCGTGTGGCCTCAGTCCCACCCCGAGACCTCTGCCCAGCACCCCAGCACCTACAGGGATGGGATTACAGCAGCAGCTATGCTTTGGTTTAAAACAAGGGTACATTCCTAGCCTTTAGTTTTGTGGGGCTCAGTCTGAAATGAGACAGAATTGAGACCAATCCATCGCTGTCTGTCGGAATCCAAAGCCTCCCTCTGCAGCCAGCCAGACACGTTGCCCAGACTGCACCCGGCAGTGCAGCTCTCTGCTGTGGCTCATCTGCCTCCTCCTCTGCTCCCAGTTTCAAATCTCTTCAGCAATATGTTCTGTAACAATTAAGGATTTCTGGGGCAACTCCATTAAGATCAGAAAGATATCCTTCTGCTTTGAAATATGTGAGCATGAATGATTCATTCAGCACAGCATCCCTTGGCCATTCATATCTATCTGATGATCAAATATATTTTTAATTATCAATCTATCTGAGGGGAGTTTTTTCACTAGACAATACCCAACTGTATTGTAAGAGCCTTTTGGATTGAGGCAGAGAGTTTGGCAGCGAGATAGGGAACATTTGGGCTTTCAACACTTAGGAACACATGGAAAGAGGTTTGGAAGATTGCCACATGGGATATAGCTTGGAAGATGCTACATTTCTTCATCCCTTTTTTTTCCGAACAGAAGTAGAAGAAATTTTACTTTTTTTGAAGGAGCCTGATTCCTGTGTATTTTCTATGCTGCTCTAGGATAAACCACTATGGTCAGCTGCAAGGTTTGAGCAAAATCAGCTGCGTGTTTACAGGTAAGTGTAGGTGGGCAAGTAAAAGGGTGGTGATCTTTCAGATCTTTCCATGTTTTTACCTCCTAATTCATGAGAACCCTCGGAGGTGAACTCACAAAGCTGCAGCCTGGTGACTCAGATCACAGGGTGAAGGAGGATATCTAGTGCCCAGCCTGTCAGGATGTGCACCATTCACTGAGGGCTCTGAGGGTAAGGCCCTGCTGGTGGTCCTTCCTTCATGCTGCTGCTGTGACCATCTGTCCCCAGTCATCTTGACACCTGGGGCTGGACAGACAGTTCAGGCTGTCTGTGTTTCTCTGGTACAGAGTTTCATCATGTGGCTTGGAGCTTCAGCGCTACATTACAAATCCCAGTCACCTTTGGGACAGCATGGCAATGGGAGAGAGGAACCTCCTCCAGCTCAGCACTCAGCACTGGACATGTATGAATCAACATCATCTTCATACCACTTTAGGGACAAATGCCTCATGCCCATGATGGGAGCAGACTGTGTCTCTCAGAGTTACTGCCTCTGTTTGTAACAAGAGCAATGCTTTCTTTAAACTTTTTAATTTTTTTTTTTTTTGTGGATCAATTGTGTCCCAGGCTGGGGGGCTGCAGCAAATGCAGAATTTATTGGAATACACAAATATGTATTTGCACAATTGGCAAGTGGGCTCTGCAGCTTAGTAAATGCTAATTAATCTCTCAGACTGGTAGGAAGTCATCATTATCCCAGTTCAGCAATGAGAGACAAAGACCAAAGAGAGTGGCAGGGGCTTGTACTGAGTGACAGAGTCAGAGCGGACAGAATTGCAGTCTTCTTTGGAGCTCTGAACAGTAAAGCACCCAAGTTTGGTGAGACTGCATCTGAAGAGCAGAATGGAGGCACTTGGGGCTTTTCCCTCAATCCCTGTCTCCAACAGCTCAGTTCAGGGCAGGCTGCAGCTCTCACCCCACCTGACTGCTCAGATTTCCTTTCCTTGAGAAGTAAGAGTGATGGGGAGGAGGTACCTGCCAGCTCTGCCTGCAGCAGGGAGCTGGAAATCAGCTTGACTATGCATTCACTTCTGGGAACTGGGACTCACTCTCAGATCCTGTGTTTTGGTCATAGTCTGAGTGTTTCTTGTCCACAAATTCATTGTGGCTTTTTATCTTGCATTTTCCTGTGAGAGTTTGTTTCAACACTTGCAGCCAAATAATGACTAGACAGGGCAAGATCCTGTTATTTCTTTGCTAATGGGATGCCAGGGGTCACTAAGGTACCTCTAGGTAAGGTGAAAGCTGAGAAGACGACATCCAGGAACAGGAATAGAGCATGGAGGGGCTGGTGACAAGAGCAGAGGAAGGAGAATCTCCTCCAAAGGTATTCAAAGACCTGTAGCAATAGTTTTTGAGAACTGACCACATAAGTCAGAAGAGCAAAAAAGATAGACAAATCCCTAAATCATGTGGATGGGATTTGTTTTGGAATGAGTGAAACCTTTCTGAATAAAACCTAGACGATTGTGTGAGTTTCAAGTATTTTTTTAGCCTTATATCCACAGGCTGCACATTTCTGAGCCAGCTAAAATTTGATTCAGAATGTTTTAATATTTTGCTTCTTCTCACAGAGCACACACAGAAGAACATTAGTTATTCCTATTTTCTGTGGCCATAACAGCCCCAGGTTCTGCTGTTCTGAGGATGCACTTCCCTGACTGAGTTTCAGTTTTGGTGACCATTTAGAAATCTTTTGACTCTAACACAGTTACATAATTTTCTTAGAGAGATTAAGGAGCATTAAAACTAATGTACAGACCAACCTTTCCAAAACCCCCATCCGGTTTCATGCTTCTTTGCATCTCCATTCCCATCTCTACTGATCTCAAAGGAGAAAAAGGACTCTCCTATCAGCCTGTTCCTGATGTCTCATTAACTGGCAGCTATCACAGCTCTTCTTTTGCTCTGTTACAGTTTCATTTCCAGAGAAAAAAGCCCTGATGGATGTTGAGCCTCTGGATTGTGGCACCACTGCAAATTAAATGAGGTTTCTGTTTATACCAAAGGGCCGGCAGTACCTCCTTAATCAGGCTGTCTGCTCTTTGGAAATCAGATATTTTGCCTAAAAGCACCCAGCAGTGAAGTGTAACTCAGTAATAATTGTTTATTGGGGCTCAGGAGGGAAAACCCAGAAGAAAAACTGTAGGTGCAGTTAGAAGCACTGGTGAATGGTTGACTAAATGGGATTTCTTTTGCCTTTTGTTTTAAGATTGCCTGAACTTGATGGAGGCTGTTTCATTTAAAAGACAGAAAGACCTACAAATTAAGCAACATCTAGCTCCTAATGTGTGTAACTGCAATTTGCATACATCATGGCAGCTGCTGAGTTTGTCCTTATTACCTCTGCTGGAGTGTTAATTTAACCACAACTTTCTCATTTATTTAAATGGAAAAGCAGCGGGTGGCTGGCATGCCACATTATCTGTCAGGCAACCTGGGAATCAGTTGACAGAGCCAGAAAGAGATTTCAATTCAGAGGGGCTGCAGGGTGCTGCCTCCCAGACCTGCGGTCACAGGCGAACTCCGGATTGCCCGTGGTCTGCTCTAAAGGTCAACACTAACCCCAAGGAAAAAACCCGAATCAGTGTTGTATCTGGACTGACATAAGAGAATAGATAGTACAATTACACTTGAAATCTCTGTATTTCTGATTTTTTTGTCCGTGTGTATCCAAACTGGCTCTGTTTATAGAGATATGATAACCAAAACATCATTACTGGTTCTGACAACAAATGGAAGAAGCGCACTTTGTAGAGCAACCACTGTAACGTGGTGCAGACCCAGCCTGAGGGCTGAAGGCACTCGGGCTCTCTGCCCAGCCAGGAGATGCCAAAGCTGCCCACGCAGGACGTGCTGGGAGCAGGGAGCAGCTGTGGCATGAACGGCGCCAGAGCCATCGGCCAGTGCGTTGGCCGAGCCTGGAGACACCTCCACACACGGCTGGTGCCACGTGGGTGACTGAACATGCCAGAACTACTCATGTGGAAAGTAAAGCAAACGTGAGGTACCAGTTGCCAAACCAGAGGCTGCCTCACTCTCCAGGAAAAGAGGCTGAGAAGCCCCGAGAAACTGCTGAGCTGGGAGATGGGAAGAGCAGTGGCCATGCTGCGGAGTCACTCATGGGCATGGAGTCACCAAGCATGAGGGTCTCCTCTCCTGAGCTCTTATGATGTGCCACCATTTAATGACACAACTGTGTATTTTTCAGTAGAGAATGAGGTTCTGCTCTGAACCATGGCAAGAATGACAGAGGAGATGAGTTCAGCTCAGAACTTTGGTTGTGATGTTTCAGTGGCAGAAAAGAAAAACCATGTCCTGATGCCAGCCAGAGTTTAACTGAGCTGATGTAGGTCTCCTCTGAAGTTCAGCTAGAACTGACTGTGGCTCATGGTCCTGCTCATGGCAAACCACAGCAAAGCTTCACCCACAGACACTTTGTGTGCACCCACCCACCAGAACAGGAATCCTGCTTTGGGTGAAGTGTGAATGTTGTGTAGCTGTTCTCAAAGTCTGGACTGTGATGAACACACACTTGGAAACTAGTCAGACTTTCTCCAAAAAATGGGCTATTTTTCCAATAAGTGAATCACTAACAGTTGAGATTTAGAAAGGAATGTCTTTGCTCACGCAGCACCAGAATGTACTGTATGACTGGTGTCATGCAGACACTGTTCTAAAACATTAAATTCAACACATATTTCCTAAACACTGATATATTTGCATCAAACGTGCCTTTTCCATCTCTGATGCCTACTCCTCATTGTTTTAAAATACACTGTGCTAAAAGATCACGTATTTGTTGAGTTATAACAGATACTCTTCCCTTTGGCATTAACTTAACAAAGTTCAGGGAAAACTTGTCTTCGCCCACATCTCAGCCATTCATTTTTACAATAAAAATCACCATGACTACAGATAATGATATCAGAATGAAAGCATTATGACTTAATTACGTGAAGAAGGTGAAAACAGGCTTGGCTTGCAGAAGAAAAAGCTTTTAATTCCAGCAAAAATATGGGGGGCACACACTCCATTTGTGACACCATGAAATGCTGCTGAGAGCTGCCCGGGGGTTGCCCCACTGCATGACGGGGTGTCCCAGTTAATTCAGTGAAGCGCAAGAGAAATACTTGGAATTTCATGAGCAATAAAGAGAATTTTGCCTTAAAAGTGTTAGTGTTTTTGTGAAACACGCTCATTATAGAAATTATCAGAAGAAATGCACCCATAGAGGAAACATGATTATTATTATGTTAGTGGACTGGTTTCATATAAATAAAATTAACTACATAAATGCTCCATTGTTAAGCAGCACCATACTATAAATTGTTCCAAGTTAGAGGAGAACAGGGCAGTGTAGGGGATATGGTCCATTTTTATCACAACTGTGGCATTTCATCAGCACATCATTCTATCTTGGCTTCTGTGGGAGCTGTGGTATCAGATTGGGTATTTTTATTTCTAAGATAAATCTGAACTTTTAATAAGAACAACCTGGGAGTTTAGACAAAATATATCTTTGTTATCTGGTCTATCAAATTCTCTGACATGAATAATCACTGGGATTTTTTTTCTAGTTTTGTTCACAAATGCTATGAAATATGCTTTTAAAAGGATGTACTTTAATTTTCCCTCTAAACCCAACAAACTGCTATTAGCAGTGGAACGTTTCTGCACATTCCTCTATGGCTTTCAGAAAAACTGTGTAATAAAATCATCAGACTAAAAATCTAGATAAGGAAATACATTTCATTTTCAATTTTCTCAGAAGCTATTATGATCAATCAACCAATTAGTATGGTGAATAAATAAATTAATGCCATTTAAAAAAGAACATTCTGAAAACCCCTTAATGTCTTTCTCAACTAAAAGCATTGGCTCAACATTAATCAATATTATAACCCTAAATTCTGCTTAATCTTTTTTCCATCTTTGCTTAAACATATGGAAATAAAAATAGTGTATTATGGCCCTCTCTGTTCCTCTTTAATTTTCAGAGTACAAGATGTACATCAGTGCAGCCCCACTATTCTGGACCAATTTAGTGGATCTGTTCCTGATTTGCACCAGCACAAACAAGAAGATAGTCTTAAAATATACAGATAACACTTCAATTTGGTCAGCAATCCTTCTTTTGTGTACAGCTTCAGCTCTTGATGATCTAACAAAAGGGCAGGAGGATCAATTTGGGAAAATTTCTGTCAGCTATGGAGACAGTGGCCTTGGTTTTGGGAATGACTTGGATAGGGTCAGGAAGCAACAGCATCTGCTGTGGTTGGGTACCCAGGCCTCAGAGGCAGGTGGGTGCTCCTATGCTGGAGCTGCTCCAGCCACCCAGAGATGTGCCCGGTTCTGTGCAAGATCTGTGGGGAACATGATTCCTGAAGTGGTCACCAACACCAGCTTTGGCTGCACCACCCCAAAGAAGAGTCTGCTGCTCCCTGGCACAGTGCCTGGCAGGCAGCAGGGCAGGCAGCACACAGGGGAGAAGGAGAACGGCACCGGTGCCAGTTGGCTGCGTCCTAATGTGCCCCTGTGCCTGACATTAGAGCAGCTCCTTGTCCCAGCCAGGAGCCCACTGCAGGTTATTTATAGCCCTGGCACCTCACTGCTCACCAGGAGCTCTGTGCTGCTGTGTGAGGGCTCTGCTTCCCTCTCCCATGCACTCTCACAGGCCCTTGCCATTCCCAGCGTCGGAAAGGTACATTTAAATCCCATCCCCACTTGGGACAGGAAAGGGAAGGGTGTTTGGTGTTGGGACAGATGGGCAACGTGGAATCACCAGGGCCAAGCTTGCTTTGGGTTGCTGGGTGCCTGGGAAACTTGTGGGCGGGGATACCTGAATGTTTGTCTTGGGGAACCCTTAAAGCTGCTGCACAGGAGCATAAACACAGGGCCAGCTGCAAGTCAGCAACAGGGGGAAGAGGCTGTACAACCCACTGGTGGTGCCAAAACTGGCCCCCCTCAGTTCCTTACAGTGCCTTCTGTCCAGTTCATAAAGGAATTGTAAGAGATTCATTACAAAGTTAGGACAGGAACCATTGATCAACATCTAACTTGGGGTCTGTTTGCAGCTAAATGGGGTTTGTCAGCAGTGTGGAAACAGGATCAGCCTGTGGATCCAGAAATTTCAGTGCCTGTTGAATACTCCACAAACCTGCAAACATCTGGACTTGCTTCCAGATAGGAAGCACAGAGGAACTCTTGCTTCTTCCATCAGGGTATCTACATGTGCCTGGGACTGATCCCTGCCATCAGAGGGATGAACATTTTCAATATGCGTGTTTAGTGGGGACTGCAGATTTAGGAGGTATTGAATGTGTGTGTCAGTGCAGGGGCCGCTTTGGAAGTGGTGTTGTGTTGCTGCCACGGGTTGCTCTGATTTTTCCTTTCTGTGAATATGGGCATACCCAGATGTTTGCTTGGTAGTGAATGAAATTGGAACTGGAGAAATTCAATGGTAAGTTTGGATTCAAACAGTAACTAATGGAATCCTGACATCAAGTTACAAGGGTTTACAATTTGTACTTTCTTCTAATTTCACTGCTGAGTGATGGGGTAATTAAAGTTTTTACATACTAGCATTTGCTTACCAGAGGGGTGCATGCTCCACAGTTATGTAAATATTAGCAATTAGAGTTCACAATCTTTTTTGTTGTAAAAATGCAAAGAGAGTCTAGTTTGCACAGTTATTAAATTATGTTTCTTTTAATTGTGATACAGTCCTGTTTACATTGTACGATAGAACTGTTCCAGAAAGTGAGCCTTTCCTGTACTCACCAGTATATTTAAAGAAATGCAAAAAGAGAAACCCCTAAGGCCCTTGTCAGACTGCTTGAAGAGCTACTGAAATGCATTTTAGAAATACATTTTCCTTCTGCTGACATCTGTCATTGTAAAAAACTTGTGCATCCTCCTTCTGTGAGTGAGCACTTTGCCATTTCAGTTGGTTTTTATATGTAAGAAAAATGATCTGCATGTGTGAACTGTAGAAGAAATGGGCTCGGTATGTATATCTTTAGCTTCTATTCTTCTCATACAATTACTGCACATAATTGGTTCAGACTGGGATTTGTTCATAGGCATTTGTTTGTTAACAGAGCCACATCAATTTTCTACTTAAATTGTGGGATTCTTTTGGCTGACTTCACTGAGCTTTGAGCCAGAGTAAGATTAAGTCAGGTGAAGGCATATTTGAAAGGACTGCCCATAGGATCTTTCATTTCTAGCTGCTTTGATTTTTTTCATGAATCTATAACAGTTTAAAGAAAAAAAAAAGCCTGGTATTTGCTGAGATAGGATCAATATTAATCCAATCCCACATCTAGGCCTCTGTCTTGGCAGTAAACGGAGCTCAAACTGTCAAATCTTCCCAGAATCATAAACTAACCAAAGGCTTTGAAAACTGATCAAAGCATCTTCAGGTCTCCAATGGTCAATCATGCTCCCAAACACAGTTTTTGAAGCTTTGCAGACTGCTTAAAAAATCTCCCTGGTAGGTACCAAGTTTCTCCTAGCCCAGAGAACATTACTGAGTCCCACTTTATTTATATTTTAAATTAAGAGCAATGAAATGTGAAGGAAAATGAAGCTTCTGCAGAAAGACCAGGCTGTGTCTGTTGCAGCCTGAGTGGAGATGACTGCAGGCTGTGCTGGAGTGGGATGCTTGGAGCAGCAGGAATGCAGGGATGCACACAGGGGAACACAACACTGCCACAGCTGCCTCCATCTACAGGAGCAGCTTGTAGGTCAGCAGCCTGTCCTCCTGCACTGAGAGCCTCCTCTTGCACCACTTGCAGACTGTAACCAGCTAAGAAAGCTCCCACGAGCCTGCCTAGCAGCACATCCCAGCAGGAACTGGCCTGTGGTGCTTGGATATAGTGAGACCTCAGAGTGCCTTGACTCAGGCTCCTCAGTACCAGAAGGCATGTGAAAATAAACAAGGTGCCACAGGGACAGAGGGAGAGGAATAGTTAAAATCTCTCTCAGAAGGATTGGCAGACTTTATCTTATACAGGCCAATGATGTCATTTGATTTGTAGTGTAGTCATTTGTTCGTAGTTTCAAAACCTCAAAATTCCTCCTTCCCTGCCAGGAATAAATCAGTTCAGATCACCTGAACTGTACCTGCTACGGGGCTGATGCTGGGAGATTGAGAGGGCTGAGCAAGGAGGGTTCTTTCTGTGGCTTTAGGAGAAGGTGACCCCATCATCTGGCAAATCTTTTAAAACTCCCTAAGCTATTTAAGGCAGAAGTTTTACCTTTAAAATTGATGCAGACCTTTCAGTTCCTACATTGCACGGTGAGCTGAAGCAGGAGCTGGGCTTTTAACTTAATTAGATGCCTTTGAAAGCCTGAAAATCCTAATTCTCTAAGTAACTGGCAATTGACTGAATATGGAAAACTTCCAGAAAGGTACCTCGGCTGCTGGTAGATACAGTGATACTTGAAACACATCCAAGCACTAAATGTATAATTGTTACAGAGAACCACCTTTTAGTGGCACTTACCTGTATGCCCATATGAACATAAATTTCCTAGAAAGAATTGGTTGGTCTCCCACTTAATCCTCTGCCACAAGCCTGTATATTTTATCTGGACAGAATGGATGAAATTAATTCAAGAAATCCTATCTGAGTCAAAGCAAGAAAGCAAATATTCCCTGAAACTGTGAGTGACCTTTTCAGCATAGATCTCCAGCCACAGACTAGAGATGCTTCCCAATCTGACCACCAATAACTATCCTTTGAATCTGTTTTTTCAGCCAGCTGGGCACCTAACTGATGTTGATTTAGTCTGTGGATTTCACCACAATTTGTCTGCAATAATATCGTGTAGGACCATATCAGTAGGCTTAAGACAAAGTATCTAATTTATCCTGTTATCCCTGAAAAAATGAAGAAAATTAGATTGGATTGACACCATTTGTTCTTGATAAATAGGTGCTATAACTGCTTTTATCACCTTGTTACCCTCTAAATCCTTATAATTCAATCACATAATAATTTCTTCTGGCATCTTTCCAGGTGTCAGAATGAAGAGAATGATTCCCATTATCCTATAGATAGAGGAACATCTATAATTCATTGGTAGCTTCTTTTATATATCTTATTATACCTTTTCCTTGTATCAAGATTAGCAGTATTATTTGCCCTTTTCAAGCACTGTGGGATCTTTTGCATGGTTTAAAATCTTGATCTTAAATGCCAGCACGGCCTTCATAATTAAACCCTGAGATTATAACATTATTATCATCTGGGTGCTGATTTCTGCCTCACTGTGGCTGTCAGCCAAATGTCATAATGCATACAATTAACAGATTTGCTTCTCAGCTTACTGATAACAAAGGAAGCACAAATAATTCATAGGCAGAGGCACTGGTACTTTGATGTGATTGAACTCTGATC
The DNA here is from genome assembly GCA_013398115.1 of Falcunculus frontatus. Classification (NCBI taxonomy): domain Eukaryota; kingdom Metazoa; phylum Chordata; class Aves; order Passeriformes; genus Falcunculus; species Falcunculus frontatus. Next base: position 2,937,659 of record VZRV01004346.1, on the reverse strand, counting down.
CTTTCAGCACCTGAAGGGAGGCAGGCTGAAGGCAGGGCATTCTCATTAAGGCAAAGAAAAAGAAAAAAAAAAGCAGAGGAGGAAGAGGAGGATGCAGGAGGTGCCCCCCACGCTGGGTGCTGTGACCTCTGCTGGGCCAGGTCCCGCAGCTCCCACCCTCCCACCACGGCATGGAAAGAGGGGATTCCTTGGGAAAAGACAAGAAAAATCTATGTCCCAGACAAAAAATACAGAAAAAATAATGTCTCTAATTACAAGGTAGCTTTTTTTCCCCCCAGAGGTTGGGGGAAATTCCTGGTGAGCTACTTCCATCTGGTTTACAGTCCCTTTGCGCTGGGGCAGTTCAAAGAGGCTGCAGTGTAACTGAGAATCGAGGACAGCATTTATTTATAGTTTGATAGCCTCATAAAAGCTGGAGAGCTGAGCTCACAGCAGTGTGCTTATTTATGTTTTAAACTGCTCATGCAGCATGCTACTGCCTCACAAAGCTTATGCTGGAGCTCCTGCATACCATTATATATGGCTCTTCATAAGGTTCACGGCACAAAGGCAGAAAAGAAAAAGCGAAATTAGACTAACTAAATGGTTTATATAAAAATTAAAGTAGCAGTCAGAATTGGAGGAAAATTAATAGCCCAACTCTGAAATAAAGTAACATCCAATGAAGGTTTGTACCTGAAATGATTTTTCACAATAGAAGAAAAAAATATCCCAAAATTCTGAATAAGGCATTAACTCTGATTTCAGCTCCTGGTGACATTATAAAGGATTTGGACCTTGCACTGGAAGTTTTATAATGACAACCCAGCCTCTGACACAATCTCAGAGCAGTGTCTCGCTGCAAATTATATTTGTATCACATTTATCCTCTCTTTTAATATCAATGTGCCATCTTTTTCCCTCTGTAACCCAGAGGGAAAGCAAAGAAGCACCATTTCATTATTACCCTTTAATAGTCTTTCCAGTGATATAAAGGAGAATATTAATATCCTTCCAATGACCTCACCTAAACGCTGCTAAAAGCCAGGAGGGAGGTGACAAGTTTGCAGCTAAAGCACAGGGATGAATTTCTGAAGTTAATGAAAGAATTTCACCCCTGGGTTTTAATCCTGTTTTCTTTTTAACCTTTTAGCTTCAGTTTCATGAGCTATAGAATGGAGAAAGTAGACTCACATACAAGTCAACAGCACAATCTTGTTGAGTACAGTTCAGTCAGGAGCTAGCTGCACTGTCAAAGCACAGAGATAAAGAAGGTGTGTTCTGACAAGGAAGAGTGAATATTGTCTTCTTGGAAGTGTGGGGTAACCACGCTCTTCCTACAGCTCTGCCTGGGGAAGCAGTGATGCTCTGCAGAGCTTAATGAGGTGGGCGGACAGGTTGGAGGGGTGCAGTGATCCTGCCTGGAAGGTGCAGACTCTTTGCACAGGATGAGGTGATGGTTGGGTATGGACCAGCTCCAGGAGAAGGGGGCCACCACATCTCCTGCTCCCTGGCTGTGGGCAGTCCTGCTGCTGCTCCTGGGGACGATGCCCAGAGCCGACCCAGCAGCTCTGAGGGTGGCAGAGGAGACCACCTGCCCTGGGTGCAGATGGGCAGTGCCCTTCATTGCCTGGGCGGTGGCTGTGGGACTTGTCCATCAAACCATTAATGCCTCAAGTAGCACATAAATGACCTGAGCTATGTTTTGCCTCAACATTGCTGTTGCTGAGGCCTGACTGATGGAAGAGAGGAGGAGACAGCTGCGAGAGTGTTGTGCCAGACGTGCTAATCACTGGTATGAACACTTTAAAATTCACAGATCTGATGAACAGTGTAATCACAGTATTGCTCTTAAGAAAGCTAAATTAACAGTGAAAGAAAACTTAAAGGTGACCAGCAAAGGAAATGAAATCATAACTCAGTTCTGCACACAGCTTCTTCCTGATCTATACAAAAGTCTGGGGAAAATGACAGTGGTTAATTATCTCACTTGTTCTTTACATTAAAAATGCACATTTTGACCAGTATAGAAAAGCTGGGGAATGTATGAAGTTCTGACATCACAAAAGAGAAAGGAGAGAAGCTGATAATTTTGGAGGAAAAGTCATGATTAGTAAGATTGTGAAAGAGGATTGGGACTTGTTGGTGCTTACTAACACTTTCATACAGCTGGAGATGAACAACCTGGTTCAAGACACTACAGCTCATCTTCTTAAACATGTCTGTGCTTATGGTCTTTGAGATGGTAAACACGATCTCTGAGATACAGGGAGGTTCTGTTATCAAAATGCAGTGAGGATCAAATATTACAAAGTGATAAAATAGCACAAAGGAAAAACAATAACCTGTCCATCTAATTATCATGTAGGATTAAAAAAGAACATTTCCTATCTCATGAAAGGCTTCTACTGACTGTACTGACTGCTCCAGAGGCAGTTGATATAGGATTAAGACCTACATTTTCTCAAATGCAGTATTTAATTTCAAAGGAGACAGGGGAAAAAAAAAATCTAGATTTTGAAATACCATCTCTGAAGAGCTCAGAGCTTGGCCCACATCCAGACGTTAATGTTTAGTCTTCCAAATCCTTTTTTAAAATCTGGTAATAACCCAGTTTCATTTCTTAGGTTTGTTGCTTCTGGTTCCATGTTTGGAATATGGAAAGAATTGATCAAATCAAGGAAATGCCAATCTTCAAGCATGCTTGGCTTTTAATTTAGCACCCAAAGTGAGGAATCTACCTAACTTGCAGAATGATGACTAGTTCCAAAAACAACTGAACAGCTAAAAGAGTAGGTTTGAGTTTGGTGATATAGCTGTAGGTTTCCTTTCCACCTGGGAAATAACTATAATATTTTTAAAGATCTATCTATCCAAATCTGTAGAAAAATCTGGACTGTTCATAAAAATACCTTCAGAGGAATTTCAAAGAATTTCATACACTCATTTTTTATGTTGATGCATGTTTCTTTAATGAAACTAAGACTTCTCTTCATGCTGCCAGGATTTGAGGAAACCAATTCAATCTGCAATACAAGCCCTCGATCCTGCAAATATTTAAGCTGGTGAGGAATGTTACTCATTTCAACAGTCTCATTAAGCACTTTGGAGCATGTTTACAATGTGTTTCAAACATGGTTCTACCACAGCTTTAGGACTTGTTCATGTGCTGGTGATTCATAACATGAGTCCTTAATGCATTTCTAAAACAGAACTGTCTCATTACCATATTACAGCCAAAAACTGTGATAAGGACTGGTATCCCTCCAGTGACGGTAAATGTCATTCTCCCACTGAAATTCTACACCTGTACCTCACATTCTGCAGCTTCCTGATCTGAAAGACAGAGATTCACCAAAGGATCTGCCTGCAAAAAAAACCAAACCCAAACCAAAAACCAAACAGAAATGAGACCATGAAGTTCCTTTTTTCCCCCCCATAAATAAAACTGGAGGAAGTATGTTAATAATTACAATTTCATTTAAAATCTCCTTTAAGCTTACAGTGAATGGAACCAAGACTGTGAATCTGCAGCACATAAACACCCTGCTGAGAAGAGGGAGGACAGCTTGAAGGCTGACCTCTATTCCCCGATCCTTTACTTACTCCAAAGGAAACCAATAGCAACTCTGTAGAAACCAGTGACCTATGCTTTGGTGTGACAGAGTAAAGAATCTGGTCAGTTGGACCAAGTTGCTTCCTGCCACTTCACTACTGCTTTGGGGGTAAAAGCTGTTCTCTGCCTACAACGTGTTGACTCTCTCAGCTCAATTTTTATAGGCTCTGAATCAGGATCAGGGAAAAGAGGGAGAAGGCAGTTGAAAAAGGTTGCTTTGAAGGGACTGTAATTGTCTTTAAATAACCACAAAACTTGGGGGTAGGTATTGAATACTGAAGGTCATTTGGAGTGTTGATTTTTCTTATATTTTGTCTTGGAGGCCTTGAACCTGAGACGTCCAAATAATTTTACACAAGTTTTATACATTACTGATTTATATCACACCCTACAGATGATTAACTTTAGATACTTACAGCAATATTCATTTGCCCAATAGTTTGTTCTTATTGGACAATATTATGCTTCTATCTCTAGAAACATTCCCAATGAAGACCTTGAGTTCTGAGGATATTTGAAGAGAGGAAATTTGGAGACCGACCATGGATCTCAAGGCTGAGGAGAAGAGAAAGCAGCACCATAGCCTGACTTTACTGGAGCAAGTAAAGAGAATGAAAGAGTCAGCACAGATAATCGATGTGGTGCTGGTTGCAGAAGGTGAGAAATTCCCCTGCCATAAGGTGGTGCTGGCTGCCTTCAGCGCCTATTTCAAAGCCATGTTCACGTGTGGCTTGGCGGAGTGCACGCAGAGGGAAGTGGTGCTGCATGACATCTCCGCCGAGAGCGTGTCCGTGCTCCTGCACTACATGTACAGCGCTGACCTGCACCTCACCAACCACAACGTGCAGACCGTCGCCCTCGCAGCCTACTTCATGCAGATGGAAGAGGTTTGCAGTATGTGTCAGAAGTACATGATGGACCACATGGATGCTTCCAACTGTGTGGGCATCTACTACTTTGCAAACCACATTGGGGCAGAAGATTTATGTGACCAAGCGAGGAAATACTTGTACCAGCATTTTGCTGAGGTGAGTCTGCAGGAAGAAATACTGGAAATTGAATTCCAGCAGCTTATGACTCTCATCAAATCAGATGATCTGAATATTTCCAGGGAGGAGAGCATTCTGGACCTCGTCATTAGATGGGTCAAGCACAGCAGAAAGTCACGTTCAGAATACCTTGTTGAGCTCCTCAAGCAAGTGAGACTGGTACTTGTGAGCCCCTCTTTTCTTGTGGAAGCCCGGAAAAGGAACACAATGATTCTGTGCAATTCAGAATGCAATGATATGTTTGACGAAGCACTGAAAACCATCCAACTGTCCAGCCAGCCTTCCCTCAGCCTGCGGTACGGCATGGAGACTACGGATCTCCTGCTCTGCATCGGCAACAACTCCCTCGGCATCAGGTCCAGGCATGGCAGCTATGCAGATGCCAGTTTTTGTTACGCTCCCACCACACGAAAGACTTACTTCATTTCCTCCCCGAAGTATGGAGAGGGCTTAGGATGTGTTTGCACTGGTGTTGTCACTGAGAAAAATGATATCATTGTGGCAGGCGAGGCAAGCGCTGTCAAAATGTCTAGACAAAGGACCAGGAACATTGAAATTTATAGGTGTGTACCTCTGCCAGAAATCTCCTAATTATTAAAAAATTTAAAATCTAAATAATGTTCCTGGGGACAGAAAAGAAAAAAGACCATTACACAAAGCATTTTTTACTTGAATTTTTTTCTTAGAGATTTTGACTACTTTAATCAATTTGTCACAACTTATTTTCCCAGCACTGAGCTATGTACATACAACCAAATCTTGATGCCTCATCTCCTGAAAGAATGAGGATTTACCCTTCTGATATCTCTGTGTAAACAAGCTCAATTAGATCAATGCATGTCAATTTTATATTCTCCTTACTCAAATCTCAGCATTTCCCTTGGATACTTCTTTTCTAGGTCATTAGCAGGGGGAAATGAGCCAAGTGAATGATCCAATGAGCCCAGTAACAGAGAGAAAACATACTTCTCTGTTGACGTTGATGATAGTGCATCATAGATTTAAGAGAATGATTGATAGCTCTAAAACCTCATTCTGTTTTTACTCATATCTTTTTCAGATGCACACATTTTAAAGAAAATCAGACATTTCCTGGATTAAAGATATAATTTTTAAATGGTGACAGCATTTTCAAATGCAAATGCCTAAATTTGATGAAATAAATCCATATTGAGGCAGGTGAAGTGGCCTTTTTTCAGCAGTGTTGAGCTCTCACTGCTCCCACTAATCTCAGCAGAAACTGATTGAGCAGCACATGCAGAAATGAGTGACTTCTTGCCTTAATTAGGGTCAAATATTTTTGAAAGGACACTCAGGATCCCTCATACTGAAAATACTTGATCTTGCAAACATTGGGCTCAATTTTATAACTTCTCTGTGAAGGAGAGAGCTCCTCTTTCATTGTACTGAGTAAACATTGGTGATTAAAGGGGGTAACATTTCCAAACAGGCTGATGGGACCTGGGTGAACCAGGGCATTTACAACTCTGGATTTTCCTACAGATACCACCAGCGAGGAAATCACTTCTGGCATAGTCTGTGCACCACTCAGCTCCGTGAGCTCTACGCACTGGGCACTGCCCATAATGACCTCTACGTAATAGGAGGACAAATGAAAGTGAAAAATCAGTATCTAGTCACAAACTGTGTGGAGAAGTATTCCATGGAGCAAGGCACCTGGAGAAGCACAGCACCTCTGCCAGTACCATTGGCCTGCCATGCGGTGGTGACAGTGAAGGACAAGCTGTACGTGCTGGGTGGATGGACACCACAGGTTGAGATTTGTGCCCATTTACTTTGTTTGCTTTGTGCACTAACAAGCAGTGTTGTGTAATTTTACAGTGCTTCTTGCATGGGAAAAGTGCATCAGTGATAACAAGAGAATAAATTGCTCACATTCCTCTGATTAAACATATTTTGTAGGAAAACCAAACAGGCTGAAGAAGAATAATATGCCATCCTCACCGTAAATACCAGCCTCAGGGAGGGCAGTTTTTATTCATAGAGATGTGGACAGTGGGCAAGAGTTTAAAATACGTCTCCTTTGTCATTATAGGTTCCAGCCTTTCTATTCGTTATTTACCATCCTCTTAATTTTTCTAGATATACTATATAATGGTATTTAATCATACAGGGACCCTTAACTGTGCCCTGCCTTCAAAAAATGTGTACACAGGTACACTTCAGGGACATATTTATATATTACATTTAAAGTTCACCTCGATTTCTCAGGAAGCTTCCTTGGTTAACTAAAGTTAATTTATTTGATTTTCATTACATTACATTTTAAATGAAAAGTCAAAGCATTCTCTGGGAAACAGAGTCCTTTAACCAATCCATTTATTTGTTTCTGTTGCATTATTTGGCCATATAAAGTTTTTACAGGGATTTTCAGCAGGGCCACAGATCCATGTTCAGTAATACAGAGATTATACAGAACTGTGCTACAAGGAAGATGGATGTCAGGGGCAGTGCTTGCTCCCTCCAGTTGCTCCCAGTGCAAAATATCTTTTTTAAGAGTCTAGCCCATTTTTATTTATTGCTTGGTGAATTTTGAGTGCTCAGGAAAAAGCCCCACATTCACTTGACAATGAAGTGGAGCATCTGTAATCCTCGTTGCAATATGTTCAGACTGTCATCACAACTCAATGGTTTCTGTCCTCTTGAAATAAATTGCTGTTCAAAGTATTTAAAAGTGAGATGCATTCAGCTAACAAGACTTCCACCTCTTTGGATATTTTGAGTGAGGGAGTCCCCAAGGAGACAACAGAAAGATCAGAGAGTATTTCTGATAGAGAAACAACTGTGCAAGGGTATCTCATATTTGAAGAACTAAGACACAAAAACATTTAGTGTAGAAACAATCTGTCTGAAAAAAAACTTGAACAGAAAGATATGTCATATAACAAAGATAGATGTTGAAGTCAGACAACCAGCTTTGTTAAGCTTTTTTCCAGACCAGAGTGTGAGAGGGAAAAATGGCTTAGAAGCACAAGTCAGGAACACTGGGCCAAGAATTCATTTAAGGAAAAAAACACCTAAAGTGGATACCTGCCTACCAGTACTATCAGTAACAATGCATGGGAGTCTGAGTTTATATATTTTATATATATATATATGTGTAGAGAGAGAGAGATGAGCAGATTAACAGCAATTGATCAAAACCCACAGCTTTGTAAGATTATGGTGTACCTGAGCAGACCAGAATAAATTAGCTAAAGTTCTCAAAAAAGTGCTTTAAGACCAGCACTGCAGAGTGCTGAATTCTTCTGGTACCATCTATCTTCCCTCTGTCAGATGCAGTGATTGTATACGTGGGGCTACCACAGCTGCACTGGGAAAGCAAATGAGCTGGCCAAGCCAGGGGCTGTCCCTGTGCTGGAGCAGCACTGAATGTTCTGTCAATCCTGAACAAACACTAATGACAGCACTGACAGAGTGCCCTAAATGCATGTGTCCATTACAGGACAGAGATAAATACATGTTCTCTTCCCACTCAGGCTTTGTAATTCAAACAAGACAAGACAAAGTCAAGCCAGGACATAAAATGACAGCTTAGGAGGGCAAGGACTCACTCACAGCAGCGCTGCTCTGCTCAGCTTTGGTCTGGCCTCTGAGGCCAAAGTGACTCCAGCCTTGGGAACTGGAGGCTGTTAAAAGGGAAGAAAATATTTGGTGAGGCTGAGAGGAAGATTTCAGACCCCTGAGACACCGAGAAGGGCTGCTGGAAGTTATGTTTTCTGTACACAGAGAGCACAGGGTGCATTCCAAGGAGAACGTTACCACAAAAATGAGGTTGGATGTGAATTTACAGCATGTCAAGTGGCGTCTTCTCCTAAGTACATGTTTAGTCTGTGCTGAAAATACACAGCTTTCAAATACCCCTCTTTCAGTGAATAAATTAGTGTTTCACACTTACCACAGAGAAAGAACATGCCCCAGGCACTTACAAGGAATAACCAAGGGGCTATATATTTACTCGCTAGTTTGCCTCCTACTATCTTGTTCATGACATTAGTGTTGGAAAGGTCTTTTGGGAAAGAAAAATAACAAGAAAAACAAGGACACATATAACACCATCTCAAGCAAGCTAAGTATTTCTCTCCTTCTCACTCACTCTATGTGAAAACTTTTCATCCCAAAATATTTCAGGATCCTCCCTCCACATCCCACTGCTAACATTCAAGGGTGTCGTACCCAGAAAACAGCATCTGAGTTCCCTGCATTGTATAAGACAGGCAGAGAAGAGGGAAGAAGATTAGAGAGAACAAGAGGAGTAGGAGTGAGTATAAAAAGAGTGTTATGGCAGCCAAGATACAGCGAGGGGGTTAGGATCTTATTAGGAAATCTATTGAAGTTACAGCTGTTGAACAACATTACTGTGGTTAGGCTGACTAAATAAACATGCAAGTGTTTATTAGGATAAGTTACATATTTACATATGCGTGTTTGTGTGTGTGTGTGTTTAGGCCTGAAAAGGCCAGCAAAGTACCTGACTGAGACTCATGGTACAATCTGAGTAATAGTGGAAAGAGATTTCAACATTCGGCAGGAAAAAAGAGACAGACTGATTTTCCCTCATTATTATTAGGACTGTACAGCAGCCTTGTGGAAGGGGGTATGTTCTTCCAGAGCTGGGAACCTTAACCCTAACCCTAACCCTGAATGTACTGTTAGTACCCAAATCCTTGGCTTTATTGCTGCAGGATATAAATACCCACTTACTCCTTTGCCTTCTCCAGCGGACTCCCAGCCACCAGCCGTGGGTGCTGTTAAACCCTGGGGAGTGCAATCCCCTGCAGCTGTAATTGATGTGTTTATGCTATTTATCTGCCGAGCTGTCTGCTGTGATTAATTGCCTGCAGGCATGTGCAGAGGGCTCCAAATGTTGTATTCTTATGTGGCTGTCATATTTCATACAGATGGATCTGCCTGACGAGGAGCCGGATCGATTAAGTAACCGAACGTTTCGGTACGACCCAGGCCAAGACAAATGGATGGAAAGAGCTCCAATGAAGTTCTCCAAGTACCGCTTCAGCACAGCCGTAGTCAATGGGGAGATTTATGTCTTGGGTAAGAGGAAACAGATTTTTAACAGATAGCACCATGACTTTTTCTTCTTTCCAACAATTTGCCTTTGTTAAGTGAAATATCTCACCCTTTGTTATGTACTGTAGGACAAAATACCTCGTACTAAATGGAGAGTATTTTTCCAAAGTTATTTGTTCGCCACATTTTTTCTTCCTTCTGTAACTTATGTAGATTAAATTATGTGAATGTTAAGTGTTCTGAATTCGTGCAACAATGATACTTCATTTTTTAAGATACTTTTCTTTGGGGTATCAGTGTGTGTGCCATAAATAATGAATTTTAAAAGGTGAGTAGCGAAGTCTTGAAGCACCATTTCACAGGTGAGTAGTGAAATGCTAAGGAATATACATAGCATCGTGAAGGAAGGGCATAAGGATAAAGAAAATTTGGTTTTCCTAAAACCAACATCATGCGTGTCTCCTGATAAAACTCAGTGAAGTTTTCTCTTCCACCTACCTCAACACAGTGCATTTTAAAAAAAATCTAAATATTTCCTTTTGTCAATTTTTGATTGACTCCTTTCAGGTTTTTTTGTTTCAAAACAGTACTTTGACCAAAAGTTTTACAATTTGTGCAAATAAATTCAATAATCTCCTACCTGCCCCAAAATCTTTTGCCCCAAAATCTTATTGTAGATAAATACATGACAGGAAAAGCGGTAAAAAAGTTTGTCCAGTCAAGTAATCTACAGGAGGGCTGTGATTCATGCCCTTCCATGCTCCCGTGGTGTCATGGGCAGCTTTAGGCATGAAGAAAGCAGCAATCACATCAGGACCTCAGGACATTTCAATTCCTTCTGCTTCAAACTATCCCTGCTTACAAGCTTATCAAAGTGAATGCAAAAGTACAGTCTTATCAACTTAATACCCCTCCTGTATCAGGGTGTTCTGGCTTTGTCTGGGTTGCTACATACCAGGGATAAAGCAGAGTTTGTTCCTGGCACATAATACAGAAAGTGCTTTGCAGGGGGTGTATGCAGGAAAGGAATCTTTGAAGCAGAAGAGGTAAGTGGCTTTAATGCTACATTTGTCTTCTTTTAGAGCAACTTCTTTCTCTTAAGTGGCTTGAGAGAGGCTCATAGGCTCAGCCAGGAGGAAAGGTGAAAGAAGCCCATATGGAAAAGAGTTTTGCAAACAGAATGTCGTGTCATTATTGTCAAAGGTTAGTGATAGAGAATGTCAGTGTGATGTTAAATAATGAGAATGTTGGCTGCCCAGGTTCAAAGGTGCTTTGAAAATGTGGAGACTTCATGCTTTGTAAAAGGTTAAATATATATAATTATTTATACTGACACTGATGCTCTAATGGGGCAGCAGAAGCAGCTGGAATAGCTGGGAAGAGAACAGCAGCATTCATGTGTTTCAGTAAGAAGTGCTCTGAGATCAAGACCTCGAAGGCTGTGATGACACAGGAAGTCAGGGAGCAAAAAAAAAGGAGCCGCCTTGGGATGCATCTGATAAAACAAATTGACAGTCTTCTTCACAGCAAGCCTGACACTGGCATAAGGAAAGGAGTGGCTAATGGGGAAAACTGCATCCATTTTCTCCCCTCACAATCTCACAAAGCAAGAAGCATGTCTGAGCGATTACAGTAATGAAATGTGCAGATTGAACACAAAACACAACCTTAAATCTGGAAATTGCCTGTTTAAGTGTCATTGAGGAAAGTTCATGGTGTCACGGACCTTCAGAAGCGTTTTGCTAATGTAAAAAAATAAAAAGCCTTGGTTTTGTATGTGTAGCAGCCAGTGCTGCAGTATTCGGGGAGCTGAACACTAACTTGAATTCTTCCTCACATGCTGGCCAATACCAATAATTCTGTGTGTGTGAGAGAGAAAATCTTTGCTGCAATCTGATCTGCACATGGGTGGTAACAGGCTTTAGCTCTGTCTCCATCACTTTGCTGGTTCACACACCTTCCCATGGCAGTCTTTCATTTGAGCCCATTCCAAAGAGAACCAATGCACTTAATGCTGAGTTTAACAGTTTGCTCCACTGGACCCTTCACTCTTGCCACTAAGTCTAACTAAACATTCATAAAGGCAGTGTTTGTTCTCAGTTTTGACAGTGTAAATCTGGAGTAATTTCACTGTAATGGACAAACTTGGTTGTGATTTATACCAAGGATAACAAAGCTCACATGCTGCTCCAAGGACCAGATTTTTTAGAAAGATTGGGCTATTTTTACCATTACATTTCTGAGCCTGCCTCCCTTCTGATGCTCTGCCCCCACGAAGTGTAACTGCAGCAAGTGCAGACACAGATGAGTTACCATCAGGTAGCATAAATATCAGTTGCAGAGAGCAACATTTTGACCTAGGTCTGGGCTGCTTTCACAAACTCCTCATTGCCAGTTTTCACAAACCTTGTAAGAACTTTAACATCCATAAATCTGCAAAATTTAGTTGAGACTGGCCAACAGGCACAAAAGTAAGGTAGAGAAAATAATGTGAATGCAGACAGAGAACACACATATAGTGAGAGGAATTGCTTAAGTTTTGTTTTCTTAGGAAGTCAAATAATATTACAGCTAATTTTTTAATGGAAAGACAAGTCTGACTCTGAGCCAAAAACTATTTGTCAACAAATTCTGCCTTTGAATATGCTGGTTTAAATCCACCTGTAAGAGTATGGGTGGAAACGGAGATTTAGCTGTTAAAATTAAGAAGACAAAGTGGTTGTTAAATGTTAACCACCACAGTCTGAAAACTCTGTGGGGAGATTAAAGCATTTTCCAAGACCTCTCAAAGTGGTGAAGCAATTTCCAAATGAACTCTGGTTGAAAACAGTGATACAGACATGATATTGGCATCTTACTCTGCAGATACCACACATGGCCTCATCTCCAGCTGTAAACTCACACTCGCCAACTGTAATTAAACCTCACACAGAAAAGCTACATTCCATGGTTTATCCGTGATGACAGGTTCTTGTTACCTTGTGAGTTCTCAGGCTGCTGGGCTGTGAGGTGGGTCCGGTTCCCCTTGGGACACAATTGTGATGGTAACCCTGGCTGGGGGAATGGGCGATTTGTGGCATTGAAAGAAAAGCAGTGAAAGTGTTCCTAATCTGGCTGATGTGGTACTTGATCATGCAGATGACATTCAGGAGAGAATGGGAACGGAAAGAACAGAGGTTGATAGTGACAGAGCAAAGAATAGCAACTGTCATGAGGGTAGTAAAACCACTGCAGGCTCCCCAAAGCTGTGGATCCCTCAGATATCACTCTGCTTCATAAGGAGTGTCGGGCACTCTGGGAGTCTAGAAAGATGCTGTCAAGGGTGATTTGTGCAAAAAGACATGTTCTAAAGACGATCATAGCTCGTAGGTTGTTCTCATGTATTGGCCCCAGAGATAGCTCAGGCATAATGAGGAAGCTTTTGTGCTACAGAAGAGACTTTTGTTGAGTTTTTACCCTTGCTATTGATACCCTCCCCACTCCTAATGGGAATTCCTCCTGGTGAAGCGTGTATGCATCTAACATCTAACGGGCTCCTGTGCAGCCACAGTCAGGGGACACTCAGGGAAGGGGACATTCAGAAGCACGGAATGGCACTGCTTGGGTTCCTACAGGTATCCCCCACCCCTCCTATCATTCTTGTTCCTTTTGGAGTGCATCATCTGCACAGGCATCCTGCAGTCTGCACCCAACTAAGGAGATCCACTGGGGGCTGCTGCAGGTAGAGGAAGGAAAGGAAGGGAGGCAAGGTAGAAACAGGTAAATGCAAGATATCTTCTGTATGCCTGGAGGACCACACCCTGCTTCCCAGGAACAAAAACATGAAATAAACAGATAGTTCTAGCTGGGCACATAAAGTAGTGACGCAGAGAGATGAGATTTCTTTCAAGCAAGTCTTGAAAATGAAGTCTTTAAATGAAGTAAGGTTGTCAGCTCTTTCCAGCAGGATCTCTGTCTTCCTGTACAACTTACACAGGTGTCAGCACATCGAGGGACTCTAGAGCATAAATGAAAAATCACTGCAGAGAAAGGTGATCCTCTCTAATGTCTGTGATGTATAAATGCAATTTCTATCATAAATATGAAGCAAAAAGAATTGAAGGAATACTAGCTTTGAATAAGGTGCAGTAGCAGACTCTTTGATAGACAAGTCTAATTTTTGTTCTCATCAATATAGGTGTTAATCTGTAGTAAGTAGTCTGCTGATGGCAGTTGTGTTGTGTCAGGCTCATTTTATTCTCACCCGGATCAGAATCTGATGCTTAGCCTTTGAAGTGTTAATTTCTGAAAAGTCCTATAGGCACAGCACAGAGTATGTAGTCACTGTCCAAAAACCCTTCCCAGCCTAATTGCCAGCTCCAGCATGTAAAACCCTAATGACTTAAAAGGAATTATTCTAGAGTCACACTGATGGAAGGAAAATGAGAAATAGATCAGAGTTTTTGGTCTGAGTAATAGCATTGTTCAAGAACCTGTACTGTGTGTCTTAATCAGCAGTCCTGCAACATAATTGTCTGTTTGTTGTGTAATGTTCCTAGAGAATCTCATGCTATTTTTACACCATACCTAATCCTCATAAGTAAATGAACAGCATTTCCTAAGGCTCAAAATCCTTTCTCCTATTCATCTCTTTTCACTAGTCGCAGGTCTTTCTCTCCATATTTTCCCAGGAACATAACTATATTCGTTGGAAAGCCCAAGAAAGAGCAGTATTGTGTTCTTAATGACAGAGGCAATTGAGACACTTTTGGAAGAAAACCAGATGGGAGGGCTCTATTTAAGGTCATGCATTTTAATCTCTCACTTCAAAAAAAATATCCTTTCCAGCTAATTCTCTGAAAACTTATCACAACCAACATACAAATTAGGAAAATTTATCCATTTGAATGTGATAGTCATTACTTATGTTAAAACACACTCAGTAGAACTACTGTCTATGAAATACAGTTCACTGGTAAAAAAATATTGTATCACCATGACAGCTTTAACCATGTGTTGCTTTTATGCTGTATAATTCCTGCTTTATAAATAATAATGTATTGAAGGACTTAAATGAGAAATCCTATTAGGGAAGATTTAGGAACCAAAGAATTTTTGTTTATCCTCCTCAAACTGGCATCCCACCTCTTATAGCTTGGGGTTTTTTCCCCTGGGTTCTTGCTGAAAGCTTCTTTTAAAAGTTTTAAACAGTTAAATGAGGTTCAATTAAATACTGAATGTCTTGATCATAAATGTCTTGATCACTTATTTGAATATGTACTTTGGGGTCTCCCTGGAAAAGAAAGTGTGTGTAGGAGGAGCTGGAAGGAGACATTTTAGCTTTCATGCTTGAGTATTAACTGTGCATTTGAATAACACTTTCTTTTAAAATAAACATATCTATTTATAAATATGCTTTGGACTTCTGACAAGTAGCAGCTTATGGGTCTGATTCTGAGCTTTTATACCTGTGCAACAGCCTCCAAAATGCCCATGTGCAGAGAGGAACAAAAATAGGCACAAAAATTGGTCTGACAGAAGAGATTGGAACTGCTTTCTACGCACTTAAGAATTATCAAAGGAAATGAGAAAAGAAGGAGCTGAATCTGAAACATTGACCATGCTTAGGAAGACAATCATCTGGTTTTTTCAGCCCTGTTTCTAATCAATCTTTTGTCCTCATGTCTTCTACAAGCTGCATTACCTCATCTGCTGTGCTCTGGGTTAGCAAAGGATGACAGTGCTCCTTGGTTTCATCTTTGGATGTGCCTGCCAGGGCTGGTTTATGGCTCCCTCATTTCTCTGAGACACCAGCTATGCAGTCCTGCTTAGCAGAGAGTGAGAGGGAAATGTAACTGCTGAGATTCAGCTTGAATGCTGGTAATGAAGGGAAATGTTACATAAGAGATTAGCACTATTAAATCCATTGTGCATTCCAGAGATCAATTTAATAATGAATTACTTTACGGGAGACAAAGCTTGGATTTCATGTGCTTGTTGAAGAGTTACTCTTTTTTTTTTTTTTTTTNTTTTTTTTTTTTTTTTTTTTACCCATTTCCCAGTTTTCTTTGATAAAAATTCAAAGAGGCACTAGTAAGAGTACATGTTGCTCGGTATTGTGATCTGAGGACTCAATTACAGGATAAAGAAAAACACTGTCAGTACCCTGAGGGCACTAACAGGTCTTGATTATCCTGAGCACCTTTGCCCATAGGTCCAGAAGTATCAGTTAAACACAAGTCTGAGGGGGCAATTCCTTCCTTGCCTTTGCCTGACAGCTGCTGGTAGGACCTTCTACAATTGCCGGTCTCTGGTTCTGTGGAGCTGTGCCCTCACGGTGAGCTCATTACTTGGCTCAACTTCCCTATGGAAGCAGCTCTGCTCTTGCTGTTCCCTGATACACTGTCCTGTGTGAGAGACAGTAGTGCATGACTAATTTCAGATGGTGGGGGAACCAAATTATGTGGTGTGAATCTGGTAGCCAGTCTCAATGGAGCACAGTCCTGTGTGGACCCCCAGCCACCTTGTAGGTGTTATTTTGTTCAACCATCCTGTCTATGCAATGAGCAATCTAGACTTACATCTGTGTGCCTTTCCTGGAGGAAAAGAAATTGTCCTTGTTGGACTTGGCTGCCTGGCAAATTTAATTCTGTAAGAGCTTGGTGTGGATGAGACTTAGAAGTGCAATTGCTCTGTGCCAGTGCCCGCTTTGTATCAGTGACATGGGTGAGGTCAAGTAGGTGCTGGAATATTCCCTAATTCCTGTAACTCAACTGCATGTCAGGCTCACTCCTATAGAAATATTCAGAGATATCTAAAGCAGTTTTTGCCTTTGCACCTGCTGAACTAATTATTGCCAGTGACTCTACCACTTCACCATCATTTATAGACCTTCCCCCCCAAGTGCTGGAAGGCTGTGCTGTTATTAGGGATGATGTGGCTCTAAATTGCATTTGGTCTTCTCAAATGAGCATGGGGTAAGGGAGAGGCACCTGATCCCGGCCCAAGGTGGGTGCTTTGCCTTCAGGCAGCTACGAGCAGTGTGTGGGTAGAGCACAGCTCAGAACTGTGCCTCATTGAAATGCTGAAGGTGTGGTAATCACATCACCTGCCCTGCCTTGCTTTCTTGCATCAAAGGCTTGTCTTCTTTATCCTGACTTCTTAATAAAGATAATGTATTTTATTTATATATTTATTTTACTAATGGACCTTCATGTTAAATTTAAAGTCCATTAGAACCACTGCTTACAGAGTGCCCTTGAAAGTAAGTTTGATTGCAGACTCATCCAAGTGTGATATGGAAAGCTCTCAAGTATTAATGGGTTGGGGAACACAAAGGTGGCTTCACTGGAATGTTTTAGTCCTTCGGTGGCACCTGAAATATCTCCTAGGGAAAGTGCACATTGTAAAAAGCCTAAAGTGTTAAAAGAGTGTATTTTTACGGGAAGGGAAGATTGAGTTCTGGGCTGAAACCCTCTCGTGTGATGAATGTGATAATGACAGAAGTATTCAAAACTCCCAGTGAGAAATCCCTCTTCCCTGCTAAAAGGACATGTAATTGGGCTTTAGGCAGAGAACTGAACCAGGTGGAGTTGAATCTACCTGCTCTGTTCATGAGTGTGGCTTAATGAAGGACCCTCCCCACATCATGAGCACGGAAATAGGCATTGATGCCTTTGGCACACCTGCTGGGACTCCCAGGAGGCTGTGACCACAGCAGGTGTGTTTTACTGACCCCATCTACAGTTCTGGGTGGCTTAAGGCACAATCTCAAGTACACCATGCACTGCTGATGGATCACTTGGCACAAGAGTCTCCCTCAAATGACCCAAACCCCTACGCCCTCTGTTCTGCACCCTGCCTTAGCTCCCTAAATGTCACCCCCATTTTATGTAGAGTCTCCTGTAGGAGCAGAGAATGAGCTCAAGTTTTCTGCTGCTCTATCCAGAGAACCTGAGAGAAAGACAGTCTTTGTGGTCTTAACTGTAGTCCCCTATGTCTCCACCTGCACTCCTAATGGTTTCATAAATCTCAATGAAGAAGCCAGTGGGACAGGATGATCTGAATTCTCAAGTGATGGAGCAGAAAGTGGCCAGAGTTGTCTGACACAGCAAGGGGGTTTTTCCTGCCAATTTGAAGTCTTGCATGGTATATACATTGTAGATGATGAATAGCCTGGTTAATGTGAGATTCCTCCACTTGGTTGTAGATGTGAATTGATTTAAATTTGAGACTTTTTTGTTGTTATTTTTCTATTCAGATCTTTGGAAAGAGTCCTGAGATGTCCATTTCCATAGAGGAAGAAATATATTTTCTCATAGGAGTAATTCTCAACTACTGCATCTGGGAACACAGTAAAGCAGTGCTCAGAGTCTGATATCCTCAGCTCCTTTGTTAGCAACATTTCAGTGTTCACATTGCTTTAGGAGAGGAGGTTGAAGTTCATGATTTCTTGTTTTCCAGAATGCTCTTTTTCTAAGCTTGAAAATTAAATTTTACTCCCCTCTGATTTTTTCCTTTTTCCTGTCTGTTTGCTGAGAACTTAGTTTTGCTCTTGTACGTTGAATATGAAATTGGATTTAGCTGAAATAGCTGTGCAGGGTTTAAATAAAATGGAGATATTTTGTACCTTCAGGACTGTCTCTGATAAAGACAGGATTAAAGGAGGTTAAATATAAGTTGCTTAAACCACCATGAAGGTTTCATAAATGCTTGAAAACATGTAGTAGCTCTGAAATTTTTGAAAAGATGCACCGTTAGGTCCTGGAAAGCTACTTTTCTAATAACTATACAGGAAAAATGTTTGGTGGTGGATCCCCCGGACTGGCAGCTGAATGTCTTCATTAACAGGTAATGGTTGTGAGGTTTTTTGCAAAAAGTCACTGGCTGCTGTGTCAGTTTTGTACCTGATTATCTGTGTTCTTTCTGAAGTTACCTTGCCCCGCAGTTACTCTATTTAGAAAATTACAATAAAAACACAGTAAGAAATAAACAGCTATTATGCTTCTAGAAAAGTTCAGGGCTATTTTGTTCACCTCCCCCTCCCTGCTTGAAATAATAAGGCAATCAGCAAAGTTATTGGTTTCTGACACGCTGCATGCATTCCCTAACTGGTACCATTTATTCCTCTGATTGAACAAGGACCTTTTTCATTTTTCAGATGAAGACTTTTCTTTTGGGTGAGCGCATATTCTTCAGTGGGGTACAGTAACACCTGGGCTAATTTAAAAATACCTAGCTTGATAACCAGCAGCCATCCATCTTTGGCACCACAAAGATGTATTTTGAAAGGGTCAATTTAGTCTGTGGGGAGTTTTAATATTACTGGTTCCCAGTTAAAACTGCCTTGAGAATCTCTCTCTGCGTCACACTGCAGTCTGTGGACTGTACATAAACTGGTGGCAAATTGTCTTGCATGCTGTACTCTGTGAATCTGCCAGTGGAAGCTGTACAATCAGAAACCCTATGAGATAAGCAATTAATTAAGTAGCCTTATCAGTTAAAAATTTTGATTAGCTCTTAAAACTTTTCTTGATAAATTTTGGGGAATATTGTCCTGTCCTAAGAGTGGCACTTCTTTAATGAGGCATTAAGGAGAAGTGCAAAAGACTGCATAGGAGAGGATAATGCTTCTGGCATAAAGAACAATACAATAAGTAAGTGTCTGAATTCTGAAATACCCCAAGGAATAGCTCAGTGAGACTCCATCACAAGAAAGGCTCAGCAGGGTGATGCTTCCCTTTTTGGCATGGAAATGATTAGCAGAATTCCACGACCACAGCTAATCCCTACCTCAGCTCTCTTAGGTGAATCGAGCCTCAAGGAGGAGCCCATCAGAGCAAATTCTGCTTTACTTGAGGGTGTTAAGGTAATCTGAACACATTTGGATGCCAGCCTGGTGTAAGCACACACTAAGGGGTACCTAATACAAACTGCAAGGACCTTGCTGGTAGGTATTTAGGCAAGTAAATTGTTGTGCTGGAAAAGGAGCTGAAAACCAAACTCAGTGAAGGTTTTCAAATTCAAGTATTGAATAAAATCAAATACTATTAATTTCAGCCAGAGGAAAACTTCCTGCCGATGATAATGGACACTGAATTTTATTCTAATTTTGCTGCTCTGATGCAGGTTTAACTGATTTTATCTTCGCCTGACTCTAAAATACAGATCAGGAATATAGAGCTATCAAATTTGGAGCATTGTGGTCCCCATTTATAGGTAGCTGCCTCTTGCAAACACTTTTGGAGAACACACAAAGGATTTAAAAAATAACAGTGTCCATTTAAAGAGGTAGATGGAAAATCATATGCAAGTAAAACTTGGAGCACTAGGGGCTCATTTCTAGGACAGACCAGCTTAACAGCACTAGGGGCAATATATTTTAAAAGCAGCTGAACCAGCACAGGTTGCACTTGCAGTCCTTTCCCTTTGCATATGCAAGGGCATAATTACATGCTTACAACACATTTTGGATTTGCACAATTGAGCAGCCCTACATGTCTATCTGGAATGCCAGCCTCCATGTGGAAATGGCTTGCCTATTGAAGTCATTTTATGTTTGAAAGTGGTCACAAACACACGCATGCACAAAAGAACGCCATCAGTGCTCATTACAGGGTATTGTGTCCATTGGCACAGATGGAAAACCTGCATGGGGACGTCAGCATTTTAATTCCTGAGAACCAAAGGCTGTGAATTCAAAATGTGGATCACTGGAAGAGATTTGGAAAGGCAGTGTTTGCAAAGTACTTTCAGGGTACAGTGTTTCCAGTGTGCATGGGCATCTCAGGTACATCAGCAGCCTGTCCCACTGAAAGCAAGCTGGGATCTGTTTCAATCCTGCACACTGACTTCAAGCACCCTAATTAACCATTCAGCAGTAGGGTTTGTTGCTAATAACTCAGCTGGCACTCCTGTGTGTTGGATGGGTTTGTTTCTGGATGTTGATTTGCCTTAAGAAATAGGTGTAATTTGCCTTAAGAGATAGGTGTAATATTTTTCTTTTATTGAAGAAAACTAACCAACAAATGCAAACAATTGTTGGTTAACATGTGTGAGGGTCAAAATCCACCAACGGTATTTGAAAAATAGGTTTTGATCCATTGCAATTTGTCTAGCAAATAGAACAAATAATTATGACAAATTCTACCATATGGGAAGAAAACAAAACAAAATACCTTTGTGTTTTGAAGACATTCTGCTTGTCCTTCCTTTGAGATGAGACTTCAGAAAGGAACTTGCTTTGGTGTCTGTGGATAACGTCCTGTAGCTTCTGCTTTGTGTTCTCTCACAAACTTCTGAAGCTGCAAAGAGGAAAGAGTGGGAGATGAGAAGATGTAAACAGAAAATGCAGCCAGCAATGTACTTTTCAGCAGAATGTGGGACTGCTACATTTGACCTACGTATCTTTTGCAGGAGGAATTGGATGCCTTGGTTATGACAGAGGACAGACACGGAAATGTCTTGATGCAGTGGAGATTTATAACCCTGATGGAGACTTTTGGAGGGATGGACCCCCTATGCCTTCTCCCCTCCTCTCCTTACGAACAAACTCCACCAGCGCAGGCTCCGTGGAAGGGAAGCTGTACCTCTGTGGAGGATTTCATGGAGCAGGTACTAAAATGAGTCCAACATTCCCTGTGTAGTTAAAATCAGTTTCACTGGACACAGACTGACCTGATGAGTGATCAACCCTATCAGGTGGCACTGGCATGCCCTGAAACCACAGACCTGATTCTGCCCTTTGGACTGCCAGCTCCTAATGTCAATATGAATTGTGCTCTGTTTGACCCTTGCTTTTTTTCTTAACAAAACACAAAGATTTAAGGATGTTTCTGATCTGTGCTAAACCTGCCCAAATATGAAACCTCAGCAGAATTATTCTGAATTTACATTCAGAGTTACACAAATCAGGAGCTTAGTGTTTTATGGACATTAGAGAACTTGGGCATATTTGTTGAAGATTAAGGCCCTGTCCATCAGTCCTTAGCCATGTTATCTCACTCTTTCTACTTACATGCTTTTTGTAATCAGTGTTGAAAAAGCTTCTTTACTTAATGAGTACCCTGGGTAGGGAATTGAGATACAAAGAGACTAAAGTTCCAGATCTGGTGATTTTAAATAATCTAGCCCCATGGACACCTTTCTTCTTTTAAGTCTTCTTCCTTCCAACTTTGCTTAGATCTAGATCTCCAGAGCATACGATCTATTTTTTTTTTCATTATAAATGCAAAGGATTGCAAAACAAGCACACTTAAATGATTCTGCTGCATACAGCTGCTACCCCAAATTCCTTTCTAGGACAAAGCAATAGCACAGATAGCAATACCAGTTATCTACTGCTAATAAAGAGCATGTCAGCCTCACTGTTGACCAGGAATGGTCGCATGCTATCGCTGGGAGATATGTCCTTCTCATTACACTTCTACTTGTAGAACAACTTCTAAACTTGAAGATGCTGTTATTTTAGAATTATGATTTTCATCAGCTAGTTCACAACTTGCCTTCTGCCTTCATTTGCTACTGTTTGAGGAAGCTGCTTCCTGAAAACAATTGTTTGGCAGCTCCCTAGCAAGCATGTTCTCATGTCATCTCTGATGGAAGTTCTGTGACGTCAGAGCAATTATGCTTATGACAAATCACTGTGTTTCCATAGCAAACCTTGTGCCATCCTAGTTGACTTTTTCTCAGCAATATTATGAAAGAGCCTAAAGTTAGCAGGTAAAAATTTCAAAAGGCTAATCATGGGAAGTGGTTGAGTCACCATCCCTGGAGGGATATAAAAGACGTGTGGATGTGGAACTCGGGTACACGGTTTAGTGATGGGCTCGGCAGTCCTGGTTTAATGGTTGGACTGGATGATCCTGAAAGTCTTTTCCACCCTAAATAATTTGATGACTCTGTGATCATTAGCACTGACAAATTAAGCAATTTTGTTCAAGATGACTAACAGGTTAATATGAGAGTTTCTGACTAGGGTAGCTTCAGAGCCATAAAAGCATTTTCTGTACAATACCACCACATTCTGTCACTGAGTCATGTATAAAGAGTTGTTGTTCTGGGAGAGGTTGAAAGTCCTCCTATGGATTTCAAGAAGGCCATCTTTTGTATATTTGTATAATGCCAGCTCAATGGGGTCCTGATTCCTCCCTCTACCATTGCAATGTATATAATTATGTATAGAACTCCTCTGCACTAACAGTGTTATTTAGATTGGAAAACAAGAAGTCAAAGTCAGAAAATGCCAGTTTTGCAGTTACCTGTGCAACCTGAATCCTGACTCCCTATGTGTGCATTCTGTATGCCAGTAGAGAAGTAGTGTGTGGTTGTGTCGTTAGACATTGCTATGGCGTCTATTAACAAGGGAGCCAAAATAAGAGTCTCACTGTCAAGTCAAGTGTAACCACATAATTCGGGAGTTGAGAGGAACCTGTGCCTTAAAGACAAGCTTCTTAATGTGACTTTCAAGTTACTGTAGGAAAAGGGCTTTCTAAATTGTCACAACAATAACAGCTTCTAGCTACCATCATCAAGACAAGGATGAGTGGAGGCCATAAGCTGAACCTGAAGAGGTCACCTAGCTGGCCTCTCTCCCTGGCCACACGTTCTCTGCGTGCTGGAAAGAGCTCTTGCCTGATGCACTCTTTGGGGATGAAGGGTGGAGTGAGAGAGGGTTATCACTGTCACATGGGAGCTTGGAGAGGGTGACTTGACTCTGCACTTTCACAATTACAATTGCTCAGCAGCTTCAAGGTACAGAACAGCATGTGCTGCTGCTGCTTTGGTAGCAGAGAGGGTTATTTTAGAATGTGTTTGTCTGGTTTTAGTCTTTTGGGCTTCTTGGCATGTCACTTTGGTTTTTGTGAGGGATGCGATTGAAAGAGGATATTCCAATTTAACAAAACATTGTAATTTAGTTCCAGCCAAGTGGAGTTCTTGGAACAAGCTGGAAGCACAGCTGTAGTCTTTGGGTTTTCTGCCTGCTGAACACCAAAGGGCTGCTGTGAACATTCAAGAATAAGCACAGCAGAGAAAAGAAAGAAAATAAGCCAAAATCACTGTCGCAATGCAAAGTCTTAGCCTATGGGGCTGAAACTAACCCCATCTATAGTATAGATCTGTCCCAAACTCTTCAGCCTTCACCTGCCTTTGCATTTGCTTAAACCCACTCTTGATCCAGCAGGAAGTTGACCTAGCAAAGACATTGTTGCATGTTAATTTTTTTACTGGAACGTGTCATGCTCTATATGCCTTCCTGCATGCCTATAGAACTGAATGGCTCATTAGAGCCCAGAGATGCTGTAGCCAAAGCTGAAAAGCAGCTGTTAACTGCTTAAAGGGCCCTAAATTTGGATGAAAGGATGAGTGCTGCTCAGCTACCATCTTTTCTGAGTCCCATATGACAACTGAAGTTTTGTGATGGCAGGACTCCCATTCCGTATGTATTGCCTGTCACAAGTCCTTGTCTGCCTGAAGGCAGAACAGGTGGTGCAGCCCTAACATCATCCCTGGGAGCAGAGGAAGAAAAACTGCAGCTACTCCAGAGGGAAGTCAGCTTGGCCAGCTGACAGTAGCAATAGGAGTCCTTCTAAAAGATGAGTGAACTCCAAAGTGTATTCCAGCTTCCTCTGAACTGCAAGGAATATTTTTCAATGTTGAGATATGTTGGTAAAGCTTGTAAGACTTCCCCTGCTGAGGCTAGAAGCTTGTTCAAAGCCTGACCATGGCAGAGGAAAGGGGATTAATTCAGCTGAAGCTTAGATACTTCTCTGCAGTGCCTACACTAAGACCTTGGTAACCCCAGGCTCCGTGCAGCAGATGGAGAGCCCCAGACACTTCAGAGGTGCTTTATATCTGCTCTGAAAGAGCACAAAGAAATTCAGAACCCTGAGGAGCTCTCCTGTCTCTTAAAACTTCATGTTTTAATCAGGACGTGAGGGACTCTAACTTGGCTTACCTAGGGCAAACACATCAGGAACTTGTGTCTATGGTTTGATGGTACAAACACCTGAGAGACCTCTGTATTGTATCACTAGCTGATGAATGTTGGATGTTCCTACAATCCTAAGTACCCAAAAAACCCACTTCTTGTTTTGAATCTGTTTCCTCTTTAGCAAGACTTGCAAAACTTCGCCTGTTGGCCAGTAGTTTATACAAATTAGCTCATTTTCTACTAAAACTATTATGGTAAACAGGAGCCATTAATCTGCTTGTCTCAGCTCCAGCTCATGAAGCCTTGTGTCATGAATGTTGTCATTTTCCAGCACTGTTGTAGCATTCAACAAAATAATCAAACATGTTTTAAATGGGTTTTTTTCCCATTAGCTTACAGTTCTGCATAGAGTGAAAACATTACCCCTAGTATGAATACTCAGCAGGGCTCAGTGTGCAACAGCCAGCCAGATTTCTGCTAAAATACTGCCACATCTCCTGCTGTAACTGTGGATTTTAAACCAGCCTTTGCAGCCTGACTGTACAGTATTCTTGTTGACATGTTTTATTTCCTTTGCATTGAACTAAAACCTGTCACCTGCACAGGCTGACAGCTACTGACATCAGCCTGTGCCCAGCAGAAGCAGCCTCATTAGCATGGCTCCCTGATGGAGGGGGGAGCAGCTCTTCAGGTATGCAGGATTATACCCTTCTATAATGCCTGCCAGATCAGGTTCCCCTTCTTTTTGACAGCTTCTGAGCATTATAAAGATGTTTTTCTGGTGAAAGTAATGAAAGCAAGGATGTGTGCCTGTTTGCTGGGACCATGTCATCTGCTGTCACTGTCCCTTGTAGCCTGTGTCTGCTGGCTGGGGATTGTAGCTTTAGTTTCAGGCTATAGATGTTGGTCCAGCTGCCTGTTTCATAGATTTGAACTAAGAAATTGTAATCCAGAGTTGATTTTTTTTTTTAACTCAAAGCATCCTGGCTGTATCAGCAGGACCAGGGGAGTGACTGTCCCCCTGTACTGGGCACTTGTGATGCCACAGCTCAAATCCTGGGTTCAGTTTTAGGCCTCTCACTACACAAAAGACATTGAAGGGCTGGAGTGTGTCCAGAGAAGAGCAATGGAGCTGGGGAAGGGGCTGGAGCACGAGTCTCCTTGGGAGTAGCTGGGGGTGTTCAGCCTGGAGAAAAGGAGGCTCAGGGGGGACCTTACGGCTCTACAACACCTGAAAGGAGATTGTAGCCAGGTGGGAGTCAGTCTCTTCTCCCAGGTAACAAGTAACAGGACGAGAGGAAACAGCCTTATGTTGGACCTGGGAAGGTTTAGATTGGATATTAAGGAAAATTTCTTCACCAAAAGCACTGTCAAGCACTGGAACAGGCGGCTTAGGTCAGTGATGGAATCACCGTCCCTGGAGGTGTTTAAAAGCCATGTAGTTTTGGCACTGAGGGACCTGGGTTAGTGGTAGCTTGGCAGTGCTGGGTTAATGGTTGGACTTGGTGATCCTAGAGGTCTTTTCCAATGATTCTATGATATTAATTAAAATGCCATCTTTACTGTGATACTGTCACCCATGTGACATCAACTGATGTGCGAAGTACAGTTACAACCACCTCAGTGCAAATTACGAAATGTTTAACCAATATGCTCTTAGCAGCACATATCCCCTAAAAGGTCTTATAATTTCATCAGGTAATGGGGCTTGATGTGGAACTTTCTTTGAAGTGGCAGTTTTGCCAACTTCCTCCCATGTAGCTTAGAGCAGAGGAGGTGAATGTACTGCTTCCCTACCATGTATGTTGAAAATTTCTGTAATGTGTTTAGCCTCATGCAGGACCGGAGCCGCTTAATCCAGTTTTGTTATTTACTTACTGATGTCAAGTAGAAATTAATTTTTCACTTAAATAGTGTTACAGCCAGAGGAAGGGAAAAGGGAAGAAATATCTATCAACTGCACATGCAAAAATATAAATTATTTTGTGCTTGCAACTGTTACCCAGGACAGGTGATAGTGATACAGGGTCCTATTACCTGTGTTAATTTTGATTCTTAAAAAAAAACAAAACAAAAATTTACCATGGATTATTTTTCTAGTCTATTCTTCCTCATTTACATAAACTGCAATCCATGCATTGGAATAGAAGCAGCTCTGCTTGCAGAAGTGCAGAACTGTGTAGTAATTACTGTATTCCAGCTGAGCTAATGAGTTTTTATCTATACACTGCCCACTCCTAACAGTGGACTAGCTTAATAGTTATTTATTTTGACTAATCTCCCATAAAAGTTGTTCCCCTTAGTCTCCTCCATTATGTGATTTAGATGGAGAATCATTCTAGTGCTTGTTTTTTATTATAGTGGTTATGGAACATTACTGGAATTAAATATAGACATATTAAGGAGTCTGGCACAGTAAATACTGCACTTGTGAAGCTTGGGGGTTGAGAGATTGGAACAAAACCTGTTTCTCCAGCACCTTCCCATGTTCCCAGCTAAATAAAGCAGAGGTTCAAACCCCGGGCTGCTTATCTGCAGCACTGTTTGTTTCCCTCTGTTAAAATTTACTGGGCACAGATGAATAATTAAAGTTCTCCTGCCCACAGTTGTTGCCATTAGAATAAATATTCCCACCAATGGAAGGGATTCAGGGCCCCTGTATTTTGCTCAGCACAGGACTCTGCTCAGGGCTGCAGGCACTGCCATGGCTCTGCAGCCCACAAGCAGCGTCCACCCCAAAAAATGCTTCTTGACCTTTCAACAAATTCTCCTCCAGCACCAGTGTGAGCTGCTGGCACTAGGAGAGACCTCTGCAAATGCTGCCTGCCCAGGGAGGGTTGCCCATCTACCCTGCTCATTAGCTGGGAATGTGGTGCTGTAAATGAGGCCAAATCAGGTCAGGGGAATTGCTGGGCAGCAGCACCTGCTCATTTCACATCTAAATGTGACCCACTCACTCTCTGGAAGCACAGTATTAGCAATTCAGTCCTGCCTCTTACTAAGGCTCATTTATTGTTTATAAAGGGTTAATGAATGATTAATAGATATTTTAATGCATTTTAATTAATTGCTGAAGAGGTCAATAGGTTCTTTAGAAACATGGCTTGTAGCCATGTATGACATCTTCTATTGTGTGCATAACTGCCTGTCATGCATACAGTCTAAACATGTTTTATATCCCCTATAAATAATGTATGAACCTATTGTAAGGCATTTAGAAACAGTATTTCAGGATGGGCTGAGCCCAGTAGTTCTTACTCTGATTTGCAGTTTTTACTCATATGAGTTCACATTGCATTGACTTGGAGACCACTGACCCTGCTGCCTCTGTAGCCTGTGCTCCTGCTATCACCTGCTTGTAACATTGTGCCTGAAAGAGGCCTTGGCCATGAAGAACAGGCAAAATCTGGAAGGATTGTAAAAGCTTATGTAGCTAGATCAATCCCAAGGATAACAGTTGAAGCAACTGAATTAGAAGTTCCTTTCTGCAGACCAGCCCATTCTTTACAATTTTTTTAATTTTAGTATACATTGATTTGTGAGTGAATGGGTGGGTCATGAAACTACGGTCCTGAAGAATTACACAGCAGCTCAGAGGAGAGAGGACCTGTCTATGAGAATGAATATCTTACCTTACTCCATGAAGGTGCTCTGAAAACAGTAAGCTGCCACAGTGGTAAATTCAAGCCCCAATCTTCCTTCCAGCTTTGGCTGTGCCTGATGGGATGCACTGCCTTGGTACTTCACATCATGAAGGCTGGCCAGCATGTTAAACAGCCAAGCCAAGTTCCCTCTCCTGTGTATTCTCTGCCTGCTTCTGCCCACAGGCACAGATGATGGATGTCCTTGACCCCACGAGGGTGCTGGCTGTGTCACGCTAGCGAGGCTGGTGGAGTTAGGGAGCAGCTCACACACACAAATGGGATTGAAGGCCGCAGCCTTGATGAACTTATTATTTTTCCTACTGCAAATGAGGAGCCAGGACATCTGGTGGTAATGATCTAAATGCACTTCTATCCCATTGCAACACAAACATGAATTCCCAGGTCACCTAACTCTGCCTCATGTAATTATGAAAGCAGCTATTAGTGGCGAGGAAGATAAGTAGCAGAGGCTAGTCCCACATGTTTGAAATCATTCTCTGGTACAGATAATGGCATGAAAAAACAGGTACAAACCAGCAGTGGAGGCTGAATTGCTTCAAGGCAGCCCTGGGTGGCTGTTTGGTGTCAAGAACTGGGGGAACAAGTGAAAGAAATACCTGAGTAAATATTTCAAGGACTGTTCAATTTGGCAAGCACCTTGTGATGTTCAAGTGCTTTTTCCATGGCAAGAGCAGAGCAGACAGCAGTTTAACTGATACAGGTTTGGTGTCTTCTTTTTTTATATATATAAAAATTGATTTATGGCAAAAGAATACAGAGCATATTAGGAACCTTCAAACTGGAAAGGAAAACGTAGTGTCAGCCTGAGAACCAACATCATGAGGAGCTCAGGCAGGGAGCCTGTGTGAAGATGTCCCAGGGCACAGAGCTCAAGGACAGATGTGACACTGAGACTTTCCCCAGCACACAAGGTAACCCTGCTCTGGATAAAGTTGCTAAGGTGCTGCTGGCCATCTAGCAGTGGCCATCTGTCACTGCTAGAAGGCAGGTGAGCTTGTCCCAAAATCCTTTGGATGTCTTCGCCCTGCGCTGATGCAGAGGCATCCTGACTCCTGACCTGGCACATGCTCTCACTGTCTCCACAACTCTGTTTCCTCATTCCTAAGCTGGAGCAAACATCCCAGCTGATGTCAATGGGCTTCTGGAAGAAACAATGAAATATCAACCCCATCTCAGCAAACTTGCCATAGATTTAACTCCAGTGAATGGAAATTCAGAATGAATTTTTTTTTCCAGTTCAATCCTCTGGACACTGAGCGGGCTACAGCAGACTGAATTTACTTATCTTGGCTTACAAACATAATAATGGTTAATAGTCCTGGATGAACTATGGACTTTCAACCTGCTAAGCATATTGCTTAATTCTTCTACATCTGCCTCTGTTTAGCCCTCCCAACTCAAAACCTAATAATTGTATCTGAATTTTTGTTTACAAATGAGAAAGAAAGGTCAAAAAAAAAGACCAGAAGTGGTAATAAATACTATTGGCATATGGAAAGTTGTTCCTTCCTTCCCAGCCTCCAAATCACAAATGGAATGTGGATAAAAAAAAACCCCAACCAAACAGATGAAAAAGCAGATCAAATATTTATGTTGCCTGCAGTCATACTGGGGGTCTTTCCAAGAATCGTTCATCTTGATTTATGTTCAATCCTGATTCAAATGGCATGAGAAAACTTATGGCATAAAATGAAGTCTGGCCATATTTGGGGAGTGAATCATAAACCTTTCCAAGAAAAAGCATGATTGTGTATATGGAGTGCAGGCAATCACTTACTGAAAATTAATATCTTTGTTCTTTTTTTTCTGCACATTCAAAGGAAAAAATAATATGAAAAATTGTGGGAGAGTGTTTTATTTGCAGACCAGAATATAAAAGATAATTTAAGGATTAGACTAATTTTGCTTTGACTACTGTATTTGCATATATAAAATACAATTTTAACACTCATAAATTAAACATTTTCAGGTATAACTTGAGTCTTGTCACTGGAAGAGATGGATTTGTAGGCTCAGTGTTAGCCTTCAGTCTGCACTTGTACATCAAAAAGGTCTAACTGTACCAAAAGAGTTCTGACTCTTTTTAACGTACCACAAGTTCTGGTGGGGATAAAGTTACGCTGGGATTAATGATCCCTATGCTGGTTTAGCCTCTTTCCTTCCTGAGTATGAATAAATCACTGTTTTACTGCTAGAGAAGGATCTGCATCAGGGTTAGGTTTGTACAACTGGAATAATTCTAATATAAAGTGGTTTAAATCCTGTGCAGAAAAACACAGTGTAAGAAAGTTTCTTAAGAATTCTCATGGTTAAACAAGAATGTGCAGAAAAACACTGCCTCATTTTGTAGAAATAAAATGAATGAAATCCTTTCATTAGGTAAGATGGTTGTCTGGTGAGGCAGAATAATGCTATGAGGACAGTTGTGTGGGATGGCTTTTTAAGAAGGTAATCTCTGCAATACAGCCAATTTCTTTTTGTAGGTGTCACATGATTCTCTTGTAAGCAAAACTGGCTGCTAAGATATTGCCTTAAAAAAATAAATTGCAATTAAATAAGCTGAATCAATGAAGCAGAATCGGGCATTATTTGCACCTTCAAGCAGTTTATTTGGATTAAAACCCAAATCCAGCATTACAGTCTGGAATCAAAGGTTCTATTCTCTTTGAAAAGCACGACCTTTTCTGTTGTTCTTACCAAGAAAAATTAGGAGAAAAAATGTATTAAAAAATAAGGCTTGAGAACCAAAGTTTTTCAATTCATTTCTCTTTTAAATAGAAAAGGTGTAATGTTTTTTCTGAAGTATGACTATTTTGAGCAGTGCTTTGCCTCACATGAACTTTCTCATCCAAAGGGTGCTGTTTCCTTTCCTTTAAACAAGATAACACTAGAGAAATTATTGCTTCCCTTATTTAAAAACATACTCCTTTTATCTCCCAAGGGTTAAGAGTTAATTAACACTCCATGTGCTGGAAAGCAAAATTTCTAGAGTGGAACAAAACCGGTCAGAATATCCCACAGAAAAGGGAAACAAGGGACCCCAAAGGCTGGGAGTCACCAGGGTCAGGAAAAAACACAGCAAGGCTTGTAAGGAAGGGTTGCTGAATCTGCCTTTGATGTTTTAATTATGATTTTTTTTTTTTTCTGAAGTGTTGCAACCACTCACAGAATGTCTTGGTTCCAGACAATCCAAAAATTGATTATTTTTTCCTCTGATTGTCTCATTTTTGTCATGATCGATGCCAAAGAAAATCCAGGCATAAAAATTTATTGCATAAAAGAGATGATCTAACAAAAAATCCCACAGAGACAGGAGACTCCTTTGTCACAGCTTTAGTCTGTGTCTCTGTATTTGCCTCAGGAAAAACCTCTTCACTCTTGCAGGGTCATACAGGAGTTTGCTGGTACTGGCACATGTTATTTGTTCGCTGTTTTTCAGCCATGTCTTCTCTCTTCACATGTAAATGGCTTTTTTAGCAGTTTGCTGTCCTCTGTCTTGAATGGGTGTGGTCTTCCCATGTATCATTATTCTCCTATAAAATCCAGGTTCAATAAGCAAACCATCATAACTTGTTTCACAGAAAGGAATGGAACAAAGACTATTCAGATGAGACTGTATCCTGAAATCTTACTCAAAGCTCCTGGAGAGCAAGCTTGTGGAGATCTATGAGAGTCCCAGAGGTCTGGCTTTGGACCAACAAAAATTATATCACAGTTAATTGTGACACAAAGTGGGGGGGAAATGAGAACAGGTTGTGGATGCTGGGGTAGAAATGCCGTGCTGCCCTCCTTTATCAGATGAAAGAGGATAGAGATAGTGAATGGTTGGTGAGTGGGTTCCTTATATAAGGACAACAAAAATGTGCAGAAATGTCCCCAAAACTTGTGCAACATCCACAAATCTTGTATATGCTCAGAACCTGCAGAAAACAGAACCGTCCCATATCTACACAGAAAGGAAGCCAGTCCTGGGAGGAGGAGAAGTCTTGTTTCCATCTGACCTCCCCACATCCCCAAGCTCCTCCTAGAAGAGGAGCCTTAGGGGTATTTAAAATCCCACCACACAACATCATCATAACATCAATACCAATTTTGCATGGAATCTAAACCATGACAGCACTATCTTTGGGGTACTAAACCCCCAGGGTTGCTGTTCCCTGGAGAAATACGTGGTCTTTTTGCAACATGAGAAACAACCAGTATCTCTGGATGCTCTTCTGCTTTTCATTCTTTTGCCCTTCTTCAATTCTTTACTGTCAGTTACACATAAGGGCAGTGCCCAAACAATGAGGTGCAATTGATAGATGTGAGACAGGGCTGTTGCTGGTGGTTTGTTTGTTTGTTTAAAAAAACTTCCCATAAGGGATAGCTGAATGGGAATCTCAGTCTGGAGCCTGTAAATTTTATCCCGTCAACAGTGTCTTAAGACTCAATAAAACAGCATTGAGTGTTCAATGTTTCTTGCTATGATGATTCTTATCCTGGTACCTGTGAAGTGTCTGTTCTTGGAAGTCTGAGACCTGGCTTTTAATATATCTCTCCCGAGGCTCATCTGACAGCAAAGCACGTGCGTGTCCTCAGCTCAAAGTAAGGAAAGTTTAGGCTAAGGTTACTTACTGTGAGAAAGCAACTTTAAGATGAAAAGAAAAAGTGAGCAGAAATGAAAGATGGTTTTATTTTTAGGAAAGAACTTAGCTTTGAGTAACAATTGTTGCAGAGCTCAGGACTGTTGTTAGCAAAGAAAGGGTTTGTGGTCTTGTAAGAAGTTTAATATAGCACTGCTGGTTCTCTGCTTCATGTTGATTCTTTCATTTTTTGTTTGTCCCTGTAAAAAGTTCCTTGTCTGGAGACTGGCTGTGATTTAATGGCATTCTTCTAACCTGCCTGTCCATGACAAATTCCTCAGCATTTCAGAACATCTAAAGTGCATTTAGAGCCTTGGAGGATTTTTTCTGTCTTCATTTGTGAGGAGCCAATTCAGTTTTGTTATGCCTCAACAATGGTTGTCAGAGGTGTGTGGAGGAGGGGTGCACGTGTGCAACGTGCAATAGGCAGCTAGAAGAAGCCTCGTCTCTGGGAGGACTTCACCTGGCAACACCTCCCATGAGGCAGGAAGTGGGAGACACTGCGGAGGGGCTTCTCCAACCAGGTCACAAAAAGGTCTCCAGCAATGGACAGCAAAGAAAGGTTGGACTGGGCCAATGGTTCCCTGTCAGTGGGCAAGGCTTTGGGAGGGGCTGGGGGGTAGAAAAACTGCGTCAGGGCTCATCACTGCTCGCTGGGGCTCACTACTGTTCGCTGCTCCTGCTCGCTCCCTCCTTTGCCCAGCCTGCCCTCTGGCTCTCCTGCCCTCGCTGGCTCACCCTCGCACCTGCCCTGCCTTCCTGTGCGCCTGACTGCCGCCCTGCCACTTCGCCCCGCGTCCTCGCCTGGGCTGTCTGCATCCAACCCTGCCGCCCTGATCCAGCCATCACTGCCCACCCTCCGCCCCGATCCAGCCATCGCTGCCCACCCTGCCCCCCCGACCCAGCCGTCCCTGCCGACNCCGCCCCGATCCAGCCATCGCTGCCCACCCTGCCGCCCCGATCCCGCCGGTCGCCGCGACCCTGTCCAGGGTCCTGGTCCTCCCGTCCGAACACCCACTCACCGCGTGCCCGGTGCCGTCGCCGCGGGAGCCGCGCCCGTGGAGCCGCGCCCCTCCGGGAGCCGCGCAGGCTCGCTGAGACCCAGCCCGGCCAGAGGCAGGCAGCGTGCACACCCCGCACTGCCCGGACACCGACAGCAGTGCCCTGCCTCGCTGCTGGTAATGCCCTCTTTTCCTCTCTGTCCTCTCTCTCCTCTCCCCCATTTCTTTTCCGTTTTCATTTCTTCTTTTCTGTCTCTTGTATTCCTCTTTCATTTGGGCAACTCCTTTTCCTTCTCCTTTTTGTTATCAATAAATGGTTTATCAGATACAACATTTGCTTCATTTGGCTTAATTTCATTCCTGACAATCGATTTTTAAAAGAACTCTCCGCAGTTCCCCACAGTGGAACGCAACATTATTTCTCCCTAAATCACAGGATGTCCAGACTGTGCACCCAAGAAAAGCCATAGTATTGAAGTGCTTTCAGCAGCCTGAGAACTGCATCTTGGTCAGGGCAAATAAAAGAATCCACCGCATGCAGACATACTTGTGAACAAGAGGCAATACTCTGTCTCTAAAAGATGAGCATCTGACAATTGATTGCAGGATAAAATGCCACCTGCATACTTGTACTGAGATGGAGCACTTGATGCTTTTGTCCCTGCAGCTGCACCTGGAACCCAGAGTGTGAAGACTGGATGCGCTGTGGAGATTTCCATCTGCACTATTTAATTTGCTGTATGTTGGTGACTCGGGCTCTTTGCAGTGTTAGTACCACAGAAATTACCTTTTTATTGCCCCCTTTCAGAAGGGTCATAATAACAACTGCCCAAACTTCTTTGAACCTGTTTGACTTGCCCCCTGATGCCTGCTGTTGTTGCCTCTGTTTTTCAGGTCGTCATGAAGTTATCACCAAAGAGATCCTTGAGCTGGATACGTGGGAGAACCAGTGGAACGTGGTGGCCACCAATGTCCTCATGCACGACAGTTACGATGTTTGCCTTGTGGCTCGGCTGAACCCACGGGATCTTATCCCTCCTCCCCCAGATTTAGTGGACCAATAGAAGTTCAGTGACTCTCAGTGCTTCCAGATTCTGCAGAAACTGAAGAGTTTGGGGAGACGATGTGGAATACGGGGTTATATTTGCTAAAGTGGGTAAGGCTTATGCTCACCAGAAGGCCCTGTGGGCAAGGCACAGCTGCGGCCGGACGGCTGGAAGGTGGGTGAGGGGTGAGAGGCAGGTGAGTGACAGTTGGCAGTGAGGTTGTGATTGGCTGGAGGAACGCGTGGACAGCGTATGTCCGGGAAGCTGATTGGGTGATAGGACGCGTGCACAGCAGACGAACGGGAAGCTGATTGGGCGATAGGACGCGTGGACAGCAGCGCTGCAGCTGAGCCAGCCAATGGGTGCCCTTCTGCTGTTAAATTCTGTTAGGCTTCAGCTTGGTTTCAGTTGAGTTTGGTTGAGATTAAGGGTATAAAGAGGGGGCGATTTTTGGCAATAACCGGATCTTCTTTGGACATACAAGGGGATCTGTCGTCTTTGTTCCCCATCGCTACAAGACAAATGCTGCATTGGCTCTGGACCACAGAGAGGAAGTGGCAACACGTGCTTAAGGACAAAATTGCCTTTGAGCTGTGCTTCTCTGACGATGCTTGATTTGCTAGTACTGGTGCTCTGGACTTCTGTGGTTGAAAGTCAAGGTTGTCCAGCCTTTGTGTGTGGCTCTTCATCTTCAACCTGGCTGTGCAAGCTCCAGTGCTGGGTGCAGCTTGGGCTGCTGGGACCCTTTGCCTCACAGGCACTGGGGCAGCCCAGGGCTCAGTTCACAGCAGACATATGACAGAAAGCTCTAGACAGGGAAATCCCTCCTTTGCTGTTCATCTCACTTGGATCTACTTAAGCTACCCAGGAAGCTAAGAAATAGATGAAGTCAGCTGATGAAAACAAGTGCCAGACTGTAATTGACTGATGCAAAGGGAAAACATAGAAAAGCCTTTGTTTGAAACAAAATCCCATTAGCCAAGGTCCATTAGCCAAGAACACCAGCTCCTGCCAACGTTATCTAAAGCACAGACAGGACAGTCAAGACATAATGTCTTTGCTAATAGACCTGAACCTGTCCTAGAAGTAATCCTTTGGCAGCAAGTCACAAATTAGTCTTTCAGCAGGGTTGGTAGGCAGTCTCTACCAAAGACAAGAAGAATCTTAAATTTTCACATAGATCCTATTTATTACAAGGTCTGGTGTGACCACAATCTTAGAGCTCAGTTAGGAAACTTCCTTTGAGAGATGAAGAAGGAGATGCAAACTAAAAAGTATTAAATGAGACCAGTATTATCTGCATATCAGCATTGCAGCTACAGGGAAAGGAGAGATGTGCTAAACAATAAAAGTTTATATAATAGGAATAGCTTTAAAGAAGTAGCATAAGGCAAATCCTCTACCAACAGAATTGGTTATAATCATAGGGAAGAGAAATAATTCAAGCAGTGCTTCTGAAGGCAGTGTTAGCCTTTGTAGGGCTTGAAGACAGTAGTTTAGAGTGAAAATTGTTACCAGTACTGCTATCCCATTTGAATTACCAATAACTATTCATCAGTTCTCTGGTGCCTACCTTGCAGTGTATCTGCCACTGCCTGGCAGTACGGACAAGAGAACTGGAAATCTCATTTGTGCTCTTGGGCCACAGTCGTAAATGACAGCATACTGCAATGCAGACTGAATGTCAGAGGCAAACAGAAGAGTAAACTATGATATTGTATGAGAATGATCATTGTCAGCAAGAAGTGGCTTTTGATCACTACAAAAACAGCAACAAAAGTGGAACAAAAAAAAGGGCAAAGAAATGAGGGAGTCCATCAGATAGTTTACCCACAGTTACTTCCAGGATTTGTATTTTAGAGCATCTTGATTTTCTCTTTCAATCATGTTTTAGGCTGCAAAAATGCCAGCTTCTTTTTGTTGCTTTTTTGACTGCAGTGTTTATGACAGAGAGAGATGGAGAGGATGGTCCAAAAGCCCTTTTCCAATTCTGACTTTTGTTATTCATTAATTTTTCTATAAATACCCAGTGGGAATATTAAGCTGTCATATAAAAACTGTTAGCAGAAAGATCACAAAGTTTTCCTGATAACTCTAGTAGGACACTGAGAAATGCTCAGACAATAAGGGAGTTGGGGGGAAAAAAATTAAGGAAAACATGTAGAAAAGGAGAAAATTCATGAGCTTTACAGCTAATTGCTTGTTTTCCTTTACGTTTCCCAAGCAGAATGTATGTCACAGCCTAAACATGAACTCGTGTTTGTATCATTTCTGTATTATTCAGCCATCCTTTTTTCTTTCCATTGCTCATATGTAGGTCATCATCTGCCTAGAACAGAGTTGTGACACCATGAACTTCAGTGGTACAAATCAGTGACCAGTCTCTAAAATCTCAACCCCTCTGGTCACCAAGCGCAGCTGTAGGTGTAAGATCAAGGAGGCAAACTCTGCTTTAATAAGTTTTTAAACAAAATCAGCAGAAAGTTCTTCCAATCAATAACCATCCAATATTGGAAACTCTTCAACTTTTGTTGTTATTGTGAAATAAAGGTAATTTTTTCCTAACTTCCCTACAAGGCTCTTAAGGCAGCTGCAAGCAATTCTCTTGAGCATCCATTAAGCGTTTCCTAGTGAAACTCCAAATTCTGCAACTGTATCTACTGATTTTGTTTTTTCATCTTTTTTTGTTTGTTTGTTTTAGGGAAGAATGTTTTAAAGGGTTTTTTCAGTCTTTGGTCTCTGCTCTGTGGTTTGTTCCTTATAGTTCATGCAGTTTAAAGCCTGGGCTAATCTACTGGATTTCACTCTCTGAAAGACAGTCTATTTGGAATATTTCATGGGAAGAAGGGAGATATTTGCAATCTTTCTTTAGTCATATTTGACCATGTATGTGAAACTCAGCTGACACTCTTCTGTTAAACTTTATTCCATTAGTGAGCTGGCTGTTTCTTTTGCACTTCATGTGTTTTGCTTTGTAGACTGGTATTTAATGAGCTGGATGGAAGGAAAGTATATACTCTGAGAAGATCTGTCTTGATAACTGAGGAGAGTAATGACATATATTTTATATATTGGCCTTGCAATCAGTGAGCTTGAGCTGCACTGGGCAGTTAACAGGGTTTTTTCATGCAGCATGGCCAAGTGACCTTCCCTCACGTGCACTGAGCATCACCTTTCCTGCTGCCCACAGGATCTGGCTGCCAGTGGGGACCCTCGTATCTGTCTCTGTTTCTGCCCAAGTCAGAATGTCTAGCACTATTTATCAAGCAGGGGAATAGGTTTTTTTCTGGATTAAATATCTAGGAGGGAGGCACTAACTTCTTAACTTTATGTCGTCCCCATTCCGTTCCTGGGTTGCCCTTGGGATGACTACGGTTTCCAAACCAGTATTTGAAAGTGTAGCTTGTCTGAAGGCAGAAGCAGAAAGCATGCTTATTGAGAGGCATAGAACTCGGCCAAAATCCTTCTGAGGGTATAAGAATCTGTAGGTCTGCTATGTCCATCGGTAATCTCACATTGCTGTGAAAATCATTAAGAGTCTTGATATCTTCTATTGCAAAACCTGATGCAAAAAATAAAAAATAATCACAGAGTATGCATTCTCCAACCTCCACCAAGTGTGGGTTTCACTGAAACAATAT
This sequence comes from Falcunculus frontatus, assembly GCA_013398115.1. Classification (NCBI taxonomy): domain Eukaryota; kingdom Metazoa; phylum Chordata; class Aves; order Passeriformes; genus Falcunculus; species Falcunculus frontatus. Next base: position 2,899,077 of record VZRV01004346.1, on the reverse strand, counting down.
TTTACTGCAGCTCCTTTCCATCTGAGCAGCAGTTAGCTGAGTGTTTCATCAAGGCTGAATTTACATCATCCATAACTCTAAAATGCAAGCAGTGCTGGAAGCTACTGACTGTTTAAATGAGTGGGGGGTTATGAAGCAAAAGCATAAACTACAGTTTCACTTGAAGTGCTGAAGTACTTCATCAGTTCCCATACATGAAGAAAAATGTTGGAATGGTAGCTGGTCATGTGGCACACAGGGAATAAAGCAAAAAAATACAATGCTACAAAAAGCTAATTGAAGCTCTCCATTTTTATCCCCAGCTAATGTTTTATTTTGAAATTGTCCATAGATAACTGATTTCATAAGGATCCCTGCAGATTTCTCATGTCTGTTTTCATACCTGTGGTCACACAGGAAACCATCAGGCATCTGACTACTCATCCTCACACAGCACTGCTGGGGTTGGTTGCCTGTGCCTCAGTCCCTGCCCACAACAGGCAAACACACACACACATTTTGCATGCGTGCAATATTGAAATTTATGAGGCAGTGTCTGTATTGTGTTCCAGCAGACACACATTGCCACTCAGAAAGCCTTGATTTTTCGAAAGAAAACTGCCTTGGTGCACACAGAGCTGTCAGTTTTTCTACCAGCACTCCCAAATATGCTCCAGGTAAGAGGCTGAGGAAGCATCAATACAGGAGGCTGACAATAGAGATGGGAAGTGTTCCCAGGGTGCTACAACATGTGGTGGAGCCAAGGTGGGATGAATGATCCTCCCCATCTCTTCCTGGGGATAGTTCAGAAGAAAAAGGATTTTGCCCTGGATCCTGATCCTGTATTTTTTCCTCTACTTGAGAAGTATACTGAGATCCAGGATCATCTGTCAAACAATGAAAATAAAAAGCTAGAATTTTTTTTTTAATATTAAGATATATTCATAAAGATCTATGTTGCTTTTCTGCTGATTTGGAAGATAATGACATTCTTTTAATAAGCTATTTATCTAGTGATTGCTGTCTTAGCTACGGAGGTGGTCCCTTTCACTGGCTGCTCCCTTAATGGATTATGTAGCTCCTCTGAAAATAAGTTTCATGAATCACAGTGCTTTGGATCACCTGGTCAGAAATTCAGTTCTCATTTGCAAATGTCTGTAGCTCTCCACACAGCTTTTCAAGTGCTAGCTCCAGCTTCAAAGAAAAGCTATTTCACCCCCAGTTGTGCTCAGCTGGAACTAGTACATTTGCAATTTACTATCATTTGACGTGTAGAGGTTGAAAGCAAAGGAAATATTTGGAAATGGCAAAAATATACATAGAAAGTAGGCGGAAGTACACTTTCCTTCTCTCTTGGTGAATGTCTCAGTGTATTCTGCCCTGCCTGGTGGTTGATGGAGTGATTCACTCATCACCCCTGGCTGCACCCATGGCACAGGCCAGGCTGGGGCTGTGTGTTTGTATTGCTGGAGCAGAGGGACCCAGCATGGTGTGGAGCTGTGGCTCCTGACAGGCTGCCCTGCCCTGCCTAAGGAATTACCTTCAAACCTTGTCTTTAAGTGTTCCACAATGTCCACGAAGTGTATGTGTTTTATATACATATGTATAACATTATTTTTAGAAGTTCTTTACTGACAGCAGTAAGATCCTTTTTATAAAAGGTACCTGGCAACTCTGTCTTCTGCCTAGCTCATCAAAGTACTTAAAAAAAGTGTTGGTCTTTAAATAATTGTAACTATTCTGGGCTTCGAGTCAAAAGGAACCTTAAATGCCTTGGTGAGCTAAGGAACAAATGGGGAAATCTTTTAGTACTCCCCTGTGTCTTCTTCCTTCTCCAGTTTTTTGCTGGCCGTAGCACTCTCCACAGAAGCTCAGAGTTTTCTAAAAAGCTTTGTGCAAGTCTCTTCCGTTTCTCTTCCCCTAATCCCATTTCTTCCTCAGCCCACTTACCTGACCAGCCCTTAAACTCCTTTGTTTCTCCTTCAGTTCCCCAGGAGTTGGGAACAGCCACTCAGGGTGTTCACCAGCTCCTGACCTTACAGAAGCCTATCACTCCAGCGTAAACCAGCTTTGAAGGACAAAAGGAAGATCACACCAGCTCCCTGGATTTGAGGACACTCATTTTCGGGCAGGTTCTAGCCACAGCCCAAATTCTGCTGTTTACTCTCATCCCAGATGAAACCTGCCTGCTCTGCAATGCCGCAGGTCCTGTGGCAGGTTGGGGTTGGGAGGTGACCTGCATCCACTCAGCCCTGCCGCCGTCTCACTGCGTGGTGCTGGTGAGTTTGACATTAAATGCCTCACATACTGTGCGTGCCACGGCTGTAATGACTGCAGGCACAAGCCATTATCATTATCTCTGATTCCTGAACACTGGTTGCTACAAAAACTGCCTGAAGCACAGAGGGAGGTGTCTTCATTATTGCATTATAGCTCACGTCTTAAAGCCAGATTTCCTCCTGCATTTTCAGTCAGGCCAGGTTTCACTAAAGAACTGGGTCTCTAATTTATCAGGTTTTAATATTGGTATTTTTTCTCCACTTTGTCCTTTTCTAGTCATTCTTTATAATAATACAAGTGATTTCACCAGCTTTTTTGTGGAATGCATTATCCAAGCCAGCCTCCCAAGGCCACTGGCTTTTCATTATCAGGGTCCAAGTACAGCCACTTTAGTGCCAGTCAGCTGCACTACTTTATTTTCTCATTCAGCAACTTCATAGTAGAGGAAATGTATTTCATCCATACATGCAGTAATGTGAGAGGAAACCACTTCCCACATACACAAATTCCTGACTCATTCCTTTCAAATGTGGCTGAAACAACTGCTGAATCCAAACATAAAAAGCTATGATACCCATTCAATAGGCTTTTCCAGGCTTCCCAGTATGAGGAGGAGGATCACAGGGAGATGTCTTGTAACTAGAGCACAGATTGGAAATCTGAACCTCTGGGGTGTGTTTTCAGTTCAATAAACTCCATTTACTAGTCTTGGGCATCTGGTCTCCCCGCCCAGGTTCACCCATGTGAAATAGTTATAATAATACATCCCTACTCATTTTGTGGGTCTGCCTCGGTATGTTCAGAGGGAGTGGGTCACAAGTCTGTAATGTTATATTGAGATCCACATATCAGAAAGTCTTATACAGTGGTAGAACAATAACACTGTTGCAGTGTTTTCACCTCTGTGATTTTTTGGTAACAGACTTGGCCCTAACATTCAGAAACTGAGTCTTTCTGGGAAAGGAGAGACTGCATGTTTGCAGCCAATAAGGGCATTTTGTTTACTCCTTTATAGAAAAGCAACACCACATATCTAATTGCTGATGTGTTAAGTAGAAGAAGGAATGTAGGGCTTATTACATGTGCCTTCATAGCCAGTCTCACTTGTACCCAGGCAGAACTAATCTCAGCAAATTGAGAGGTCACTAATTGAGGCTAAACTTGAACAGTAGTAATTAGAAGGATGAATGAACCGTGTCTTTCTCAAAGTAGATTTGATTTAACAAAATATGCCACTTAGACAGACACAGTTGCTATGAAGCAAAAAAAGAGAAGGTGCTTTGCAGAACTGTAGTAGATTTACTGGGTAACTGAGACCTGAATTTAGATGATCTACCACAGGTTTTATAGGAAAGCTTCAGTTCTCTGGGGAGCTCTGTAACAAGTCTGTGATGCATTTAACTAGCTACTAAAAGGCCCTGCTGCATCCAAGGAGTCACCTACAGAATATGCATAAAAAGGTTTTACAGTATTGCTGAAACAATGTGGCATCTACTTGCTCAGCTACTTAATTAAATAAAACTAAGTAAAACTTAAGCAGTTCTTAATTTGTTTATTGCTTGAGCATCCTTCAGTAATGACACATTTTAAGGTTGTGTTGCCCACTTAACTACTTGAACAGCCTACAGGTACACTATAAAGTGTATAGGGAAAGGTAAGAAGATAAAAAACTAGGAAGAAAAGTGACTTTTAAAGGTGACTGATTCCATCTCCTCTCTTCTGTCAGCAGGGACACACCTCCATTTAGGCAAAGCTATGGCCATCTTGCAGCTGTGAGATGTGATTTTAAGCTGAATAGATGTACCCAAGCCAGATGTAATGATCAGCAGTGAAGATTCAATAGCGCAGGTGCCAGCTGTCGGAGCAATTCAGTGTGATCTCTAGCTGGCTTGGACAGCCCATGCTGAAGCCCAAGCTGTTACATGCTCACTGCTCTCATTAATTATCAGGCTCAGCTGAAGCTAAATAAGTATTCACTCATGTTGCAGTCAGAACTCCTAAACGAGTATAAAAAAGACTAGATCTGTAGTTCATCTGCAGGATTTGAAAAAGCATTTTGCAGCCAGATCATTTTGTAGTCCATGTTGCCATAAAGCTACAAATTGCTTATACTGGCACAGCACAGAGAGAGGCACCGAGAACAAGTGCTTGCTAAGGGGTGTGTGGCACAGCAGCTGCTTGTGCCAGCACTGCCACTTGAAAATTCACTCATCAAAGCATGCCTTGATACACCAGCATTCACCTCAGCTCTGCAGCCAGCCCACTGTAAAGCCAGCTCTTTGGAGTGCTCTGAGGGGACAAACAGTCAACTATACAAAGACTGAAATTGCTCCAAAGGCTTGTCATAGCTGGTGCATTAATAGCTTATTGCTTGATGGTTTCTCGGGCTCTTACACAAAGATGCCAAATAGCAGATGAACAAAACCACAGGACAGGAAATTTACCCTCTTTCCAGTATTCACAGATGATAAAACCTTCCTGACAGTTATTGTTCAGTATTTTTCAGAAGGGATGAAGGATCCACCGCCACCCAGCACTGCAGCATGGAGCAGCCATCTGATGCCCAAAATCACAGCTCTCTTGCCAGGAAATTTGCCATACTAATGCTGCTGCCCTAAGCAGCTCAGTCTCTAATCTGATTTCTTTGTTTCTTATTTCAGGCAAGTCGCTGTAACAGCAATGTTCACTAAAGACTGCTAAGCCTCTTGGCACGTCTGTAAAATTCAGGCGTGTTAGCAATTCTCTTGCTCTTCCCAGTTGGCCAGCGTCCTGCTCACTTGCATTTAAGGAGGACTTTAATGTGCTTGTACTACTCTGATACTGCACAGATCAGCATGTAGTTACTGTTTTATTTCCCTAGCTGAGCTAAGTAAATATTAATAAAGACTTATATGGCCTACTTTCATAAGGAAAGTAAATCTTCATAAGTAAAAATTCAAAGTGAAGCTATAGCTTGCTTTTTTTGGAGCCATGTGTTCACTGTGTATTTAATCATATTTCTGTTGTTATTGGATTTACTGGATGCATTTTATAAAGTGCATTAGGAGATCCACAGGGATGTCTACTCAGAGGATGTGACCCAGCAGGATTTTTGGCCAATGATGGAAATAGAAGCAGGATCAAACCAAGCTGTTAAATGTTAGCATTTAAAAAAGCCTTCTCTGGGATTGAGAGACAAATAGTAAACAAAAGTCAATAAAAAGATGTGATAGGTTGTAATTTATATATAGTTTGGATTTAAACTGCAATTTTCACAAGGAAAGACATATCAAGAAAACATTTTGTATGCCCAACCCAAATCCAAACCTGAAATTATCCATCTGCTGAAAGTCACCGCAGTTCCACTGAAAAATATGGGTGGACAAATTCTAGAGAAGGAACCAACTATTAGGATCAACATAAACCCCACTGTTGAACCATCCATAAAGATCATCTTCTTGATTTAAATCATAATAGGTTTTTGACGGATCTCAAATCAACACCAAATTCCATGTCAGTAAACCAGCTGAGACAAAACTGGAGTCAGAGAACACTGGAAATATAGCTGCCTGGGGACAGCCCACAGTCTGACTGCAGAAGTGCTGGTCACTGGGTTAATGACACATTGAAACCCTTTTGTAGTAGGGGGAAAAAAATCCATTAGAAAAACCTACAGAGACATCTAGCTCTATGACCTAACTGCTGCAGCTGTCTGCCATACAGTGGATTATTATGGAAATAAGCAAGCATGACAAAAATGTTACAGTAACCTTTAAAAACGGGAGACTGGAAATACAATGCTGTTTTACTTGCAAAGTGTTTCTCATGCAAGTGTCCCTGGGAGATGTTTTATAATAAAGTTTGAATGAAATACAATAAAAATCAAATCAAAGCTCATTCACTACGTACCAAACGGAACAGCTCAGGTTTCAGCTTTGGTTTTAAAGCCAGGAAGATAATTTACTTGATGAGTTTCTGCTGCTGCTGCTCAGAATTCCAGAAAAAAATAAAAAGACAGTTGCTCAAAAGGTAGTTTACAAAGAGTTTGGATTTAAAAGCTGATGTTGTCAAGAGATCAAAATTGAAAGAATCACAGAATTATTCAGCAAGAGCTTCAAATATCCATAAAATAAACAGAAATCAGTTCTATTCCAGGATCAAAAGCAGAATTTTACATGTACAGCATTTTCTTTTCAAGTATGCACATGGTAATTACTGCATGCAGAAATGTCAGTGTATTACATGTTTCATTTGCATGAAAAAGCTATGGAGCTACAGGCAGAGCTCAGGCCCACTCTGTGTGCACCCCACCACTACAGCTTTGTGTGCAAGAGGGGAATGTAACTCCACAGCCCTGTGTGCATGAGGTTATGCAAATTCAATAGCCAAACACTGATTTGAAAAACAACAGCTGATGCAGAAGTCCAATGTTCACGTTGTTATTTGACTACTGTAAGAACTTTCCAGCTGGACTAGGGGGACCCAGTGTCCGGTAAGATTTGCTGACTTGAAAACTAAACAGCCTCCTCTTATTGGTACTTTTCCATTCCCAAATACAGGTCCAATGTAGTCCAATGTAGCACGAAAGGTAGTTTTGCCAATGCTTCACAAAATTCTCGATGAAATTAAGGCTCTGTGCCAAAAGCTGTCACCTCTGCAAAGGTGTAAAGGCTCTCAGGTTAAGAGCGGTGATTTCCAGCCCTGGTCAATTTCCACATGGGGAATGTTACAATCAAGCTGGCAGTGATTTTTATGTAAATTAGTCCATTATCAGAGCTATATGTATCTGGCTACTAGTCTATAGGCCCTTAAGGGAAATTGGCATCAGTATTTGCAAGACAAGCACATTTTTCCTCAATGTTCCAAACACTGTTGTTTGTCGGTTTTTTGGGTTTTCTTAAACAATGGTGCCAGGTCAATAGTTTGATGATTAAAAACCAGATCATATAAGAAAAAGCTAGTTCTTAATCCCTAGGAATATGAAAACGTTTGGTTTAGTTAGCTCTATTACAATTTTTTATAGAATCTAGTTAGATAAGCCACGGAAAAACAAGTAGGCCATGAAAAATAACCAATCATTGGGGGGGGGAGGGGGTTTAACATAAAAAAACATGTTGAAGACTTCAGAAACCTTAAAGAAGCAGGAAGAGAACACATGGGAAGCATTTAGACGGTCCAGAGACTTTAACCTTGTATTTGCTATAGGCCCTTCAGTCTTGCTGAAACACTCACCTGTTGGTTCATCATGAGCAGGTACAATTTGCAGGCTGTCAGCTGAGAACCTGCCATTATCAATCTGGTCTGGTGTTCTGTGGCCAGCACTGCATCCCTCAGGGAAGGATGTAAAACCACTTCATTCTTCTTGCATGTATTTCAACTGCCCATATTGCATGAACTGGTGGTGCTAAGTATCTGTCTGACCTTGTTGGCTGATCTGCATAATTTTACCATAATTTGTCATCATTTGCCCCCCTCATGGCATGGTTTAGCAAACAGAAGGTAGCTTTATTACAGAGCTTTTTCTGAATCAATAGTGCTGCTCTCACTGCAAAACTACACGTTACCTTTTGTTTCTACTTGAAATACTGAGGTTTCATGTGAAGATGTGGGATGAAACACTGCTCCTATTGCAGTTTTGTTGTTGTTCTTTGACAAGATCAGGGTTTAGCTACTGACTCTTTGTGCTACACAAAGTGTGTGTTATGTAGAAGGTCTTTTTTATCAGAGCCAGAAATCAGGATCCTCGTTATTGAGAAAGCACTGCTGTAATGCTGCCAGCTGGGAGCACAGCTCTTTAAAGGTACAGTGTTACACAGTATTTTAGATACCTTATTAAACTTTGCCATAAATACATGGAATAAAATGATGTTCTAGGAACACCTGAGTGAACAAATTTGAGAAATAGGGGTGTGAGTCGTAACGGGAGTTCAGGACTCAAAACATTTCATGCAAAGCCGTAGCAAGATATTCAGTTAACCTCTCATGTCCTGACAATGATATTGGAAATGCTTTTGTGCATTGCAGTTTTGGACTTATGCCTGGTGGGGAAGTTAAACTTACTTCTTTTGATATATTCTATTTAATCAGTGGTTTGGATATCTCATTTTAGATACTGAAATTGGAATTTTTTTTTCAAATGGGCACAGCTATGAAACAACCAAGTGCAGGGCCCAGCACTTCACAATTGTTGAACCTCATACAATTGGCCTTGGCCCATCAGTCCAACCTGCCCAGATCCCTCTGTAGGGTCTTCCCTGGCAGATCAACACTCCCACCAAACTTGGTGTCACCTGCAACTTACTGAGGGTGCCCTCCATCCCCTTGTCCAGATCTGTAATAAAGATATTAAACAGAATTGGCCCCGGTGTGGAGCCCTGGGGAACACCACTTGTAACTGGCAGCTGCTTGAGGTTTCTCAGGCAAGCTGGGAGATTGTCTCCTGATTACAGACTACAAGGGAAACTCTAGCTCTGTGGAAATCAACAGAGTCTGGCTTTTGGCTTAAAGGAGCTAGCAGCTAAGTCTCTTTTAGGTTAGTAGCAAACAATTTACTTCAGGAATGTTGTCTACTCAGGGTTTCCTGAAGATCATCCTTATGTCTGTGCTCAGCTGTCATTCAGATCATGAGCTTCTACTTGTGACCTTGTTTCACACATGCCACCACCTCTAGAGCCCATTTACCTGCATAAAGAAATATTTAGGGACATCTAACAAGCACCTGTCAAACAGCCTGACAGACAGCATGGAGGTGGCAGGCAAAGGGGATGTCAAGTATGTCACAGTTGTGGTTGGTCCCTGGAACACTCTGTCAGAGCACTGGAGATGCAGCTGCTCCATCTGAGCAGGATCTCATGGAGCTCCCCACGTGATGATCTTTTCAGGGGACTCAAGGTATAGCTGTACTCTGCAGAGAGAGGTCACAGTGATCTCCTGAAGTACCGTGTGGGGCACCGGGATCTGTCTGCAGGAAGCTCTGTGCAGGAGTGTGGACTGTATCATCTTACACTGAACACAAGGACTTCTGGTCCTGAAAGTGGCCCTTGGGCATTGATGCACTCTAACAATTAAATAATGACGGTAATAAAACTTGCCTACACAGTTGTGTGCATTTCATGCAAGCTGAGAAGGCACCATAAGTAAAGCAGTTCTTCCACCTTGTGGTTACACAGACAACTGCTGGCAGAGAACTGAATACAAACCCTGCAGCTAAACAGACCCAGCACACGCAGGGCTATTGCTGTCCAGGACCCCTCTTGCAGACTGATGTTACAAATCTGAGCTGGCCTTGTTTTGCAGGGTGAGCACCCGTGTGTGTGTGTGTGTGTGTGCACTTAGACACGTGTGTACAAGCAATAGCTTTGTGATGGCCAGAGGGTGCTCTGAGACCTACAGGTGCTCTGAGACCAGGATCCCAGTGGCTGGAGGGACTCCTTCATCCTCCCTGGTAAGGAAAGGCCTTTACTCAGGGCAGCAGGCAATCCTTGACACACTGATAAAATGTACTGGTGTGGGAACAGGGTGTGAGCAAGTCACAGACGTGACAAATGTGATCTCTTCAATGAGAGATTGTAGCTGCTTTCTGCAAGCAATGACTAGAACAAAAGGGAACCATTTAGAGGCAGAGAAGAATTCATCTTTGCTGCTCTCCCCATCTCTACTCTCTGCCCCTATTTTCTGCTTTTTACCTCTGGCTACTGAAGCAATCTTGTAGTCTTTGCTGTTTGCATCAGGGTACAATTCAGCACAATTAGGTCCAGCATCTGTAGTCAGTCACCACAGAGCAAAGCTTGATTTGAAAAGCAGTAATTAAACATCAGCTTTGCACTAATGCAATAGAGGTATATTGAGATATATAATTTTTCAGTAAAGGCTGAAGATTTGCACTGCGTGAAACTGGCTAACAAACTTCAGTGCCAATAAGTGAATACGAATGTTTTTAATAGTCCTAAATTACATTATTTCTGAAGCAGGATTAGCTTGGTTACATAAGAGGGACTGATTTGGTTCAAAGAAGAATAGCAAAACATGAAAAGAACAAGCTGCTTTAAATCTATGTCTGCTTCTTAGATGTTGCTGTTCTCTAAAGAGCAGTTTATTAATTACGTGCTATCCTCCTCCTCCTCCTCATCATCATTCCAGTTGTACCAGCTGGCACCACTCTACACTGTATGCTCTTGCAGTAGTAGGTGCTTCCAAAACAGTGTAAAAATCAGCCCTAGTGTATAAAATTCCATTTTTGTCTCACTGTCTGCAACTGGCTGCCAAAATAGTTCCCCAAGATAAACTGTCAAGGTCAGGGAGTCATACCAGGCCAAAATTTAATTCAGTGTCTCACATGGCTTTACTGTAATAATGCCCCAAGAACCGTATCTTCAGTTTCTTCTGCTCTTCACTTCTGCAGAGTGACACCTGATTATATAAAAGAGCTGGACTTGTCTTCTCTCTGTGTATTTTTTACTGCAGTTGGCAAAATAGTTTCTTTTTTTCACTGTAAGATCTGAGGAAAGCTTTCTTTCAGCAACCATTTTTTCTACCTAGAATTAAACTTCAATGGCAAATTTGACCTGTAGGACTGTACCCTTTTCAACCCAAAAAGTGAAGTTGTTCATGCCCAGGATGGACAAAACAGAGATGTAGGCAAAATCTAATGAGTTTTCATCCTCCTTAAGTAGAAAATTCTATGAAATTATACATTTTTCTACAGTCGAGAACCAAATTATCTTTTTGCATAAAATTATTTTTAAAAAATTAAAACAGGAGCACAAGAAGTCTGACAGGTGGGCCATGCAAATAACAGTCTATTAAATATTTTTCTCTATTCTTATGGCACAGAAAAAGTTTACCAGCACAAAAAGCATGTGTGAAAATTCTGGCATCTCACTGCATGCTTCTACCATCAATCCCCTGATCATTGCTCTTGCTTCCTTGTCCAGACCTCCACAAAACCACTGCTGGTTCTCCCTTTTCCACTTACCAGCTCTGATAAACCAGCACAGTGTCCACATTACTAAGTCAAAACAATCTTACCAAATCAACTCTGCAAGACAGCGTATCAGTTGGAAAGCAGTTGCTTTCTCTCTAATTAGAAATGGGTGGATTAAAACCAGTTTCAATAAACTGGATGTTTTGACACGAGCAACCCTGGACAAGAACGAAAACATTCTCACACCCATTGGCAGATGTCTTCAGTATCTCACAGATGAGATGCATGGTTTCAGAAGCCTGGAGAAGGGCAGGTGTCTCCTCCTCCTCCAAAAATAATTTAAAAAAAAAACAAAAAAAACCAAACAACAACAAAAAACCCCGCCCAAACAAAAAACAGTAAAAGAAGAAAAAATTAAATGGGAATTAGGGCTGGTCTTTTAAATTAATCTCAGAAAAGTAGGGATCAAATAATCAAACAAAACATACCTAAGTGCTTAGAAAGTATCAGGGAGATTTTGTGGAAGCTGTTATGCGTTTTATAGAGTGTAGACACTGACTTTAATTGCTTCGTAGTAGCACCTCTATTTACTTTAATCTTTCCCTTGACTTCTGTTTACCTTCCCTTTCAGACCGCTGATAACTCCCCCCTGTAAAGGCCTGGAAAATACACAGAACATTGAGTGGTTCTTGGAAAGAAACACCTCAAACAATCAGCCACTGTGAGCACGTTTCCCTTGTTGGTGCTGCCGGGTGACACAGCGACGTGGGGATGGCCCGTGATTTCCTTGACACGCGGCCCAAAGCTTCACATTTTCAGCAATGTTTTATTAAAGCCCAGCTGGATGTGGGTGTATTACACACGGCCTCAGGCAGGCAGGGACTGTGGAACACTGACACCTGGAGCTGTCTGACACCAGACACCTGAAATACAGGTATCTAGGCTGAAGCTGTCACCTTCGTTTCCTCTATAGTAAATAGAGATAAATACCTCTGGAGGATGATTCATCTCATCTAAAAACATGTGTGAGATAAGCAGAGTAATTTCTCCAGAGATGTAAGGCAAACAGAGTATTTCTCCACTTGTATCTCCATTGACCACAGACAGTCCAGAGAACTACTGATTCGCCCCAAACAGGCCAGGAGACACTTCAGAGACAGTCAGAGAAGTGGGTATTTGCTTTATTCGGGTGTGGGGGATCACTCCTCCTAACACACACACCAGTGCTCCCTACAGCACAGTATTAAGGGTTAAATCATAAATATTCATCACATTCTTTGGGACAGGTGTGGGTATATAAATTATTTCTCGGCAGTCACTAGTGTCATTAGCGTATTTGCCACGCATGTGTTGTGTGTCCTGGTGGTCACAATGAAGAAGGCTTCTCCTCTTCATCAGGGGTCTTTGTGATGACGATAAGTAGTCTTCCTCACGATGCCCTTTTCGCCTTTCTTCCTGGGGCATGCGTAGTCCTTTGAGGAATGATTCAGCAGTTGCTGTGATGATCCTTGTCCCCTCTGTCTTGACAAGATTAGGGTGAATCTGGCTTCTTAGGTTTTGGAATTAACATTTGCTGTTGGAATTAACATTTGCTGTCTCCTAATAGCTAACTGTGCTTACATGAGTTAGCTATTGACTACTCCTTTCTCACTACCTACACACGTCACTTCCAAATGGCCAAAGGCAGCTGAGCCACTTGGACAAAGCCACTCTACCACCTGACGTGTGACACTCGCGTTGTGTGGCGCGTGCAAGGAGGGTCTTACTGCAGAGCAAGGCCTACGACATCCCACTACACAAACACATAACCAGGAAACAAATTTTAAGTGCTTATTCATGTATTTATCTGCTGAAATCTCTTAAACCAGCGCTACGCTTTCTGGTAGCCAAAACACGCGTTCCTCAACACAACCTGACACAGGAGGCAGTCCCCTACAGCACCAAGATGGCGGGGGTGCACAGGACTACAACTCCCAGCAAGCCGCGCGTCGCCACGTCCTCCGCGCCATGGAGGTTACGGTTCGCTCTGACCGCAGAGCACGATGGGAGTTGTAGGCGAAGGGCGGTGCGGCCGGGGCCCAGCGCATGCGCGGCGGAGGCGGCGGACGCGGCGCGTGGCAGGAAGCGGAAGGGGGCGGCCGCGCTCGGAGCCTGACGTGTCCCTCCCGCCGCGGCCGCCGCTCGCTGCTGCTCCGCCGGCGCCGCCATGGGCAGTGAGTACCGGGAACCCTCCCATTCAGCGGCTCCCGCTGCCTTCTTGCTTCTCCCCTCTGGCCGGAAAAGCGCCGTTCCCGGGGGTGGCAGCTCATCCCGGGGCAGGAACCGGCGCTATGTGCCCCGTGCCGGGCGCTTCACCCGGCCCCGCCAGGCTGAGGGTGCCGGGCGCGGTATCGGGGCGGGGGCGGCGGGATGTCACCCCGGGCATCGGGCGTGACCCTTGCAGGGACATTGGCAGAGGGAGCTACAAACTGTGTCTGCAGCCCGGAGTGATCCGGTCAGTGGGAGTCGGCAGGCTCCCGTACCTCGAGGAAAAGCTGCTCGGAAAGCGTCTTACTCGATTGGTGTACTATTGTAGACGTTGAAGAGATCCTTGATTTGCTTTAAATTGCATATCGCGGGCCAGTGTAACTTTTCTGACATAATCGTTTGAAATCTGTGTGGGCTGGTCTTAAAGCGTTACTAAGTTGCCGCTGAAGCTGCAGCCTTCCATGAAGAGGTGGGAAGGCGCCAGTGGTTTCATTTCTGCACTGCTGTACTCTTCTGAGTTCAAATCAGTCCAAAATACGGGTGCGATCTTAGATTTGTCTTAACAGATTTAGAATTCTTCTTCAAATTCGGAGCTCTCTGCTTATGGGAGAACTTGTGACTTTGCAAATCCCCTCTTCATTACATGCTTATTTTAAGACAGACTTCTGGTCTAAGGATGTGGTTTTTTGGCTAGGAGGGGATCATGGTATGAGGTGTTCTGTAGACTAACTTGAATTGATGCTTCTGAACTGCGTGGTTAGGAGTTCTTGAGCTGTATGGTCCAAAACTGTGTAGGAATTCTTAAACTGTAGGGCCCGAAAGTAATATATATATACACAATACCCAAGGCACTTTTTTCTCAACTATCAGGCTGGGGAGAAACTACGATGAAGTAAAAGTTCAAGAGTATTGATAAACTCATGTAAAGCAATGACAAAGGTTTTTTGCTGCTGTCAACCTACTCGATGAAATGGAAAAACGTTTGCCTTTCTTTAATTCTGTTTCAGTCCATACTGAACTTAAAACGTGCTAGCTGAATCTCTGTGTATGTAGAACAGTAAGAATTTAATAATACTAAACACCCTCCAAACTAACCAACCGAAGTTTCCCCAGAACTAGGACTTTTATTACATAGAGTATGTGTCCAAATTCAATTCAGCTTGAGCTTTTCCTAGTGTTCGTTGTATCCGTGTGTTCACTTTGTCTTTTAACTTATTTCCATACAGTAAAATTTCTTGAAGTGATCAAGCCCTTCTGTGTTATCTTGCCTGAAATTCAAAAGCCAGAACGGAAGGTAGGTTAATAACATTTTCTTCTTAGGTTTGTATTTGTGTGATATGAAACGTTTAGAGTTTGCATTTTTGGGTTTTGGGGGTTCTTCCCTGTTGGGAGAATGGCAGTTTTAGGCACAGTTATTTTTAATGGAGTGCATATGTGGTGCATCTTGTCTTGTGGATGTGGTTGTACAAGAATAAATGCAGTTGTGCAGATTTGGTTATGTCACAGCAGTGCATGGGGGGATGTTGAAGGCAGTACAGATTGAAGTGTAAACTAGAGTAAGTTAAAACAGCAACTTGAAAATCTCTGCTTCATAAATTCTAATCTGAGATTATTTGCTGAGATAAGTGGCTCTCTATTATTGTTTTTTCCTCATCATAAGCTCTTTCTCATGAAAATGTAAGACTCATTTCTGTGGAAGTACTAGAGTTACCTTGCATTGACGTAAGCTTGTTTATTTGGATTAAATTTTGAATAAGGCTTTGTAACTTTCCTTGGTCTTATGTGGGATAAAAGGGATGAACAGTACATTATTTTCTTAAGGATGTTCTGTACTTTGCCCCTTCACAAGAAAATCAAGTGTGCTACTATGAAAGTTTGCTTGATGGACTAGGTCTTGTTATCTTGACAGCTTTATCATCTGTTGTTGGTTTTTGGTTTTGTGTTTTTTTCTCTTTAGATTCAGTTTAAGGAGAAGGTACTATGGACAGCTATCACACTCTTCATCTTCTTAGTATGCTGCCAGGTATGTTTCCTTCCCTTTTTTAAGGAAGAGCTGAAATGTTTAAAATAGGCTATGAATTCTCTAATTTAATCTCTTGGTTGGAAATGCAGATCCCTTTGTTTGGCATTATGTCATCAGACTCAGCAGATCCTTTCTACTGGATGAGAGTGATTTTGGCATCAAATAGAGGTATGGTCAATCTTTCAGGAGGGCATTTTTTTTTTTAGCTTGAATCAATATGGTTTTGGACTTTCATTGCACTCCGTTTTAATGAAGATAAAAACTGAAGTAGAGAATGAAAAGTAATTTTTCTATATTATGTAAAATCACAAACCAGGTGGCATTGGGAAAGGCACAACTTTCTGGACAAAATGAGTTTATGGTTGACTGTGTGCAATCTATTACATGTACAAAAATTGAGGGGATTTTTTGAGGGAAATGGTTAGGGAAGAGACAGTTCCTCATTACCTGCATTGCTGCTGTTGCAATCTTTAGGGTTTGTGATTTGTGTTTGAAATCATATTCCTTGAGTGCTGTGGTTTCCTGGGTGACATCTTTGAGTCTGTCACACAGAAGATTGAAATGCATAGTAGTTTATATAAATTTCAATTTCTTGTAGAGGCTTTTTAATGCAGGTATTAAAGTTTAAATATGTGATAGTTTATATAAATTTCTGTTTCTTGAGGAGGCTTTCTAATGCAGCTATGAATTAAGAATGGTGATAGTTTCCTGAATTCAATTTATCATTCTATATCATTTGGGCTGTCAGTTTATATCATGCTTTGTTTTGTGCAGAGTAAATCTGCTCTTGACAGCAAAAGTCTTTTTCAGTGAACATAGTATTTTTAGGTATTGAGGAGTACTACATATCAAACTAACTTGTAACAAGCTTCTGTTGTCCTTAAGAACTTTTATGTTTATGGAGATTTTGAGTTTTAGATCTTCTCCATTGTGATGTAAAGGTTGATAAAAACTAACTTTGAACTTCACTGTTCTTCCTGTGTCTGGCAGGAACGTTGATGGAGCTTGGCATTTCACCCATTGTCACTTCAGGGCTCATCATGCAGCTCTTGGCAGGTGCTAAGATAATTGAAGTTGGTGACACCCCAAAGGACAGAGCTCTCTTCAACGGAGCCCAGAAATGTGAGTAACAGCTCATGTCAAGCACTGGTGGTTTAGAGTATCTCACCTTAAACATGGAACGTGGGAATTTACCATGGGAAGAATGATGGAGTTGGACTTGTGGGTTTCTGTTGTGCTGTGTGTTCATGTTCTGCTGCAGATACCTGTATTTCATCAGTCTTTTACTGACAGCTCTCTGCCTTGTTGGCTGTTAAGCTTCAAAAAGGTGTGAAAAGTATCAGTACAATTGGCTTTGCTGCTGTAATCTCCCCAGATAAATGAAGCAATGTAGAGATTGTGGGAACTCAACTTTTGAACGGTGATGGTCAGTGCTAATATAAGTATTTCATAGTGGTTAAGATGTTGGTTGTAGCTATTTGTACCTTGCAGTTCCAGCCATGGGTCTTCCTCATCAATAAGGGTTCTCTGTGGTCACTTGAAAATGACTTCTAGAAAAAATTGAGTGTTTTGTAACTATTTATTTCTGTACACTACTTACTCATGTGTGTACTGGAAAAAATCATAAATTGCTAGTAATATCTTAACACCCTCAGAGTTTTCAGTAGCTAAAGCAGTCTTTTGTAACCAAATCCACCTGTTTCTGAGTGCATTTGTTTCTGAACTATCTGTGTGTATTTCTGTTTTCAGTGCTGGATTTCAGACAGCAAAGTTAACTTCTTCTTGAATTTAAACATCCTCTGAGTTATGTATTCCTTCCCAAGTGTGGTGTTGTGGTCCATCTGGCAACTCAGTATCACATGGGACACTTGCTCACTCTCCCTCCTGTGGGAAGGAGAGGAGAATCAGAAAAAAAAATAGGAAAACTCATGGGTTGAGATAAAAACAGTTCAATAACTGATAGAAAGTAAAATATAATAATAACAGTAACAACTATAACGAGAAGGAGAGAGAGAAATAAAACCTCAGGGAAATAAGTGATGCTCAATACAATGCTCACCACCTGCTGATCGATGCCCAGCCAGTTCCTGAGCAATGATCAGCCTCTCCTGGCCAGTTTATGTGCTGAGCCTGACATTCCATGGTGTGGAATATCCCTGTGGCCATTTAGGGCCGGCTGTCCTGGCCATGCTCCATGCCAGGTTCTTGTGCACCTGCTGACTGGCAGAGCAGGGGACACTGAGAAGTCCTTGACTTGGGGTAAGCACTTCTGAGCAACAACTAAAACATCAGCCTGTTATCAGCATTTTTCTCGTGGAAAATCCAAACCACAGCACTGTACCAGCTACTACAGAGAAAATTAACTCTATCTTAACTGAAACCAAGATTGATTTCTATTTCACTGATTTCTATTTCTCTTAATTGCCCACTGGACATAAATATCCAGGACAAATACATACTTTTTTCTTTTTATTCTGTAGTGTTTGGAATGATCATTACCATTGGACAGTCTATTGTGTATGTAATGACTGGAATGTACGGAGACCCATCTGAGATGGGTGCTGGTATCTGCTTGCTTATCACAATCCAGGTAATTTCTAGTCTTCTCTACTTATTCTTCCCCTGAAAGGGTCAAAAAATCAGCCATATGGACAGGCTGTCCCACATGCAGAGTAAAAGGCCTGAGTGTACCTGCTTCTTCATATATAGTTTAATCTTTTAATACACATTATGTTTTTAACAAAATGAAAAAGACATGGAACTAATGCTGTATTTTTTTTTTGACTGTAGCTTTTTGTTGCTGGTTTGATAGTTCTGCTCTTGGATGAGCTGCTCCAGAAAGGATATGGTCTTGGTTCTGGCATCTCTCTCTTCATTGCTACCAATATCTGTGAGACTATTGTGTGGAAAGCATTCAGCCCCACCACAGTGAACACAGGGCGAGGTAATATGGCACAGTCTGAATGCTGTACCAACAGTTTGTACAAAAAGGCAACACCTTTGGGTTTTTTTGCACTGTTAACTTAATGCCAAATGCTGTTACTGCCATCTTGGCTGTGTAGTGAATCTTTCTAATGCAGCAACTGCTGCTGTGCAAAGTGCAAGCACAAAGACATTTTTTCTCAATTTATAGTATTTCACGAGATATTTACGGAACTTGAATTTCTTACAGTACCTTCATTGAAAGTCAATAGTGATAGACTGCCACTGTATTATGGTTGCTGCCCAACTTACTGACCAAATATTAGCTGTTTCTTTCTGCTCCTTGCCTTTTTTTTACACTTTGCCCTAAAGACCTTATTCTCCAAACTCCACTGGAGGTGATCTTGTTTGCTGCTGTACAGTAGAAAACAGAAGTGAGGTTATGCCATTTGCTGTAATCCAAACAATGACTTGTGTCTCACCATGACTGACACTAGAAAGAATGATGCTTCCCTGTAAGTTTACTTCTTTTTTGATCAGGAGGAGGAAAGAAAGAACTTGTTGCTTGTCAGTGCTTCTAGAGACCAATAAAGTTATCCCGTGCTGGGTTATGATTTAGTTTCTAGGCCACTACAAGGGGATTTAGAAAAAAATCTAGGAAATAACATAGCTGATATGAAGAGTGACAGTATAAAAGCCTGAGAGCATGCTCAAGATGCAAAAGACTCAGAGAAATACCATTCTGAATCCTGTCGTTCAGAAGTCTGCTTAATGGGACAAAGCACTGAAGCTTGGAGATGATCACGGCTCTTCTAACTTGGTTTTTCTTTCCCTTTCCAAGGCATGGAATTTGAGGGAGCCATCATTGCTCTGTTCCATCTTCTGGCTACTCGCACAGACAAAGTCCGAGCTCTTCGTGAGGCCTTTTACCGTCAGAATCTTCCCAACCTCATGAATCTGATTGCCACCATCTTTGTCTTTGCAATTGTGATTTATTTCCAGGTCAGTTGGAATAATGAAGGTTGTAAAACTATGTGGAAGTAGGTCTGTAATCTTCTTCCTTCTATGAGAAATGATATATTCACAAGACTCACTCTTGTACCTGCAGCATCTGGACGTTCATTATATGCTGCCTTCTCTTAATCAGTTTCCACACTTACTGTAGTCACACAGAAGACGTGAGACTTAACTTTGGTCTCTGAAAAAAAGAAAAAAAACCACAAAAATAACCCAGATGTATGTGTGCATGTGATATTGTCTAACCCAAATGCTATTGCTTTTTACTGGGAAATAATTTGAAGTCTTTAGGCCTGTATGTCTCTTACTGTTTGTTTCTGAAGAATATAGGAAGTTTTAATGTTTCTTTTCCTGGATGCTTTGTTCAGTCTTCTTAGAACTTCAGATTTCTTCTGATGTCTAAATCTTTCATACCTTCTTGTGTGTGTGTGTTTAGACAACCCTGCAGGCTTGCACACCCTTTTCAGAAGGTTTCTCATGGAGAGCCCTCTGGGCAGAGTATTTGTACTTGCACAAAATGATTGCAGGTTTCTTCTGTTGCTATCAAGGCCTTGCACTTGCAATTTATGATCTCTGGTATGGGTTCATGTCGGATGTAATGGGGGACTTTCTCTTGAAAACTTTTCAGGGCTTCAGAGTGGATCTTCCTATCAAATCTGCTCGCTACCGGGGCCAGTACAACACCTACCCTATCAAGCTGTTCTATACTTCCAACATTCCCATTATTCTCCAGTCTGCCCTGGTGTCAAACTTGTACGTCATCTCCCAGATGCTTTCTGCCCGCTTCAGTGGCAACTTACTGGTCAGCCTGCTGGGCACCTGGTCTGTGAGTATTCCTTCTCATCTTGCATACATCTTTACAAGGGCACCATTGAACTGTGGGGTTGAAGAAGTACTCTCTGAATTTTAAGACACACTTTGATGAGCGGTCATGCACACTGAAACTCTTAAATTAGTAATTTGTTTGAATTAATGGTAGCATAGGAGACTTGCTGTGATGAATGTAAATGTGTGTGCTGCTGCAGTAGTAATGATGAAAAGTGACACAAAGGTGATACAAACCCAGACTTGGCTTAATGGCTAAGTAGTAGTGAAAAGGTTGGTGACTGATTGCTTGCTTCCTTCTTCCAGGACACATCATCTGGAGGACCTGCTCGTGCTTATCCAGTTGGTGGGCTCTGTTATTATCTGTCACCTCCAGAGTCCTTTTCTTCAGTGTTGGAAGACCCTGTACATGCAGTTGTTTATATTGTATTTATGTTGGGCTCCTGTGCTTTCTTCTCTAAGACATGGATTGAAGTCTCTGGCTCCTCTGCCAAAGATGTAAGTTTAAAATGACAAATTATGTAAGCTTATATGATGAAACAGATGAGCTGTTGTAAGAATAAGACTGACTTTCTTCTGAAAAAGCTCTCCTGCTGGTAATCTTATTGGTAATATTCATTGTTTGCGTAAACAGGGACTGTGTCTTTTTTGCAATTGGGAAAGATTGAGACAGAATGGGGGTCATTTTTTCCTCTGTTTCCTTTAGTGCTTTTTCAAAACAACATCAAAACTTAAATAATTGTTTTCATTGGAATTAGGAAATTTAAAACACAGAAACATCTGATGAGTGTGAGAGCAGGAAAGGTAACGGAAAGGTAGAAACTCTTTTAGTGCCACATGACAGGCACACTGTGTGCAAGGCAGTTGCCACTAAAAAACTTGGCAGGTAAAGCTCAGCCAGCCATTCCTGACGTAGAGAATTCTGAGCTTCCTTTGTGGGAAAATTAACTAGAGGTTGTTATTTTTAACTTGAGAGCACTGGTAATGGAGAATATAGTGCAGTGCATTAATGTACTTAAACCTAGCTTCTCAAAAATTCCATTTGCTACAGGATATTTTAATATTCAGGAACTATGTCATTCCGAAATTGGAATTGGAAAACAAGACAGAAAATAGCTGTCATTGTGGTATGTTTGTATTGTGTGGGTTTGGGTAGGAAGTGAAGTTTGGCAGCCATATGGAATGGTTTAATCCATTCTGTGACAAATATGTAGTTGCACAGTTACTGTAACAGTGTGAGCACTCTCTTGTTTTGGACTTGCATCTTGCTGCTTGTCAGGCATGCAGGGAGGCACTCACAGCCATGTATAGTCAGGATTTTATTTCAGAGCAAAGCAACAAACAGTTTTTAACACTTTAATACTTTCTCCTGATACTAAGTAAAATTATTTTAAGTTCATTTAAAAAAAGGTCAGAAATAAAAGTTGATAAATCATTAGTTAAATGTTCACTGTACAGTGGAGAACTGGCAGTTTAATCATCTGAAAGTGTGTTTTCTCAGTGCATGGAGTCAGTGATGAACACGTTCGTGTTCCCCTGCTAGAGTTTGTTACCCACAGTTGTTAGTAAAATGTTTGCAGGGCTCTGCTGTAATGCTGTGTGACTGCAGAAATGCAGTTTAAGAATAATGTTCCAAGAAGGGAGTCTAAGTCTAGTTTTTAGTGTGGCTGCACAAATAAATATTTGACTCAACTGAATGCAGGAAACTGAAACGGAATGGACACTTCAGGGAATGGTTTTGCAACATCTGCTAGACCCTCGTCAGGAGAAGGGTAAATGGCAAAACATGGATTGAATTATGTGTATGAGAGCCTACCAGTACTCAGATTTTCCTTTTCTCAGTAGGACTAGAGTTATCCAAAAAGCTTTGTGTAATTGACATGTAGAAAAGTGACTGTAATTTGTCTGAAGTTAAAATACTGGATATTTTAAATTCAGATGAGTAATGTAAAAACCAATCCAAAACAACAGAAAAAACGCCCAACCCCTCCACCATTTACTGCAATGTCTTGCTTCTGTTTTCCCACAGTACTGCATTCCATGGCCTTGGTAAATGACACTAAACTTACTTGTTCCATTCCTTGATTCAATACAGGTTGCCAAGCAATTGAAAGAACAGCAAATGGTAATGCGAGGCCACAGAGAAACTTCAATGGTACATGAACTCAACAGGTGAGCTACACATTCACTGGCTGCTCATGCAAAGTGTTGTGGGCAAACACATGGCAAAGTTTGCTTTGACTTCCATTTTCTAGATCCTAGAACACAGATATTCTTTCAGCTTTGATGTTACATGCATGAGACATAGAACATTATCTCCTTAATGGAAGGCTTGTACAGTACAGCTTATTTTTGCCTTGCATTTAAATAACTTGCCTTAAATTCTGGACCTTTTATTTTCCTATTATGTTTTTTCATTTATATACTCTGCTCAAGGTAGCTAATAATGAGCATTTCAGTGTACTTTACTACTTCAAACTGACCCAGAAGTATTTTCTTATTGTAATTTTTTATGTGTTATTAGTCTTGAGTACTGTTTTCATGCAGACCTTGCTTCTAAAACAAGTGCTTATTTAAATATCTCCTAGGTGCAGAGGTAGGCAGGGGTTGATGTCTCTAGGTTTTCAGATTTCAGGGTAGGACCAATGTACCCTTTGTGGTATAGAAATGTTATTGAAACTTTGGATTTCAGTCATCTACAGATGACTTGAAGAGCCAGTAGCCATAAGTTTAATATTTGTTCATAATTGTATGGTGGACTGTTATACCTTCTCCTCTTAGTGTAGCATTTTTTTCTCCTCCAGTAGGGTTGAGATTTTTATTTCCTTACCCAATGTACTGGCATTATTGCGTGTTCCTTACCTTGGATTGCAGAACCACAAGAGAAGAATATTCTGCCATTGACTTTTTTGTTACTATCCTGAGCAAACCATAATGGCCCCTTTTCTGTTCTCATTTGATGTTTTCCAGGTACATCCCTACAGCTGCTGCCTTTGGTGGGCTCTGTATCGGCGCCCTCTCTGTGCTGGCAGACTTCCTTGGGGCAATTGGCTCTGGAACTGGAATTCTGCTCGCTGTCACCATCATTTATCAGTACTTTGAAATTTTTGTAAAGGAACAGAGTGAAGTTGGCAGTATGGGAGCTCTTCTTTTCTAAACCTAGCTTCTCATGGACCCAGGAAAGAGAGGAGGGACGTTCTCAAAGTGTAGCCAGTCAGGTGAAAAGAAGTACCATAAACCTGATAGTGTCATTCTATAGAAACACATATTTTAATAATGTTTCCAAAGCACATTCCCTTACGTTCAAACTTTTCTAGCATACTGTTTGCATTTTATAAATTGATGAGGAAGATGTGCAAAAAAAATTTTTTTAAGAAAATTGTTTTTTAATTATGTGTTAGGAGAGTCAGCTTTTTGACTTGGATTTAGTTCAATGACTCCTGAAAATTTTTTGAGCCCCTTTCACATTTAGTAACCGGAAGCCTTTACAGGTTTTAATTAATGTTTGTTAAATAAATATTTGGAAGGGATTTTTTTCCATTTAACTTGTTTTTGCAGCTCCTTTGCAGTAATGGTGAGAAAAACCTCTCCATCTGATGCTAAAGTTCCATAATTACGGTTGCAAGCACAAATGGTGTTTCATGTGTTTGGGGTTTTTTTTCAATATGGCAGATTTGAAAGGCAGTTGTTTCTTCTTACTGAATGATATCTCTAATTCCAAATGTGTTGTCTTGTAATTACTACACTAGACTTTGTCGGATGTTGAGTATTGGCTTGAGACTGTTGTCAAGTTTCTATATAAGAAAGGAATGTGTCCTTTCCCACCACCTTTCCTCCACAAGCAGAAAACTCAGGTAAATCTAGATTCTGCCAGAACCTGTGCCTAAGAGTTGCTACTTTGAAACTTGGTTAAACCGACTTTGTAAAACCTTCTAATTAGTTTTTATTGCCATTAGTGGCTGTACTTCTAGTTCTGATGCTGGCTGAAAGGAATGAGTGTTATGGCTGCTTAGATGCAAATCTGCTTGTACTCTTTGCTAGAGTGAAGTTTCTCTCCTTGATAATGAATTCTGGTCTTGTAGCAATCAGGATGTTATCTGATTACTCATATCTAGTGAATTTTGAGTCTCATTACCACAAAAGAGTGGAAAGAATTGGATGTTACTTGTCTGTTTCTGTAGATCTAGATACGAGACCCTTGTCAGATAACTCCACTAAGGGGCTTATGTAGAAGGCTTTTCCATCCTATAATCTCACAGATTTGAGTGGTACATAGGAAAATACTCTTTCAGAAGGCATTGGGATTCCTTTTTTGAAGATCACACCTTGAAATTGGAGAGGTTACAGTTAAGGCTGTAATGGACCAGAATAAAACTTAATTTTCCATTTCAGTTTAGGTTGTCAGTACTAATCAGGTGCCTAGGACCAAATGCAAATATTTGTGTACGAGTCTTGTAAATATACTTTTCCTCAATCAGTATTGAACAACATGGAAACCAGAATGAGGAGTTTTAATGCTGGAGCTTTTCTTTACACTGCCTCAACATGCCTTCTGTGCATTTTTGCATGTTGGGCAGACAGTATGTGAGTCACTGTTCCTGCTGGAGTGGTGGGACTCTGTTACACACCCAAGGAGCAGAGATGACATCCGGAAGCCGTTGTTAATACCCTGAGCTCAGATACCAAACACGTGGGAAATCTGCAAATGTGGAATGAGATGCACCTATCAATGGAAGTCAAGCATCTGAGGTGAGGATCACAACTGGAAAAGGAATAAAAGAATTGGGATGAAGTATCCATGAACTGATCGCTGTCAGCCATTCACAATGATGTCACACTACATTCAATTATTTTCCTGTTTTTCATAAAGTACTAGTGCACCACAGCACAACTGTGATGTGAAATGGGGGCACTTAAAAAGTGGCATTAAAAGGAGAGGGAAAGGGTTCTGATATGGTTCTGCTTTGGGGATTTTTTTGGGTTGTTTTTCCAGGAAGCCCGATATGAACTTTGTTTTGATATAAAAGAGTCCACTTCTGTGCATGCAGCTCTGGCTGGGCTGGAGCTGTACTTGTTTTTTTGGTCATATAATCTGAGCTGGTTGCAGTTTAGACCATTTGCTCTTCAGTGTCTAAGCGGCACTTGTTCTGTGCATCTGTATTTTTGTTGTCTAGTGGTAAATCTTTGTTATCATACAGCTGTGTCATCAAAGCACGACCTGCTGGCCATACAGTGGATGTTCACAAAAAGAAATAATGCCTAAAAAATCTGCTTTATAATGAAATAAAGTACATCTTTGGAGCTAGTGCTTGGCTTTTGGTGCTTGGATACTGTTACAATTCTAACACTTGAATAACCTTACCCACCTATGAGACTGAGAAAGTGATACCCTCAAAACACCTGATCAGAGTGTGAAATAACGACAAATTGTATTTGCTGCAAGGTCTCTCAGTAGTGGGTTGCCAAAATAACTGAACCTTGACCATTCCTCTGGGCTTTTCTTTTTTGAGTTGCAATTCTAAAGGCGCTGCACAATAGGGGGTGAGTGGGGTAATGTTGCATCAGTTTAACAAAAACTGTTTCCATGAGAGATACCATTCCAGTCTTTTCGTAGTGTGATAATTGAAACAACAAAACTCAAGGCTGATGCTATTCCCAATATTGTTTTGCCCTCTTGAGTTTTTAAACTTAGAGAAAATTTTGCCTTCCTCCTGAATGGAAATATACCAGACCTTGAAAGCAAATTTACTTACAATACTACTACTACTGGATGCAGGAAGTTCAGCCACGATTTTGGTTGTGTATGAAGTCATTCTAAACAGCAGCCTGATTTCTCCCTTGCTGCTTTATTTTTCACTAGGAAACTTGCATTGATGACCGTGGCTGCTGTAGGAATATTATGTCATCACACATATGATCACAGAAATAATTGAGGTCACTCGTGATGAGTTATGTGCAAGAGAGCCAGATGAGACACGAACACCAGGGCAACATCTGACATCCTTTTTCTGCTGGTGGTGTTTTGCGCAAAATTCTTGACATGGCCTTTTCTTCCGCACTGCAGGTTTCATGTGAAAGCTTCTGTAGCATTTAAGTGCTGGGTATTTAAATTTTGTCCCTTTTGTCATTATTCATGAAGCCTTGAAAATCATCTGGTTTTTTCTAGTTCACTTATTCCTAGGGCCTATTTCCATATAATTTTGAGATGGCAAACAAATGGGCTTTTTTCTCAATCTCTCAAACACTTTGTTGTTGGGTTTTTATATTTAAAAATAGATTAATTCCTTTTGGCTGCAACTGTAAAGGTTGTTGCTTTACTCTAAATTCTAAACGTTTCATGACTGTGCTCACTTGATTTCTTCTGGGGATAAGCCTGTCCCATAAACAGACTGATTGTGGAAAAGGTTTCTCAGCCAGCTTTTGATAGGGGAGGAAGCCAAGCGGCCCAGTAACTGCTTTCCCTGCCTCTCCTCTCTCAAGGAATAACAAGCTTTGGGTGGCCTTCAGTTTTCCCACTGCTGTGGGGAGTCTCCGAGGTTCCTGTGAGCTGTTTGCTTACGGATGTGTTGAGACACTGTCGGGTCCTCGGCCAGCCCCCGCAGCCTGGATCCCAGCCCTGCTCCCCAAGTGTTGCCGGGTGCTGGCTGCGTGCTCCAGCCCTTCCCACAGCCCGGGTGCCTCCCTGCAGGTCCGTGCGGGCGGCAGGGTGTTTCCGCCAGCGGAGAAGGGGGCTCTGGGCAGGGAGGGACACCGGTGACATCTCTGCTGTACCCGGTGTGCGCCTTGGCTGTCCCTCACCTCCCTTTCCCCCCGCGCCCCCCAGCCTGTGGGGTTTGAGCCGCGGCCGGGGACGGGCGGGGACTGGAACAACGCCGGGGCTGCGGCTCCGGAGCGGCTCCTCAGCTCCTCGGAGCCTCCCAAAGCTCCGAGCCCGGCCCCGGAGCCTCTGCCCGCCGGGTGGCAATGTTACCCTGCGAGTCAAGCACGGCTCTCGGGATCGGGGAAAGGCGGATCAAATCTGTTCCAAATGTGTGTCCTTTCTTTTCCTTCGCTGCCATGCCGATGGGCGTCGTACAATGTAAAAAGTTCGGAGCAGAGTTTGCCAATATTTATTTGTGCTTCCTAGAGCTGGGGCCAGGATTGAGGTTGTTTTAAGCTGAAATGCTGAAAATAATCTTTTAGAGCGTTTATAATATTTATAGTTATTTTCTAATACATTTCAAGCATGCTGGGTGTCAAGGGGCAGTTGCTGTTACAGCCTCTTCGTCTGCCACTTAAGCCTAGAGTGAGACAGTCTATGGGATTGGAAAGAAGACAAAAAAAGAAGCATTTAAAACTAAAATCAATGTTCTAAGCTGGGGACCTAATTAGTCAGCCAGACTTTAAGCTGCTGGTTTATAATATGCTCCTGGATGGATCTGCTAAAATTGAAACTCTTCTGTGGGCCAGGTTCTAGCAATCCTCTGGCCATTGCCAGCGTGGTTCCAGCCAAGCTGGCAGCGCTTGGCAGAAAGGAAATACCCTGACAATTGGCACCTCCTTTGGCAGCTGTATCACAGGGGCTGGAGACTGAACGAGCACAGACATGATACACTTTGTCATCACAGAGGGGGCCGTCAAGGTCAGAGATGGGATGCTGGCTCTGAGATATTTCTTGCTGGAGAACAAGTAGACTGGGCCAGTTTTTCAGAAATAGGAATACCTGGGAGCTTAAAACAGAGGGAGCAAATAGAACAGCAAGGATACATATTTTAAAGAAGCTGTTTCAGATACTTTTATATTGCTTTGAAGAAAATCAGGATACATGGCACATATATAAAATCTGGGATTCCCCTTCTTAGATATTAAGGCTACAGTAGATGGTTCCAAAAACGGTGTGAGCCACTGCTGGGGAATATTAGCTATCTGAAATCTCAGATGAGTATTATCCACCTTAATCTCCAGCGTGTCTGAAGCTCTCTGATGTTCTTACAGCTCTGATGTGTCTCTTCTTTATAGCTGTGGTGTGAAGATTTATAAAAGAAAAATGCAGCTCCAGACATATGGGAACAGGGAATGGTGAGCAGAACATTTTGCCTGATTAACTTCACTGTATAAGTGTGATTTTTACTTTTGTTTAAATAGCTTTATCTTTTGGCAATGCAAGAACATGAAATTGTTGCTGCTGGATTCCCTAGGACTGCAGAGCTATGCCTAATGCAGGTAGAGCAAGGGCTCTCGGTGACCACAAATGTGGTCACTTACACAATGATTTGGGATTGCAGAGATCAGCTGCAGAGAGTAACTGGTGGGTGTCTGGTGAGAGCCTGTGAAGGAATTGTGGGAAGCAGCAGTGCAGGAGTCAAGGTGGTGAGGGGATGTACCCTTGTGAAGCTGGGATTTGGTGGTATTATGTGCCTATACCTAAAATCAGCATCTGAAAACGCTCTTGAGCTCCAGGATTTTGAAGTCTGCTGACAACAGATTGTGAGTGCGTTGTGTGGCTGGGGATGGTGCTTAAAATGCCAAGGGGCAGCTGCGTGCTGGATCTCCCCTGCCAGACAAGCCCAGAATACCTGTGTGCTATAGAAATCAATGATTTGTTTGACCTTGGTATCCCAGCCTGACCTCGTGTTTCCTTTGCACTGTACAAAGTTTTCTTTGTGTTCTGAAGATGTAGAAACTTGTAAGATAGGAAAGTGTGTTTGTTAAAATAATTCCTTTTCTAAGCACTTTTATCTTGGATGTTTGAGGATAAAGCTTGAACTGTTGATTTTTAAGTTATTAGAAGAGCATTTTTTTAACCTATCCCTCTTGTTTTGAGTGACTCTTGAAAGGAGGAGAGATTTATTGGGGGGGACATGTTAATTTCCTTAAGTAGGTAGAAGAGAGCTGCCTCTTATCTCAGTGCTTCCCATTTCTTAAGCAGTGCAGGCTGGTGGAAACAAGCCAACATTTGGGATAAGACTTATCTAATTTAGTGATGGAACACAGTAGCACAAGCCAGGGAGTCTGACACTACTTTCTGCAACTGAAGTACATCAAAGTCATTTTTATTTAGGTTTAAACACAGGTATCCACCTTTTTGTAGTGGATAGCTGGAAGCTTGCATGATCCATTAAACTGGAATGGTGACAGGGATATCCCATGTGAAAAGAGAAGAGTTCTAGTTGCAGAGCAAATAGGCCAGAAGGGTTTCCATTTTTATGAAGTGGGTTCTCATCTGTTACTTGTTACAGGAGTTGTTTCTTTTGCATGTGAGCTCCCATTTTTGCAGGTACTGATTGTAATTACAGTATCATGGAGGTTTTTGGCTCCAAAAATTGTACACTCTGAAAAAAACCTCCCACCTTTAAAAAAAAAAAAGCTACAGAGCACATCAGGACCTGTCCACATTCCTACAGCTGATCACTGCAAGAGTCCTGGCTCAAACAGTGTCTGCCATCTCTTTACTTGCCTCTTCCACCAATGTTGCCTCTTCTTAAAGCACCAGGCAGAAGTGTTGACTCTGTAGTGACTGAGATGCAGATCCAAACTGCAAACATGCATGTATATAAAGTAGGTGTCTTTAAAACGTAACTGTGAACAGTTAATTAATGAAATAATACACTTATTTCTGTCCTTAATCCCAAAATCAGTGTGTGAGCAGTGAGCTCACACCTGTAGGAGAATGGAGGTCAGAGAATCGAGTGGTCCATGTGCCATCATGGCCATGTTTTCCTTTGTTCATTCAGAATTGCTGATACATCACGGCCTTGATATTACATCACCCTTGTAGAATATCTCTTCTTCTCCAGAGAGTGTTTCTTTTATGCATAATCCATTAAATGATGATCAGAGCTTTGAGTGCCTGCAATTCATCAAGTTTAACACTTTAAGAGAAGACAAAACCATTTCTCTATGGTTTTGGTTGTTAAACATAACAGCTATAAAATCGACTCAAATCTAGACCTTTTGCCTAAGCAGGGGTGACGTATTGATGCTATTGGGGTTCTAGAAGGTGTTACTGGAGACGTGATGAAGTTGCCTGAAGGCTGTTACATTGCTGCTGCTCAGGGAGGTTTGTGTGAACAGAATGAAGCAGCACCCTCTGGTCATCAGGAAAAAGGATCTTTATTTAGCCCAGGCTCCAGCCCACGACTTGAAAGACCTGAGCAAAATTCTCCATCCTATTTTCTTGTATTCCACAGGCAGATCTGTGCTGGAAGGTTCTTGCACAAAACAGGTATTTCTTATGTCAGAGCTTCATCCCTTCTGTGGAAGTGACTCTTAGACTGTCCCAACCTCACATTTCCCATAATAATGAGCTGCTGCAAATGCAAACACATTGGGGAGCACTCTGTTCCTCCCCCCCCAGAGCCCCCTCAGCAGGTATCTCTGTCATCTGAATAGATGCTGTTTAGTTCCATTACCCTGCAGAGCCATTACTGCAGCAATAAAGTGCAGCTTTGCCTTTCTCCTGTAAATCCTCTGGCAGGAGCTTGATGTGGTTCTTGCCAAATACTTCTGTCAGGTGTAGGAAGAGCCAAGGGGTTTGAGGAGCAGGATGAATGCCCAGAGAGGCGGGCAGCAAAGTGGCCTTTCTTCTCTGTGCATCAGAGCTTTGTGCACACACATGTGTCTGCTGGAAGGCACAAGAGTCTCGTGACCTTGGCTGCCAAATCAGATGGGGCACAGGAGCTTTGTGACCTTGTCCGGCATAACGTTTCAAAGGGTATGAGATGAGCTTCACACAATTTGTTTTCATCTTACAACAACAGCGAGAGCACTTGACCATGTAAAACTGTTTTGCTCCGTCTCTGTCTAAAAGGCTTAGCAATTCCCGGATGTAATTTTTTTGGGGGTAAGACTTTAATTTTCCCACTTGCTCCTATGTATGTGTTCTGTTGGCCTTTAGATGCCATCAGATGAGTGCTTTCCTCCTGTCCCAGCACAGGTGGGGTGGGGTTACTCTGCTCTGATTCTGTGTAAGGGAAGGTGGCTGGTGTTTCTGAAGACAAGTGATGATGTGTGTGGATAGTCCTGGCAAGATCCTGCCTTCTGGGTTGGACAAAGCAAATTCATCCTCTGAAAAAATCTATCCAGAGGGACAGGACACTTTAGGGATATATAGTTATCAGTCTGTGTAATCTTAGGTGCCTATCACCTGTATCCAAGTTGTACAATACAGATGTCCAGAGGGGCTGGAGCCATTCAATAAAGCTGCTGCAATAGTTCTTTACATTAATACTGAGTCTGAACTCATCACTCCTGTGGTCACTGCTCTGGAAAACCACGTGCAGCTCTCAGACCTGGAGAGCACTGGGGATGATAAAGGAATGGACAGGCTGAAGCAGGGCTGAGGATCCTGACAGTCCCCACTCGGGACCCAGCAAAGGTGGTGCTGGGGAATTGTCTTTGGCCTCTGTGGCAGCATTTCGCTTGCTAGTTCCCAGTATTTACCTAAATATATTTTGGATTGTTGCAGCTCCTATTGTTTGTGATAAAGGCTTGGACAAAAGGTCTATTGATCAGGCGGTCCTGACCATCCATCTCTGTCTGCCTCGGGAGACAGCCGGGCTGTGGTGGCAGTGATGCTGCTGAGCCACAGCTCTGCATCAGGCTGGCACAGAGCTGTGCTCCCTGGGAGGGAAAAGGTGTGATGGCACCGCAGATCCCTCTGCCTTTCTCACCACATGCACACGAGAATCACTGTGTGAATACAGAGCGATGTGTGACGGGCTCTGAGCCAGGTTCAAAGCTCACGCTCATCTTGCTCCCGTGGTCTGGTTTAGTAAAGAACAGTCTGCCAGGTTTGAGTGCTCGTGGCATTCAAGCCTTGCAGAGCAGACAGATTATCACAGACGAAGGGTTTGAATTTTTTTTTTTTTTTTTTTTAATTAAGTCAACTACTGAGTGGAGAAAATCATGCGACTGGAGGAAAACCCCTGGGTTTCTTAGGAAAAGTGAAGTATTTCCCATAGGTTTGAGCTAAACTTTGTCTGCTTGTCTAATGATGAAAAATGGTGTTTGGTGCAATTAGATAACTTATGCAAAATAGTCATATTTCTGGAATACTTGTTATTTCTTTTACTGTGTCATAGTCAAAATACAGCCCACGTTAGCAATGAAACTGCATCTCATGCAAAGATTCTTGCACTGACAGAGAAAATGAATACTTTTATTCCTAAAATAGGAGAGAATAAGATATTGAAAATAAAAGGCATCAATATTGCTAATGTGTATACAGAAAAGGTTATATCTTGTGGCTCTGAAGTAGAACTTACATCCAGACATAATAATGCAGATATATAATAACTTCTGTTTTGAAGAATTAGCTGGGGGGAAAAACAATGTGAGATTTCAATATAGATTCTCTTTAATGTAGTTAACAGAGTACAATATTAAAGACTGACAGTAAAGTTGGCCAGCAATAAATGGAAGTTATAGTTACCTGTTTTAACATGCAATAACTCAAATTGAAGTACTTATTCATTTTATAGGAAGTTTTTTTTCAAGCGGTGGAGTAAAGAAGCAACGTTATCACCTCAAAAATGAATATATTTTTATACATGCTACCATGTGTTCCTAATTTTTTTTTTTTTAAAGTTGAGCCTTCCCTGTTTCTGACACCTCCTGTTCCCGATCCTGCTGTTGTGAAAGCCGGGGATGGGTGTCCTCTGGCTGGATCCAGGGACTCAGCCCGGTGCCGAAGTCCTGGCTGTGCTGGGTCTAGGAAGTTTTAGAAGCCTGGGTGCGGGTGGTGCCTGTAGAGCACAGATGGGCAGGAGCCGGAGCCACGGGGGCGATGCCAAGGCAGAGCTCCGGGCACCGGGACGAGCCTGGCTGCAGCCCCCACGGCTGGGTACGAGCAGGGCACGAGTGGGGACAGGAGCCCGCGTGTCCCTGGGATCTCTGCAGCCTTTGGACGTGTCGGATGAGAAGAGCTCAAGTGTGGAAGTCGTTAACTTCACCCGGATGGAAAAATCGTCCTGTACTTGCACTCCAAAGGGAGCCTGCGGCGGCTCCCCGCGGGTGCCGAGCGCTCTTGGTGCCGCCCTGCCCCTGCCGCCCGCCGACCTCGTGGCTGCTTCCCCCGTCCCCTCCGTGCCCCCTCCGCCGCTCCCTTCTGTCACCCCTCGTTTGCCCTCGCTCACATCAGCGCGGGGCCGGGCGCGGCTCCCCCGTCAGCGATCTGTGCCCCGGAGAGAACAAGGAGCGCTCGGACAATGGGGACATTGTAGCCGGGTTCCTGTGCCCTGGTTTGTGTTCCTAACCTGTCCCCCACAGCCACAGCCCCGTGTCCCCACACCTGGCAGTTCACGGGCCGGATGACTTGGGACTGATGCCGCAGACGTGCGGAGAGAAGCTTTGGTGGGAGTGAATTGTGACAGCTTTTGGCCCGGGAGATAACTGAGGGGAACGGAGCTTTTTGGGCAAACAATGTGATAAAAGGGGTGCAGGATTCGAGTCCCCCATGCACACAAATTTGGAAAGCATGTGGCCGTGAAGGTGCCTCTAATATGAATTGAATACGTGATTTGATTCATAACTTGAGGTTAAACCTCTGCCTGGGGTTTTGGTGGATTTGCTTCTCTACTCAGCACTTTCTTTTAGGTTTTTTTTTTTCCCCCTATTTTTTTACTGGTGTTAGCTTCCCAGGAAGAAGGTCCCCAGAGAGCCTGCTGCATTTCCCAGGGGGTCTCTCTTTCTCTTGCTTTCCCCATTTCACCTTTCTACTCTTCCTCTCTCTTTCCCTTCTCTTGTGATGCACAACCTTCTTCCAAACATCTCATCTCACTTGTGCTTCTCCTGTTGCTTTCTCTGGGATTGCAGCTGCTATACAGAGGGTTTATTCCTCCCCTCTGGTTGTGCTTTCTCTTGCCTTAGCATATTTCTGCCTTTCTCTCTCCATTTTCTTCCTCATTCTCTAGATTTTCTTTCTTCTTCCTCACCCTTTTTTCTCCTGTTTGGGGAATTTTGTTTTCCATTCTCTTCTTCTTTGTACCTCTCAGGTTTGCCATCCTCCCTTGCAACGTCTGCTCTGTATTTATCAGCCCTTTCCTTCAGTCAGTTCTGTCCTCTCCTTGGTATCTCAACAGGAAATAGAAATAAACTGAAGTCCCTGGCCAGGCCAGGGGTTCTGTCCAGTGTGATGGGCAAATAGGGTCCTACAGATGAACGGAGGAGTTTATCTGTGAGAGGTCATTGGAAATTACATCTACCTTGCCAGCTCCTCTCTCACTAGTAGAGGAAAGGTGGTGTCTGCTGATCAGCCTGACCTTCCAGTTAGGAAAAAGTGTTGCTGAGCCCAGCCCATGCTTGGTGAAAGCAGAGACATGGGTTTATTTTGTTAGGCAATGTGCAACTTCTCCCATGATCCAGTCAAACCTCATCACCCAAGAAATGTTGGAATTGATCAGCTCAGATGTGAAACTCGCCTCAGACGCAGAGATGTCACAGTGAGTGATTTATCTGAGGATGGTCTTGGTTCCCACTGGATGTGGATGATAATCCCATACAGCAGAGAACTGGGATCCAACCTCCCAGCACTCACACCTCCACACTTCATGGTGCTGCTTGTCACAGGATTGAGCCTGATGAAACCCCACTCCTGGCCATCCAAGCCCAGTCTCAGTGGTTCAGGAATATCCCATACTTCCTTTTTCGGGCTGTATATTTTCCCAGACTTTTCCAGAGTGTGTGGCATTACCCTGCTACATCAGAGTCATATCTCACCCTAGAGATGGCTGCCTCTTGATGGCAGATGGAGTGATTGAAGCACTACAATGCCGGGCCACTGTAAAATATTCTTTATCAAAAATGAGCCTTGCAAAGAGGGCTGTAATTCTTTTGACCCCTTCCCTTTTTTTATTTTTTCCTGTAGGAGTATTTCAGCTATTTAATTAATTTTTTTTTTAAATATCTCTCTTTCCAGACTTTTTATTCTGGTCCCACAGCCTGCGACTCCTGCCGGGTGTGAGGAGGAGGGCTGAGTGACAGGCTAATAACCTGCTCTGGCTCTCGCTCCAAGCCCAGTGGCAGGTGTCCCAGAGCCCCTATTGAATGCCACCATCCAAAAAAAAATTTATCAACAATCTTCCTTCAACAATGATTTATTATTGCCATAATTTGCCTTGGTACAATGAGCTGCAGAGTGTATTTCTGCACCCGACTGACAGGTATTTGATGGCTCCAGGTTCCTATTTTATTTAGTCTTGAGCCTAATATGATTTGGTTACCCTCTCCCCCTCCTTCCCATCCCTCTTCTCCCTCCCCACCCAACCTTTTCTCATTTTGTTTTGTTTTCTATGAGTGTGTTTCGCATAACCCTGGGCTGGCTGACAGCGCTTGTAAAAACCAGAAGTCGATCTTGCAGTGGCTTTTCACCATTAATCAAGCTGCCTGGAATTGGAAAGTAACACTGACAGGCTTTTATCTTGGAGAGAAGGAGGATGGCAGATGTATTTTATGGTGGATGAGCCTTCACGGCTTCTATTAGACTGGGACTTCAGTGGTACAAGGTGGTGGTTTGGGGGAGGAGGGGAGCGAGGGGGAGGAGAAGCCGGGGAGCAGCCTATAGATAAATAGATCCGTCAGTCAGGCGATGTGGAGGTCTCCAGGCGGCCAGCCATTGTAGGTGACAGAAAAGGCAATCAAAGACAAAACAAATCAAAAGGTACATCTTATCAGCAGCAGGCCAGCTGGACTTCCACCGCACTCGGAGGCCCCGCCGAGGGCAGGAGAAATTAATCGTGCTGTCGAGGCCAGAGAAATTGTCGCCGCTGAAGGTCCAAGTTCAGGCAAACGGAGGTGGCCAACATTAAAGGAGAGGGAGAGCAGGGGGCGGGAGGAGAGGAGCGGGGAAGCGAGAGCCACTGTCCCACCACCTCTCTCCCTCCCTCTCCCCCCGGCCGCCGCGGGCTCCTGACAAGTGCATTCATCGTGCGATGATAGCTCGGCACCTATGATTGGTACCTTTAATAATATAGCCCTCGCTCAGCTGTCACCCTGAAAGAACAATTTTTCCTCCCGCTTTCCTCGATGCAAAGATACATCTGTAATGAGAAGGGTGACAGAAAGTGGGAGCGCGGGGAGCCAAGGAAAGTTTGGAAGAACATTAATCAAAAAGTGAAGTTGGAGGTGATGCTGGCTGCTTGAGGTGCCTGTGCCTCCAGCAGGGAGCCAGTGGCGGGTTTGAAGCTGTTGTTGTGTTTCCTGGCCTTCAGTGCTTCGGGGCCCCTCTGTGAAGGGAGAGGGATCCTTGGCCCACCCTTGGACAGCAGCAACTTTGAAAGCCACTGTCCTCCTGCATGGCAGAGCTGGTCATGGTGGGAGGCACTGGCAACTAGCCCCGTGTGCTGGGAGTCCTTGGTGTAAACCAGAATGACTCCACTGTGTGTGGATTTATGCTGGGCAGGGATCTCTCTTCGCCTCTGCAGCCTGGAGGAAGAAATGCGTGGTTACAAGTCCAGTGACCTTCCCTGCAGCAGGGCCCTACTCACATCCTACTCTGGTCCATCCTTTGGATCCAGCCAGACTCAATCCACAGTGCCATCATTAGCAGAACTGTGCAGAAACTGCCTTATATCCCCAAAGGAGGAGTTCTGCCTTCCAGGGCATGGTGCCCTTGTCTCTGGGCTGCGGTGTGGCTGCCCCTGCCTCATGTGCTCTTGGGGCTCCTTGTGCCTTAGCCCAAAGCCTCTCTCAAGCCCTGATTATGGACCAAGCTGCAGCATTGTGCTGCCTGGAGCCACTGCCCACATGTTCTGTGCCCAGGGCCGTCGCAGAAGGTGCCCAGGGATCCCACTGTAGGTGCCCAGCACTGCACATCCATCAGCCCCTCCAAGCAGTTGTGTGGGGGGAGGCAGCTGGGGAAGTTGGTGGGAATATATTGCACCCCAGATGTAAAAGAGACACCGGCAGCCCTGCACTGGGGGGTTGGGGAGAGTAGCAGGTGCCCACAACTGGAAGAAGCACTGAGGGGGCTCATTTTGGTGTATTTAGGGAACATGCCTATTTTAATTTAAGGGATAAGCAGCAATGTCCTCAAATGCAGTTATCTCCTGTGGTTTTTAGCAGCTTTCCAGGCTGCCCAGCTCTGCTCTGCAGTTGTCAGCCCCCCCCTGGGATGAAGCCCCTGGGCTTGAATTCTTTAGCATTAGCATTTGGCAGTCGGTTCTCTCATTCTGTGATCTCTTGTCCCTACAAATGATTTGCTAATCTGCATCTGTTTTTGTTTTTATCCTAATAAAAGTGGGGATTATATGAAGATCTGGATCAAACAGGTTGTCTGTAAAATTGGGTGTGCTGGTCTCTGTGGTCCACAGTTGCAAATCTCACAGGATCAGAAGGAAAGCAGGGAGGGTTAGGCAGCATCTCCAAAAGAAGTAGTTTGTTCTATCTGGTTTCCAAAAATTCAGTGGTGATTACTTCCTGCCTTCTCCATGGAAGCAGATAACTTCTGCAGGCGGTGGGTGGTGCGTGTGTGAACCATATGGCTGAGATAAATGTTGGTAATAATGGGTGGCGAAAACAGTCTTTGAGGAATGTTTCCCTCATCCAGACAGAAGAGTTGAACCCAGAACGGACAAGCACAGCTCATGCAGGGAAGCAGAGCTCTGGTCTTCATGCAGATCTTACCAAGGACTCACTGGAGGGGAAACGGGTCCTGCACAGTTGGTTTGGTCTGTCCATGCAGGAGCTTCAGGGAATGCTTACAAGGATGAATCCCTCATCTATACTCTGCAGAGATGACTCAGATATGCTTTGCTGGTGCTAAAATGAGTAAATAATGCTTTTGCCTGGTAACATTTTCTGCAGTCCATGGCCTGGAGATGTAAGAGCAGGGACCTCTAACTCAAGCGTCCAAGACGATTTTGAAAACCGAACAGCAGATGTCCCATTCAGGACAGATAAAAGGTTACTAGACAGTTTTTAAAAACTTTTCTGCTTTGCTTCATGTTTGTTGCAATGCAGGGCTCAGTTCAGTTACCTGAACACACCTGGGGGTGAGGTGTGTGTCTCGGGACCCCAGAGCAGCTGTGGGGGCTGGTGGCTCTGACAGCTGGAGCAGCCTCTGCAGTGGGTTTACGTGAGGGCCCTGATTGAGAGCTGGGGTTTTGTGGCAGTTGCTGCTGCCTTGGGCAATGTCTCCACTTCTGCAAGCGAATCCAGAGTGTTTTGTGGCAGTGCTGGTCTTGCTGTTTTGCACTGCAGCAGTAGCTTCAGATGGGCTCCCTGGAAGTCACAGATTAGTCTGAAAGCAAAATCTGTTTTGTCCCTTACACCAGTGCTTGATCCCTGCAGGTTACCACCATTGCTTTTGAGGGGGAATAATACCCAGGGCAGAAAACAGCAAGCCAGGCATCGAGGAGATGAATCATTGACCCAGAACACAACTATTGCAGTCACAGTGTGCTGACCACCCTGTAAGGCAGAGCCTATTGTGGCTGGGGGAGTTCAGTGCACTGAGGGGTGACAATTGCAGGGACAGTGCCCCAGGTCTAGGGGATCAGGCATGTGCTGGGAATGCTGCTTTTGTCCTTGCTGGCACTTGCTTGACAAAGGTCCTGAACAGGCCAATGACTTTTGCTGTGGGGAGCCCAGTGCCATCCCCTCTCCCTGCTTGCACAGCAGCAGCCTCTGCCAGGAGCTCAGCCCAAGGCTGGATGAGGGCAGACCTGATGGTCTTGGCACCCCTGTGCTCACAAAGCCCAGGAGCCCATAGCTGGCCTCTCTGACTGTCTCCTGTGCTGCTTGAGCTCAGTCTGGAAGTTGTTTTTATCACAGCTGCCTTCAACAACCCCTGTGGATTCCACCTTCCCATAGGAGACAGGATCTGCACGGGGCTGTGGGATCAGCAGCCGTGCTGAGCAGGCAGCAAAACCTCAGGCTGTGCCTTTTTCCCACTTTTCACTGCAGACTCAGGAATGTGAGCCTTCTTTGGGAGAGAAAGCAAGCATCAGCTGCAGATGTGAGCGTGCTCTTTGCTTCCTTGCCATCCCTGTGCTTCTTCCTATGCCTGGTTTCCGATCTGAAATGTGCTCAAATCTCTCCTCTTTCCCCTTGTTTGCCTGGTTTTACACCAGAAAACCATCACAAGCTCCCCTGGCTGCTGGCACAGTCGTGGGGCCATGAGCCAGTGGAGATGGGCAGTGGCAGAGCTGGTGCCAGGTTTGGAGATCGGGGCTGGGAGCCCAGCAGCGCTGTGCAGCCCGCACAGGTACAAGGTCAGGTGAGTGTTACGTCCTCTCCTGTTTGGAAATCCTGATTTGGCACCCAAAATAAAACCCCAAATGAAAGTTGTTTACAATGTTTTGTAATAAAAATAAATTAGTTCTTAATTTTTATTGTTTAAAGGGGAAAAAGTCTGCTCTTTCCCTGGCTTGCTCACTTTATCAAAATGTTGCCATTAAATAGATGTAGTGGCTGTAACTCCCAGGATATCAGTGCTGTCGCTTTGCTGGTGTCAATGACTCACTTGGACGTGCACAATTAAATATGTGCATGGGTGCACGGGCTCCAAAGCTATTGATGGGCAGAAGAGATACAAATTGTGAACTGAAGCCCGAAGTGTGTTCATACCCAGCTCCCAGAGCTGGTGCAGAGCATAGCACCTGTTAGTTCCTTTTAAAGATATCAAAATGTGAGGCAGGAAAAGCTCCTGTTTGCTTCAGGGCATTCTGAGGCTGGATGAGAACAGTGGAGTTTATTTTAAGCTCCTGCTGGTAGTGACTCTTGATTACCAGGGTATCTTCTGTCAAAAGAAATAAAAAACATAGTCATCTTCACCTCTGTGAAGTGTTTCCCACCCTGAGGATCACTGATACATCTCACTCCCCAACTGTGAGCGCAGGCATTAGTACAGAGGAAGAGTTTCCCAAATGAGTGTTTTCCTGGCCCTGCAGGGTGTAAATCAGGTCATTGGTGTAAAACCAGCACATCTTCTGGCCTCCTGCAGCCTGAGGCAAGGTTGTACCTGTGTCTTGTGCCTGCTGACCCACAGCTAAACTCTTTGAGCTGCTGTGCTCACCCTGGTGCTGTTTGTGGGTACTCCACTTTCAAATGGTAAAAGCCAATGCAAGAAGGGAATCAAAAGTTTTTTCCATTGGGGGCATCTGGACCAATTTCTGAGATGGGAAGTTTTCAGGATGTGTCTAGTCTGGAGTTTTCTTGACAGTGGTGGTCTCCTGCCAAGGTCAGCTTTCAGAATATCTCCCATTTTTCTCACAAAGGTTAGTTGTGTTTTAAATGCTTTTGGCCACATGAAAAACAAAGACACAGCAATTTCTGCCCTCGGTGGGTACAAAGAGGGGGAATCAAATTCAGGTGCTACCAGACCATGGCATCTGCATAGGAGGCACGGACACTGGATTTATGTGTATCCACTGTCTCAGAGCAGGATCCGAGTGTGGCACCGCTCCACATCGAAAGGAAATCACAGCTTATAATATTCAACTGGTTACTATAACCCCCACCCACCCCAGGTTTAATATTAGAACTATTTTTCACGTTGAAACCGAAATAGTACAAAATATGGGCTTGCTGTAATTGTTGTTAGATTATGTGTCACCCTGATAAGATGTAACAAATATTTTCCTATACAGCAGGGCCCGTTTCCCTGCGAGTAATGGATGGAGAAACTTCTCATAGTGTGTAGGCAATCGGTCGTAAAAACTTCGCTGGGAAGATTAATGCATTAAGTGCAACCTTTGTGGAAAATGGGAAGAAAAGAATTAAAATAATAGTTTGTTCTTTCACGTTTAATATTAATAACGAAACTTATTTGGTGGGAATGTTCCTTGCTGCCTGTGCCTTCCTCCTTCAAGGGGCAGCTTTGTGTCAGAAGTATTTCTACTTTTTCTGAAGATCTTTCAGCAGCACCTATTGTATATGGTGCAGTGATTCTTTCAACAGAACTATTTTTATCAGTAATATGAAAGACTTTTTTCATGGGCAAAGCTTTGACACCAGTAAGTCCGCTGGACGTCACTTAATAGGCGAGATAAACATTGGCTCACCGTTTAGCATGGAAGGATTTTCCCTTTGTACCACAGCTCTACGTCTTCCTTAGGCACTTAATGGCCATCAGAGAGGTGGCACCGTGGGGACAGGGCCCTACAGAGCTGGGGCAGGGGCTTGTTTGCTGTACAGACATGAAAGTGCAGAGGGGAAAAGTGGGGCCCTTCTAGGAGTAAACCCTGTAGGAAACTGCAGCCCCTCCTGAGCACACCCTGCACCGAGTTCTGCTGCTGCCCATCAGAAGGGTCCTTGCTCCTTTCTGGGGATTCTTTGGGACCAGCCCCTGCCCTGCTGCAGTCTTGGCAGATGGAAGGATGGTCTTACATGATGATGTAATGATTTATTTTTTTCTTAAATTGCTCAAGGTTTGGAAAAACTGATTTAGATTGATTGCTGCTGCTTTCCCCCTGTGTGTCTTTTGAGATCTTGTTTTCTTCCCAAAGTACACTTGTGTACCTGCAGTCAGTCTCAAGTGACAGGTACCATCAGTCATGAAGTCTGCTG
Source organism: Falcunculus frontatus (assembly GCA_013398115.1). Taxonomy (NCBI): domain Eukaryota; kingdom Metazoa; phylum Chordata; class Aves; order Passeriformes; genus Falcunculus; species Falcunculus frontatus. The sequence goes on along the minus strand of VZRV01004346.1, from coordinate 2,857,396 downwards.
TGAAACCGGGGTTGGACGGAGCTGCTTATTTGCAGAGTGTGGCACACAGTTCACTTCTTCCCAGGTCTTTGCTTGTATCTGGGGTCTGGCAGGCTACCCAGCTTGAGTTTTACAGAGAATCACTTGTTTTACTAGTTGTGAGAACAGATTATTTCTCCCCAGTTTTACAGAGCTTGAATTTTTATAAAGAACATTTTGTAAGCAAAGAAACAATTGGCTTGCTAAAGGAGAACCAAGAGTTTCTGCCCCTTCCTGCTGATGGTAAGTGGGAACAGTGGTCTTAAGATTTCAGTATTCCAGGAGGTACCACCCTTCACTGCCCCAGTAGGTCTTTTGCTGCCGAGTGAACAGAGACAAATTTATCACTAAAAAGCCAATGCCATCAAACGCTGGTTGGCCCTTTGAACTGCTCTGGCATTCAGAATTATTTAGGGCTTATTCAAACTTCTTTCTAAATTGATCAGTTAGATATTTCAGAAAACTCCAAGAAAAATGGTACTTATATTCTTAAATAACTACATTCATCATTGCCAAGGAAAACTTTGAAACTGCAACAGGGAAAAAAAAAGGTTCAATTTTGATCATGCAGCAGCTTAATTCCCTGTGTCTCTTTCTATGCTGCCATAGCACTAAAACAGAATGTGCCATCCAGCCACAATAAAAAGAGATTTTAGAAGCACTGTGAAAATTAGTCTGATGGTGTAATTGCAATCTTTATTCATTTGAAGACAGTAAGAGAGTGGATTTTTAGGTTTGAAAGCAGGAATGCTCCTTGGCCAAAAATATTCTCAGATAAACCAAAAATCATTCATTAAATCTATCTGTCACTATTGTTTAGTTGCAGATGTAGAGAAAGGAGGAGATAGATTATTTAACGTACAAAAGCTAATTAGGGCTGGCTGACAAGAGTACTGAATTTTACTTTGAAGAATGGGACAGGTTTTTACATGACTGAGATGGTAGAATGTGATCAAAACATTATTAAATCCAAACTACCCAGCTTCCTTCCAGCTCTATTTTTTTCTCCCCAGCAGTCTCTGCTGTCCAGTCCAGTTTCTGGAGCTGAAAAATCATTAGCAATTTCCACTAACAGCACTTCAGCACAAGGAAGAGACAAGCCTCTTGAGCATAAAGGGGTGAGGACAGAGATTTTAGCAGTTGGACTCCTTCCCCAAAGAGATGATGACTGAGCTCCTTCATGTTTTAGAAGGCAGAATTCTCTGATTTAACAAGGGATCTTTGTTATATTTGATATGTATCAATTTAGCCATGTAAATATATTTTATCAAACATGTATGCTATGGCTTTGTGATAATTTTTGCTTCTTTAACTACCATGAAGTCTCAGAAGAAAACCTTTTAGGAAAGAAAAATGAGTAGCAGAGGTGGATTTTACCTTTAAACAAACAAACAAAAAACCTCAAACCCTAAAAGGCCTGTGATTGCCTAATGTAGTATTACTGAGATTCTCCCCACATGAGGAAGCACTGACTTCCTGTGAAGAATTCATGGAAGGCTGAGGATCTGTTTGGTATTTGTGAGATGGTGTCCCACTCGGGAACATAGATTTAAGTTTTCGATGAGCTAAATGTATTAATTGAAAACTCATCCTCTTCACTTTGCAGATGCTAAAAAGGACATTTAAAACTGGGCTTCTGTGATAAGTTACTATTTTTTCCCTTCCCACCCTACCCCAAGAAATGCTTATTTAAGTAGTGTATACAGAGAGTTTTAAATCCCTAAAGGTTCTAATAAGGAATGTGAGGTTATTCACTTAATAAGACTTCTACATTTTTTCCCCCAATACATCCATTTATGTGGTTACAGAGATTTGTATTTCAGTGTTACAAGGATCTAAATCTTTAATCATTTATCCTCAGTGCTGTGAAGCAATCAGGTATCCATGCTTTACAAAACAAGGAAGCAGACTTTGAACATGAGACTAAGCTGAAGTTCATCCAAAGTCTGTGAAGAGTGGGATTTTGGTTTTAGTTTGAAATTTTTTTCCTGATTCTGAGTGATCAAGAAAGTGGGGATAGTGGAAAAAATAGCTAATCATGATGGAAAGCAATTTTTATTTAATCTGCTTTAGGAAAACCCAAGAAAAGTTTACGTTACTCTGTGGGAAAGGCTTTAAACAAGGCCAAGATAACTATTACGTATTTCTATATTCTCCAAGGAAGTCTTCAGAAAATAAAACCCAAACCCTACAAAGAAGTAAACACTTTTTAAAAGTCCCAACCTGTCACAGGAAGTCCAGGCTAACCAGCACCAATATGCTGCAACCTTCCTAGAGAGAGCGTCCGGCAGGGAACAACCCTTCCATGAGGTGCTTGCAAATCCTCCTGGCAAGGGGCGATTTCAGCAAGTGTGTAGCAATTCTGTGCTACAAGTGATTTCAGCTCTCGTGATCCAGCTCTTTGTGAAATCACCCCAGAAGAACTCGGGGACAGAGAGACAGGAGCCTCGTATGGCAGTTCCACAGAGGGAGCCTTTATTGTCCAACCACCCTGCAAGAGGGGGCCAGGGACAAGGGCTCCCTGGTCAGTGCCAGAGGAGGGGGTTTTATGTGGAAGGTAGGGGGCAGGGTAGAAACCAGTACAGGCAATTACCATGAAGGCATCTTGGGATCCCACCGTAGCCAAGAAGTTGCTCCCACCTGACCCCTCCAAGGTAATGAGAGCTGCCAGCCTTCCACACCAATCTATTTTTCCCTTTGCTGCAATCTATTTTTGTGTTGCAGATCCGTTTTACTCATACTTGGCTTTGTTAATTCCAATTTATTTTGACTGCTTCTTTGACAGGCCAACACCAGAGTGAACACACACACACACACTTCCAATATTCTTGATGCTTTTTATTATAAAGCACTTCAGACAAACTTCGATTCAAAACCAAACAGTTCTCATCTGTAAAAGGAAACTATTTTAAAACAGGATTCATAAAGAAAATAGACTGTTCTTAAGCATCAACTTCAGTTAGAGCTCTTCTGTAACGAAATCTGAAGACAAAAATGAGGGGTCAAGAGCTATTAATTTCATATATACTGATAAAAGGGAGACTAAAATGTTACAAACACACCATGGAGCATCTTATTGTTGATAATGAAGTAGGAACACTCGATAGTTAATTCTGGCCTGACAAAGCAGTCCAACATTTAAATATTCTTCAGTCCCAAAAGAGACAAACCATTAACATTTCTCATTCAATAACTAAGCCAGCCCTGGCTAAGGGTTAAAGCTACTTCAAAGCATCTAACATGATAAGCTTTTCATTTCATGTACTTCTCCTGTTGATCAGCCAAGATTTTTGCTGAGGATTTAGCATCATAGAAAAGTTCATTTATTTCTTCAATATGCTCTTTCTCAATGCTGTCTTTCCCATTAATCTTGGCAAGCAGGTTAGCTGGGGTCAGCAACTGCACAGCATACCTGTGATCAAACAGAGGCAGATGAGTAATTACAATTCAGTGCATCCCAGGGAACTGAAGATACAGAGGGGTGGGACATTTGCTGGGAAACACAGCTCTGTCAGCAGTATGAAATAGTCAGCAAGCACTCCAGCACATACATTCTTTAAAGGAGAAAAGAGGAGCATTACCACTCTTTTTTTAACGATTGTTAACAGACCATGTTACTGTAAAGGAGAGGTTTGTCTCACTCCCAACAGTGAGTTATCCTACACTGAGTGGATTTAGATCCAGTCATGCTTAATAGAAAAGTGTGACCAACTTACCTTAGGGTTGTCTTGGTACCAATTTCCCCTAAGTGGTTTAGAGCTTCCTCACTGATATTAATCCCTTCTGTCTGAGCACGAAGTTTTGTGATCTGTTGGGAAGAACAAGTGAGGTACAAGCCCAAACAATTAACATGCTAAATTACTTATTTTAGCATCCGTAAACTGTCAGCTTAGAGATGAGACATACAACAAAACAAGATGGTGTGGAGTTTCCCTGGTGTAACTTACCACTAAACCAGAATTTGTAGAATTCTAAGTCTTTGAACAGGCAAACATAATATTGAAGAAGCTATTTTCACAAAAGGAAGGTAAAGTAATACATCTGGACTGCTAACCCTTCATGGTAACTCTGCATGGTTAGCAAAGTCTACCTACTAATAAGGAGCAGAATATGAGAACTTATGCAAGAAAACAGAAAATATACGTGAGAAATCAGTGGCAGCTGAAGTCTTGTGGATGCATCAGTTACTGAATTTTGCAGTGTATCACTGATGCTATACCGCAGAGCCCTCCAAAAAGCCCTACAGAAAGCTACACCCTTTCCTTAGCAGCTCACAACACACTTTTTATTCAATTGACAAGAAGATAGTAAAATAAATCAAAAAGTTACTTTCTATGATTCACCTATTCCTTCAAGAAGAAAAAAAAATCACTAAGAAGAATCTAATCTTTCAAGAACAGTCTCAGGCTTGTACCAGTTTGAAGATCTTTACAAAGTTGGAGAGGAAGATATCACCAATAAGCCTGAGCATATAAAGCTGTAACAAAAGTGGCACAAGTCTCTCGGTAGTCTGTATTACCAGCTGAGTGATAAGGGGCAGACTGGATAATGATGTTGTGTTGTAGTGCTGAGATAACTCTGGAACTGCAAGCCTCATATAATACAGGTATTTTTCACTTTGGCAGCTTTGTAAACAAGATATCAAGAAGCACTCGTTTAAATTAAAGCCATAAAAATGCACTTGGGGAGCCAGGGTAGGGAGCAGAGTAAGAGAGGGGCTTGAAATGGCAGAAGGTTCGTGCTAAGATATGTACACTGAATACTGGCAATGCTGCTGCAAATTGCAATTTCAGGTTGAAGATTTTTTACTTGTAGATCACCTAGACATCCCCTTCCCTTCATTCAAACACTGCTACTTTGTTCTTCCTCTGCTACAAACAAGGTATTGAATGCCACATCTTTTAACAATGTTTTTTAAAATAACTTTTTATCTAGCAACCTGGTAGAACATTACTGAAGGACTGGGGCCCAAGCCATTAACCCACCAGCTTGTATTCACTATGGAATAGGAAAACAAGTGTTTATCAGGTAAAATACATTAGGAACAAAACATCTCAGTTATAACCTCTAATATCCAAAAGGAGGCACATATGCAAAAAAGTTTGATTATAACAACACCTGACTAGAATAAGACTAAAAGTGAATTTTTTCCCTATTCTGGTTTCACCAAGGTTACTGTGTGTTTTGTCTCAGAGCAGCGCTCCACAGCGTGATTTCTACTTTATCAACATGCACAAAAAAAAAATATTTTGAACTGGTTATGAACAAACTTTCAGTAGATACATGACCAGATTCTGTGCTGATAAAGGAATCAATTGTGAAGGCAAGGAGTCTCACACAGAAACATCAGCAGCAGAAACTTCTTCCTAACATGAAAGCCAAACGAGAGCAAAAGTAAAGAATTAAACTTAGGGATGCCTTGTTTTCACTCCCCTTCCCCCCAGCTGTACTCAGTTAGAAGCCAGAGGTAAATGTAACAGCTCCTCCTCTTCTCCCCTGAGAAGCTGCCATTCAAAAGCCTTAATTTAAGGGAAGATGAGATTATCTGACTACGGGAAGATGATTTATGGGGCCCAGGGTCTGGACTCTTATTTTTAGCTTTAAGCAATACTACTGTGAACATTTCCTTTCCTTCAGCCCTCAAGAGGGTGGAAATCACAGCACTTATCCAGCTCTTCTGAGAATCAGCAGTTCAGAAAGTGTCTTATCTGCACAGTAATACAGCATTAACTACACAGAATTCACTTACACTACAGGGAAGTCCAGACAGTCTTTAATACCCCCAGGCTGAGTAAAAGTCACACATGAAAATTTGTTTTGTATAGAGACTAAACCTAACTGTATTGTTCAATCACTGGGCTGCTTCTGCTGCAATCTACACCCTAATGCTTCAAAGTGTCCTTTGGGTACAAAAAAAATCATCCCGAGAACAACTCAGAACAGCATCAGTGAAAAGCTCCTCAAACCAAGTGAAATGAAGCTTTGCCTCTACGTTTATGTTCAATAAATGCCTCGGCTTCACCTTGGCACTTATCCAGCAGCAGGAGACCATTACCTGGTGACAACGCTCTCCTCCATTGACACTATCTCTTAAATAATACAAAGAATTGACATGGTAAACCCTAATGTCTTCTGCATTGTGTCAATTCCAGGCATTGAGACACTAATGAGGGGGGAACTTTGACACAATGCATCATAACGGCACCAAGCATTATAATCGATACACAATACATTGTGATGGCCCCACAGGAAAACTTCCAGGCATTTCGAAGGATATCTCTGCAACACTTGCTCTGTTTACATTTCCAAACTTGACTAGGAGCATGAAAACTCTTCCAGTTTCAGGAAACAGCCCCAGTAGGTTAAAGCTACAGTACAGGGCATAAAGGCAAAAATGCAGCGCATGAGGTTGTATTCCTCAATCCTGTTTGTGTCTCATGAGAGGGAAAAGCCCAAGGTCTGGGACTAAAGATCCCATGATGTGACACTTCATCTTATACCAACTGAAAAAGCACTACCTGCTGAAATCTGCCAACTATGGAAAGCACATCTGTGCAAGAGATTTCTTCAGCTGACAATTCATGCCTTCCCGCAAGTGAGGTGCCACTTTCAGCTCCAGATGTGCACAGCAACTCCTCAGTGGCTGGGAGTCAGAGAAGTTGAGTGCAGTTTTAACCAGCTCACTGTATTGGCTCCTAGAGAAGCAGGCTTTTAACAAGCAGGAAGCTTTCTGGCACAAGCTCTGGTGACCATGGAGTCAAACAGCTCTACAGTAACAGAATAGGCAGAAGCTGTGCACAACTTTGGGGACTTGTTACAAGTTCTTTAAAATGCTGTGCATACCTGCTTCATTTCTTGGGGTGTATAGAGCATGGTTCGGATAATCATTACTCGATCCAGCAGGTCCAAAGGTATTCCATGAGGAGACACGATATCCTCCGTGCCTCTAGAGGAGAAACCAAAGAGAAGATCAGACACTATTCTGAGTTCAGTACATTGATTTGGTTAAAATCAGTAGAAACTGACTACACTAGTTTACAATTGTTGTGTGTCCAGAGACACACACCCCCCAGGTCAGAGACAGGAAACATTCTGCTCTAAGGTTCATTCCAGACAGCCCTAGGGAAAAAAATACTATTGCTGGAGCTCTTAAACATGCCATTCAAAAATAGCGAGAGGTGCTTTCCTGCCTTGTATCTCACAATACAGTCTTTATCTAATGTTCCAAGGTATCTTCCAGCAATGAAAAAATCATTCTTACTAAGTTGTTTAGCGGGATCAGCAGAAATTATATATACTATCATCCATTTGGAGAACATCCCCTGTTGCTGAGCAAGCCATTCTTTCCCCAGTCCCTCCAGTGAATAGTTCAGTGGTTTACATTCCATGCTTGCAATCCAGCAAACTGAGAAGTGTAGGTCTCTGTATGAAGGACAGGGCAGGATCTAGATCCCCAACCATCTTATTTGTTTGATGTACAACACCCAACAGCAAAGCCTGCAGACATGTGTACTCTTGGTCTCCCAAGACCACCATAACTTGCTGTGAAGTCGAGAGCGAAAGATATCCAGATTTAATTTATGACAATTACAGAGATTGCAGTAAAAAAGTGCTGGTAAAGAACTACATTTCTAAGTTCAGTGCTAGTATTTAGGCACTGCAACTCTGGCCATGCTCCTCCAATATTAGATACCACTATTATACAGAAAACTTCCTTTCTTAAAACACAGCTTTTTCTTAACAAGATCTGCAGTGAATCCATGCTGACAGATCTCTACTTCCTTTACTTTTACAAGACAGCCTTTTTATATCTTTGCAAAGAGAGTGTAACGTCCACCTTAAACATTTTTGAAGGGCTTATCATTTTCACTTCTAAGCAATGCAAACAGAGAAAGATTAATACCAGATGAGCCACTATGAGGGAAAGGAAAAGCTGGTTATACAGCTGAATTTAATCAATTCAAAGAGTAGCAATCATTGCTAATGACAGCTTGTTTAGACATAATTAGACCTAGACCACAAACTAGTAGTAGAACTTACAGAACAGACTGAAAGAGGAGAGTGCTTTTACTGAACATGCAAAGAATGTTTTTTGTGGGTGCAAAATATCAAAGTGAAGGCACAAAGTGAAGTGGAGATGAAAAACAAGTTGGCTGGCAAGACTGAAGAATCACACAAAAAGCCAGACCAACACAGCAGGAAAAGGGAGAGGCTGAACTGTGACACGCTCTAACAGCAAGAACCATAAGCTAAGTCTGATGGAATTAGGATAGCAAACAGCAAAATAATGCAGAAGCAGGAAACAATAATTATTAGAGGTTTGTAGCTCTGGTGCTTTTGATGTCCCTAATGTGCAGGCAACAGATGTATTGAGGTAAACAATAAGAATGGTAACTGTTGCAGATCACCCAGGAAGTGAAACAATTCAGAAGCTGTTAGAGGAGGACAGATGAGTTGGGGGAAAGGAGGAATTTCAGTCAGCCTGGCATTAAATGCTTGTCCCAGCATGAAGCTCATGAGCAGCTCCTGAGCACCAATGCAGCTTGCAACTCATGCAGAGGATTATCACAGGTGCCAGTGTCACAGACAAAAGCCTTCAAAGATTGTAACTCTACTGATATAGCTAATTCCAAGGTTTATGGACCAATGCAAACTGGAAAATTCAATTTTAGACATCATACCTGATAATGCAGTTTCCTCGGTTGGAAGCAAAGATGACAATGGGGGAAATTGAAGATTCCAGAGCTCGGTGCAGGTATGTGAAACACTCAATATCCAGCATGTGAACCTCATCCACAAAGAGCACACCTGGCACTAGCTCTGCAATGCCTTGATCAATGTATTTGTTCACCACCTTATTTATCTCTCCTCGAAGCTTGTCTGAGAACAAAAAGAAACTGTTGGTTGTTCTGCGAGGGAACTATAGGTCAGTAGGCAAAGACTGAAGCAAGAAAAATTCTTCTTGAACTTTTTCATGGTTTGGTATCTTACTGCCACAAGGAAAATACCTGTGACACTAAAATTTTGTGGCACTTTGTACTGTACTGGGGAGCCATCTGTGCAACGAAGTATTTAAAACCTGAATTTCTCACACTTACAAAAAATTGATTGTTGTAGGCTTGTGGAGTTTGGTAGGGGGTGGAGAAGTCAGTCAAACATCAGTTTAAAACATGAAACTTACTGAAGTTTCCAAACATGGCTGAAAAGAACGCCACTGAAAGAATGAAATCTTGCTATCTATTTCAGCAAAGAAGTTGTGTTTAACCAACAAAAAAAAAAGGCTATGTAAGCGTCTGTGAACCTATTGCTCTCAAAGCTATACCAAATGTTAAATCAATAAATCTGGTATTAGAATAAGCAAAGCAACCTCTAGGACAGACAAAATACTTCAAAAGATGGCCATTGAGTTAGGTATTGAAACAGATTTTGATTTAAATTTAGGTAGTCACTTAGTGAAGCATCATTTCTTTCAAAGCAAAAAGGAGAACAGATCTGTCTGTAGATACTGTTTTCTCCAAACACCTGTAGGTAGGAAGGGCAGCAGTGCACGTGGAGCATCAGGTCCTTAGACAGCTGTCCCAGAGGTGCCATTTTTCTATTCCACCAAAATTCAGTATGGTTGCTACAACATTTTTTAGACGTTGTGTATTACTGCTGTTCAGTTTGGCTCTTTGTTGAAAGCCTGAACCTCTCACTGTGGCAGGAATGTTGTGGGAAGGGGGATGGCACTGGCATTCTGACCTCTCCCAGGAAGCTGGGTGCAGAGCAGTGTATACATCTTCTCACTATATGCATGAACTTGTTGTACTGTCTCCAGCCACTGCAATTCTAGCAACTGTATCACTGCTTTTTGAAATCGGAGTATTTATGAATATGTATTATGTAGGCATTCATTTCAGTATCGTAACTCTATTTTTAATCCTTTCCTAACTGGAAAACACTTGGATTATATTGGTCTCAAAATACCATACAGGTTTCATACCAGTAATTTCAGTTTTCTTAGGCTTCATCAACTGTCCCATCATAGAAAGGATGTCTTGTCCTCCCTAGAAGAAGAAAGTTACAGATCAGCTATGAGGTCATGTAGTAAGCACACACAATTTTATAGACCAGGAATTGGTTAAAGAAGTTGTTTCTTACAGTTAACTTTATATCAGTTTATATCAGCAGGCTTTGATAATCTGTCAAAGTTTAGGTCACTTCACCACAACAGTATTCTAAACATAATCACCTAGCTACCTCCTCATCCTTTGTTCAGCCTTGCTCATTTGGAGAGCATAAAAAATCAAAATGAGATATCCTCTCTTAAAAAAACTGTCGCGGAGGAACTCTTAAGGAATGAAACTAGCAGGGAACACAGAGACTTGGATTGCCTGCATGCACAGTAGGTGTTCAGCCTGTCATCATGGGAAGAATTATTCTAAATTTTATGACTTTTGAATACCATGATTTTTATCAAATAAATTATTTTTTTGTAAATAAGGAGGTTTATTTTGAAATTCAGTAAGTTAAATAGTTGTATTGTTATACTGTAGGGATTCCAGCCTTTAAACTTGTTAATGACTTTGTTTTTGACACAGATAGAATTCCTTGAAGAGTAGATTTCTTTTAAGACACAGCAAGGAGCAATTCTCCTATTTTCTATTTTTTTTTTGCAATACATGCAGAGCTCTACTGAAACTCACAAAGAAATTTAACAAGTGGCTATGACACATTTCTGAAGAAAGCGAGGACATCAATGGAATCCACAGCAGTCAAAAGTACTTAGTCACCTTTTATCACAGTCCCTGCAATTTCCATTTCACCATGAAACCATAAACACAGAGCAGAATATATTAATCTGCATTCAGAAGTTCCAGTAAATGAAATTATGTAGGTTTGGCTGCTGCTACCTCACACCTGTAGGCAGCTTTCTTTCTGGAGAGAAAGCAATAATCTCTTTTCCTGGTCAAAGGGAACAGCCCACATTGCTCTCTTCCTGCAAGTTATGGGGCACAGTGGCAGAGGGAAAGAGAGCAGGGTCTAGGTTATGCATTAACTGTGAAAGTGGTGGATCCCAAACACCTGTGTGGAAGCTCTTCTACAACTCCAAGACCGTTCTCTGTAGTGCTACGACTGTTACTCTGACCAGTATTCCATGACCAGGTGCATGAATCCTAAGGAAGCAACTGCCTCTTCAACCTCCGTGGCAGGGCCCTGAGGCAGCCAGCTGCAGCATGACCTCCCTGAGGAGAGAAGAGCTAGACTGGCCTTCAAGGTGTAACACCCACTGCTTTTCCTACAGTGGAATCTTTGAGGGTGAGTGAGTTAGTTCAACTTCCTACATCTCAATTATTCTGGTAACATCACATCTGTGTCAAATAATTTTTCTGTAAAGACTTCATCTGTGAAGTCAGATACCTGAGGTCGAGCATTGGCCACATCCAAGTCATGCAGGGTGACATCCTGAATAATTTCCTTTTTCTTGTGCACATCACCTTTTGGCAAGGGAACATACTCTTCAGCTTCGAGGTCAAATTCTGTAGCATAGATATCACACCTGCCTTGCCTCTGAGGAACAGCAAAGAGAAATCCAGGTATAGAATTAATTTCAATGCCAAAACCTTGAGTGACATGAACTCGGTAACGGGGTTAGTTCACAGTTCCAGTTCTGACAAGCTTCAGCTGACAATCCACTAATCCCACTCCCTGCTTAGCAACAGGCATACTCTATCTACTGATCAAAGCTCAAAAACTCAGTTGAAAAAGACCTGATATTTTCAGTGGCAAGAATATTCCATTCCTCTCTCCCCTTCTTTTAACCGTATGCAATTCTTGCTAAAGGACAAATCCAGCAGATTACCCAGAGATTGGGAGAACTGTTCAAGACTTCTTTGTAGGTGGGTGATTTATTATATGATAGAAAATATTATGCTCATCCATTAAACAGCAAGTATCACTATACACTACTTTCTAAATCAGATATGAAAAGAATGCTAACTAATGCAGTATTCCCTTCTACATGTATATATCTTGTGGAGAAAATACCAGAGCGATAAAAGAAAGATTAAATACGCTGCACATGTCAGCCTGAAAATGACTAAAGTTGCTTGGTTCTTCCCCTCTTCCCTTAGAGATGCGTTGATCTAACAGAAAAGAAAACTCATCCAGACAGCATCAGTGATAGCTTCCTTGCCAGATGACCTTAATTGTGAACCGGATAACCACGTTCTTTGGGTGCAAAAGAGACTTTTCTCTCCAGATAAGGAAAGCACTGGGCTCTTTTTAAAATTTCCATGTAACCATTTCATGTCAGTGAAGGTTAATAAATCAGAGAACCTTCTGACAAAGGCAGAAAAAGGTCTGCAAGAAACATACACCTGCATAAAAGTACAGAACTTTTCTTTTACCTTGACAGCTCCACTGTTTGCCTCAATATAAATAACGTCACCAGTTTCCACTCGCTCCTTCTGCAAGCTTTCAAAAATGCTCGGGTCCAGCTGGAGACAAGCAAACAGCACAGTTGGTCAAAACAGTTCCATATTGTTATGGTAATCAAGGTAAAGAAATTCAGTTTGAAGCTCACTCCCACCAGACAAAATTAAACTGCAACTCACCCTGACAATACCGCTAGGATTTTATAAAGCTGTAAAATTTGGAGTAGGGATGGAGAATAAATCTGAAAGATGCACAGAACTCACTGTCTTACCAAATAAATCTGCTATCCAAAAGGAAGTGACAGTGCCAGAAACATAATGGTACCAGCTACAAAACATACCTCTGAGTAATGTGACAATGTATTTATACCTAAGAAACAGTAGTTCTCTAGCTTTCTAGGAAAACTTTTATAAAAAAATCTGGCTATAGCATTGAATTATGTTCCTTGATTTCTTGAGTCCTTATCCTCTGTGGAGCTCTGTGAGGGAGAGTGGGTGTGGAATATATTAGATGCCTTTGTTTCTCTTGGTACATGTTTATTCAGTTTTGCTCTTCATTTCCTTGTTTCCAGAGTGAACAAATGAAAGATGATACTTAACAACAGAGACAGCTTTTAGTTCTCTCCGAGTCTGACAGGGAAATTGAATGGAGACAAGAAAACAAAAGGAAAGTGGGCCTGAGCTGGCAACACACCAGCTCAATTTCCAGTTCTCTATCAAATATTCACTAGAGCATGACACCCTGCTTAGCAACAGAGGATGTGGCAGAAAGAAAGGATGTGACAGAAAGAACAATTTATATTTAAACAGGCAATATTTCCCTAGCCATCCTCAAAAATTTGGTTCCTGACAATCAGGAAAACAAAACCAAACAAGGCCTTTCTCATACATTTATTACCATGAACATGAATTTATAGCCAGGGTCAGAGTGTATCACAGACTGAGACAGAACAAAGTTCAGACTGCCAACTCAGCCCATTTTTTGTGGTACTAGTGATCTACAAAACTGCATCAGGATCTCTTCCTACTAAAACTCACCTTTAACTCATTGAAGACATACAGTTGTGTGCTGCCAAAGAGAGAAATAACAGCACCTGCTAACCCAGTGATGATGGGTTTATCTCCTATTTCAATTAGCAGGAGACAAGACCAATATCCAAATATTCTACATAAAGCAGATAAACATGAACAGTCAGGATAAAGCTGTCTAGCCAAAGAAAGCAGCCTCCTGACAGCCCCACCTGACAGAGATGGGGATCAAGAGCTTGAAATGGAAGTAAGAAGTGCTAAAAATAGAAGCTGCAAACCTGAAATACTTAAGGAAATCTCTGAGACTCTACCACACATACCTTCAACTGTTTGGTTCCCTTTGCAGTTTTGAGTCCTATAATTACGTGGCTGATGGTTTTGCCATATCCCCCCATAGGATTCTCAGTCTCACAGGGAGTTAGTTCTGTGACTTCTCCTTCATAAACCTCCTTGGTCTCTTTAATCCTCAGCCCTGCAAGAAATTGTTTAGAATAGTTTCAGTATACACTTAGAAGTCTGCCGCTTTACTGTCAACAAAATGTAACATATTGTTAGGCTGCATTACATTTCATGGTAATATTTTACTTTTAAAGGCAGAAAGATGAATTATTGCTCTCGTCTTCAATTTTAAGTGAGAATATTCATCCTGTGCATCACAATGAAAGCTCAGCCCAAGTTCTGACCTGCTAAGAAATTTATTAAACTTTTAGAAATTACTTTCTTCTCTTCATTATTACTAGTTCTTGGAGCAAATGTTAGAATCCTCTGTCTCTTTTCTCTCCTACAAAAAGGGAATTTGCTCAATTTTTTCCCCTATGCTAAAGCCAGAAACATAGATCATCTTCTGAAACTAGTGACATTAATATAGCAGTGAGTTTTATACAATTTTTGGACCATCAGAAAAGCCCTGCAAAATTAAGAAAAAGATAGGAAAAAAAAAGTAACTTCATAAAAAACTTTACATTTTAGACACTCAGTTGAAAATATTACATAAATTGATTAACATGTATTGTGCTAGAACATAATAAAATTACTAAAGGGTTAATGTATAATTTCAAATATTTTTCAAGTGAATAGCTGAAGTTTAACTAGACAAAATTTAGCAAAAACTGCTACAATGCAAATTTAAAACTATTTCAAAAGAGCTGAAAATGACGTCCTCACTATGTTATTTTTCAGACAGCCAAGCAATCATTAGAGTATCTGCGTATCTTCTGTTCTAGTCATAATTACTGTTTAAGTAACTAGGTTATTTTAAATTGATAAATAATACAGAGCTGACGAGATTTACAGGTAGACTGTTTCAAAGCAAACCCACTATCATCACCAACACCACTACAATTATGTTCTAACTCCATAGAAGTTCAAAGAATCCATATCTGAAGAAACTCCTTTAAGTATTTTATGAGACCCACATGCCATACCAAAAATAATGAATGGCCTGTAACAAGATATATGGAAGTCATCCTGCCCAGTCTGAGGGTATTGTGACTTTATAAAACTTTCCTTGTTTCGTAACTTTTTCTTTTGCTTTGAAATAGATCAGACACTTCACCAGTAATTTTGAGCTGCTGATAGGGGCTATAAAGACCTAACAAATACGAGTCTGTCTCCCTCTACTGGGCCCAAATTCAGACCAGGATCTGAAATGCGAGAAACAGCGTAACTGTGGATAACATGACAAATTCTTGGTAAGAATTGATTGTTTTCTCTTACCTAAGACTACATAAAAAGTTATGTATGAAATTAATTTCAGTAATTTTTACAATGTTTTTCAGGTATGCCAAAACACAAGGCAGAAATTAATGAACCCTCGAGTTATAAAACTGACCTAGACAAGGCTGAATCACACTGGCTTATATGCAAGGAGTGTGAAGCAATATGGGAATCTGCACATTGAAACTGCTATTGCCACAAACTGGACCAGGTTTGCTTGTTCTTTTTGTTTCACGTTTAAACTTGCAGCACAAGCTCCATTCTGCTCTGAAAACCTGGCAGCCTGTTTGTGTTTAGGGTACAATTTATATGCTGCTGAAGCATGCAATGAATCTTCCAGTTCCATTTCATCTGAAAAGAATCCAGTTCACGTGCTCATTCTGTTCCACACCACAAGTCAAAGCCAAGTCAGCGAGGGCAAACCCAGGGATTTGCTTCAGAAACCTGCCTCTAATCCAGACTAATGTGCTTTTAAGAGATGTGTCTGTAGAAAATATTTACAGATGAACATGATCTGAGCAAAGGTAATTGATGCTTTGAACTTGCTGATGATTATCCTCTGATTTCAAATTAATCTGCATGTGCCAACTACGAACTTCATTCTCAAAGGAGTTCTTACAGAGGTCTCCTACTTCCGAATCAGACACAAATCCAAGGCAGCAATTGTGGGCCATTTCATGTTTTGGTTCAACAGCAATCCATGGAGCTAAACAGTGCTTGGTTGACTCACTGGCAGGTACAATTTAGCAACACAAGGAAGTATGCTATAGCAACAGTTATTTTTTTATTGCAACTGAGCTCTAACGTTAGCTGCTATCATCATCCTCACCAGCTGCTAATGAGCTCTATACTGGATTAATCTCTCCCAGGTTAAATTTCTTTTAACCCATACAACAATTTGATCTCCTTATTTCCCACTCTGTCCTTTTATGTTTCTTACATATTATAAGCTCTCTACTGCATCCCAAACACTACTTGGCCATGAGACTATGTCAAGCCTGTTATTAGAAGACTCTCAACAATAAAAATTCTGTTAACTCAGAGTAACTCCTACTTTCTTATAAAGTGATGGATCCAAACCAGTCAGACTCCGTAGTTTCCAAGAAAAAAAACCCCCAACCATTCAGTAAAAAATTTGATATAAACATCTCTGATAATTTTTACAAAATCAGGAGGCTAAACCCCTTGAAAGTGAAATGCATGATATGAGCAATGATAATATACACAGAGCCTGCTACCAAGGAGACACACAAACAAACAAAACACAGTAAAACCTAAATGAATACTTTTAGTACTGATGGACATGTGAGCTGAAGCTTCCCTTGCATCCAGACCCAACGACACTGCACAGAACCTCTTTTTTTAAAAATGCACTCTCGTAAAATATTTCTTTATCAAGCAGGGAAGCTAAAACCTACCTGAGACTAAAACCCAGGTGGGAAGTGTTTCATTACAAGAAATGGTGGTTACTAGTCCTTTAAAATATTTCAGAGAATTTTTTTTACACTCATAAAAATATTCAATTAAGGCTGTGTTATGAAAATGTGACATTGAATTCAACAGAAAGGAATAAAGGAAGTTCCATCTTTCATCAACACTAATATTTGTTTAGAAGTG
This sequence comes from Falcunculus frontatus, assembly GCA_013398115.1. Taxonomy (NCBI): domain Eukaryota; kingdom Metazoa; phylum Chordata; class Aves; order Passeriformes; genus Falcunculus; species Falcunculus frontatus. The sequence goes on along the minus strand of VZRV01004346.1, from coordinate 2,840,600 downwards.
TCTGTCTATTGACATTCAGGGAATGCAGGGAACTAACAATGTAGCTGGCTGTTAAAGCTCAGAGAGTTAAAATACTGCTATCTCTAGAAATGACAACATGGATGGCGTAAGTTTCATCTGTTGGTTCAGGTTTCCAAATCTCTGACAGGGAACTTCATCACATCAAGGAAATTTTGCAGACTACTGGGTCTCAGTCTTCCCTCCCCCAGGCCCTGCCAGTTTCATGGTAACCAGAAGACCAGAGACTACTGAAAGTTGCTTTCTTATAAAAGTCAATGGAATACTTTTGTTTCACTGAAGAACTGAGAGACTTCTTCACCCTGCTGCTGCCAGATGAAGTCCAAGAGGAAACACGGTACTAAAACAGGAAAATTAACTGTTAATACATTAAGGACTAAAATCAACTGGGCTCTCTTCATCCAATCCTCACACAAACAAGGGCCACTTCCATCTCCATTTATCAGCTGTCAGCAGCAACCATATAAGAGATTTTAGACAGTCACTGAGGCAGTATTGCAAATTAAGCCAATTTACATCAAACATGCAAATGCTCTGTAGAATTGAGGAAGACATTAAGTTCAAGTGTTTGTTTAGTTGGCATGGACCTTTCTTTGTGCTCGCTGGAACAGTAAGTCAGGCTAATGCTGCTGTTTGGGAGCTCCTGATTAAGACTGTTTGTTTAGCAGGGTGAAATCACTAAAATAAAAAAAAAAAAAAAAGGGAGGAGCATTTTTCTGTCTACAAGTATTTCTGCTAAGGTAAGAAACGAAAAATTATTTTTTCTTTCAGCTTTATTCAGTCACAAGAGAAATGGAGAGGTGAATGTGGAGGATGAGAGAGTAATTTGGTGAAGTATAAGCCATAATACAATAATTAAGTTACAGTTTGTAAACAGAAAACCTGGCTCCACTAAGTGTGAAAGACATTCACTAAATTAGGATCAGCATTGAAGAAAATAAAAATACAAAAATCTGAGAACATTGTGACCACTGGAAAGTTTTTCCTTTTTAGATGACTGGGAAAAAGCAAAATAAGTATCATGCAAATACTTAATTCTTCTTTTCCTGAAACTTACCAATTGCACGTCGGAAGTTTTCCATTAGAACTTCTGTTTTCTTGATCTCAGTGGAATAGACCTCACTTCCAACCATAGGACAAAAGGGAACTTTGCTTCCCAGTTCCTGAGCAATAGCTAAAGCCAAAGCAGTCTTTAAAAGGAAAAAAAGAGTCAAATACAAAACCCAGACATTAATTTTGAAGAGAATTAAGAAAGGATCCTTTTTGCACAAAGTTAACTTTCCTCCTTATATCACCTTCTATATATCAACTATCAATTTAATGGTAAGACTATTCTGTCTGACATATACTTCTCACATATAACAACCCTCCTCCAACACAGGTGACTTTGGCCAAAGACTTTTAAAAAACTTTAAAGACACAATCCTGGGCATTTGAATTTGACATCTGATACAGATGCAAAAAGCCTTAAATGGCATAGGGGGAAAAGTAAACCAAACAAAACTATTCTGGCTTTTAATATAAAAGTAACTTCTAAAACTTTTTCAGAGCCTGTGTTACCTATGTGCTGAGTAACCCACAAGAGGTGGTTTCACATTAAAGATGCTGAACACACCACTGGGTACTGCCAGTGTCGATGACACGGCAAAAGTAAAAATGTAAACTAGGAAACTATATCAATACACTGATTGAGAAAAAATTCTGGTGGATGAAAACATTTTGTAACCGCTACCCTAAAACGGTTTTGACAACAAATTAAAATAGATTTGTAAATACTTTATTTCATAACAAAATGGAAAAATAGTACCTTGCCAGTTCCAGGAGGCCCTGCCAACAGCACAGCTCTGCCAGCCATTTTTTTGCTTTTGATTAGCTCCACTATAACCCCACATGCCTGTAAGTTAAGTATTTACACTGTTAACACAAATATTGCTATAGTATCTTTTGTTCCCACACTACTTAAAGAGTTTAGAAATAACAGGTTTTACAAAAAGTAAAGATTTCAATTTCATACACACAAAAAGAAAAACAAGATCAGAAAAACCTAATTTCTACAATCATTTTATATGACACAGACATTAAAAATCACAGACAAGATAACTCAATTTGTGAGCTCTGACTCCTTTTCCCTCCCGCAGTCCCACACGCAGAGAGAGGTTTGAAAATAAAGCAGGAAATTAATCTTCACTGCCTGAGCCGCAGATCCTCTACAGATCCTCTCTGACGGCCAGGTTGGATGGGGCTTTGAACAACCTGGTCCAGCGGAAGGTGTCCCTGCCCACGGCAGGGGGGTTGGAACGAGATGATCTTTAAGATCCCTTCCAACCCAAACCATTCTGTGAGTCTCTGACGGTTTTATCCGGGCACCGCATTGAAACGGATGCTCCAATCCCTACTTGCATCAAATCTATTGACTTTTGGTGGGTTCCGTTGCCTGTAACACGCCAATTTCCACGCCCGACACCCGGGCGGGAGACCGTCACCGTCCTTGCGCGAGGCGGGAGCGGAGCAAGTAGAGCCCCGATCGCCCCCATCGCATCTCACACGGCAGCAGCGACACGGGGGAGCCCAGGCATGACTCGCACTCGCTGTCGAGATTTGTCAGACGCCCCGGCCCGGCCCCGCGCTCACCTCCCGCGCATTCTCCTGCCCCACGAGCCCGGCCCCCGCCGGCTTGGCGGCGCCGCTCTCGTCCAGTCCCAGCCCCTTGACATGGCTGTGGGCGGCGATGCGCTGGGTCTTCGAGGTGCTCTTCACCTCCTCGATCTTCATGGCGGGACAGGGGCAGGGACAGGGGCAGGGGCAGCTCCGGCCCGGCCGCCCCGCGCTCCTCGCACGCGGCTCGCGCGTTACCGGGGCGCCCGGCGCGCGCCCGACGCGCCCCGCCCCCGCCTCGCCATTGGCCCCCGTCACGGCGCTCTCGGCGCTCATTGGGCGCGGGGCCTGCCCGTCACCCGCAGGGGCGCAGGTTTTTAGGGTCCGCCCGCCCGTTTCCGCGTGCGGCGCGCGCGGAGGGTCCGGGCGGGTGCGGGCGCTGCGGAGGAGTCGGGCCGGGAAGGGGAGAGGGGCTCAGGCAAAGACTGGACGCGGCACTCGGTGCCAGGGTCTGGGGCAGAAGGTGGCGGTCTGTCATGGGCTGGGCTCNAAACCATTCTGTGAGTCTCTGACGGTTTTATCCGGGCACCGCATTGAAACGGATGCTCCAATCCCTACTTGCATCAAATCTATTGACTTTTGGTGGGTTCCGTTGCCTGTAACACGCCATATTCCACGCCCGACACCCGGGCGGGAGACCGTCACCGTCCTTGCGCGAGGCGGGAGCGGAGCAAGTAGAGCCCCGATCGCCCCCATCGCATCTCACACGGCAGCAGCGACACGGGGGAGCCCAGGCATGACTCGCACTCGCTGTCGAGATTTGTCAGACGCCCCGGCCCGGCCCCGCGCTCACCTCCCGCGCATTCTCCTGCCCCACGAGCCCGGCCCCCGCCGGCTTGGCGGCGCCGCTCTCGTCCAGTCCCAGCCCCTTGACATGGCTGTGGGCGGCGATGCGCTGGGTCTTCGAGGTGCTCTTCACCTCCTCGATCTTCATGGCGGGACAGGGGCAGGGACAGGGGCAGGGGCAGCTCCGGCCCGGCCGCCCCGCGCTCCTCGCACGCGGCTCGCGCGTTACCGGGGCGCCCGGCGCGCGCCCGACGCGCCCCGCCCCCGCCTCGCCATTGGCCCCCGTCACGGCGCTCTCGGCGCTCATTGGGCGCGGGGCCTGCCCGTCACCCGCAGGGGCGCAGGTTTTTAGGGTCCGCCCGCCCGTTTCCGCGTGCGGCGCGCGCGGAGGGTCCGGGCGGGTGCGGGCGCTGCGGAGGAGTCGGGCCGGGAAGGGGAGAGGGGCTCAGGCAAAGACTGGACGCGGCACTCGGTGCCAGGGTCTGGGGCAGAAGGTGGCGGTCTGTCATGGGCTGGGCTCTGTGCTCTCGGAGGTCTTTTCCAGCCTAAGTGGTTCTGCGATTCTCTGAATCGGCAGGGGCGGTTTGGGAAGAGGCGAGCGGAGCCCTCCTGGAGCGGGAAGCAGGTCGTTCTTGCTCGCAGGTTTCTTGGCCCTGCAGCACCATAAGCACTCTCTGCCTTCCTAGAATCCGATCTGGCGCTGGAGCCAGCGTTTCTCCCCGCTGCCGGGGCTGGGGGAGCCCCGGGTGTCCCTGGCTTGGTGTGGGGCTGCGGCCCCTCTCCCTGTCTTGTCGCTTGGCCGCCCACAGCCGCTGACAGTGCGCCGGGAACCGTGAGCCTTATGAAAACCCCGGCTGGCTTTAGCTCACAAAAATAAGCTGAGGCTTTCCAAGGGTGTTTTCTAAAACTTTGTCAAAGATNCCCGGCCCCGAGCTCACCTCCCGCGCATTCTCCTGCCCCACGAGCCCGGCCCCCGCCGGCTTGGCGGCGCCGCTCTCGTCCAGTCCCAGCCCCTTGACATGGCTGTGGGCGGCGATGCGCTGGGTCTTCGAGGTGCTCTTCACCTCCTCGATCTTCATGGCGGGACAGGGGCAGGGACAGGGGCAGGGGCAGCTCCGGCCCGGCCGCCCCGCGCTCCTCGCACGCGGCTCGCGCGTTACCGGGGCGCCCGGCGCGCGCCCGACGCGCCCCGCCCCCGCCTCGCCATTGGCCCCCGTCACGGCGCTCTCGGCGCTCATTGGGCGCGGGGCCTGCCCGTCACCCGCAGGGGCGCAGGTTTTTAGGGTCCGCCCGCCCGTTTCCGCGTGCGGCGCGCGCGGAGGGTCCGGGCGGGTGCGGGCGCTGCGGAGGAGTCGGGCCGGGAAGGGGAGAGGGGCTCAGGCAAAGACTGGACGCGGCACTCGGTGCCAGGGTCTGGGGCAGAAGGTGGCGGTCTGTCATGGGCTGGGCTCTGTGCTCTCGGAGGTCTTTTCCAACCTAAGTGGTTCTGCGATTCTCTGAATCGGCAGGGGCGGTTTGGGAAGAGGCGAGCGGAGCCCTCCTGGAGCGGGAAGCAGGTCGTTCTTGCTCGCAGGTTTCTTGGCCCTGCAGCACCATAAGCACTCTCTGCCTTCCTAGAATCCGATCTGGCGCTGGAGCCAGCGTTTCTCCCCGCTGCCGGGGCTGGGGGAGCCCCGAGTGTCCCTGGCTTGGTGTGGCGCTGCGGCCCCTCTCCCTGTCTTGTCGCTTGGCCGCCCACAGCCGCTGACAGTGCGCCGGGAACCGTGAGCCTTATGAAAACCCCGGCTGGCTTTAGCTCACAAAAATAAGCTGAGGCTTTCCAAGGGTGTTTTCTAAAACTTTGTCAAAGATTCACAGAATTGTTAAGGTTGGAAGGGGCCACTGGAGATCATCTAGTCTAACTCCCCTGACAAGGAAAGTCAGGGTAGTCTCTTACCTGTTTGGTGTTGCTCACTAGTTTGTAGCATTCAGAATAAGTCTATTTCATATCTCGAAGGCCTTCCTGTAAGCATTTGAGGCTGTGACATGTGCTGCACCTACAGCATGTATTCCTTATGAGCTCTGAGCAATTGAAATGGGTAAGAACACTCCAGCTTCTCAGCAGGTCGTTTCATAGCCTCGCAGACACATCCATGTTTCATGAGGTCTGTGATGCTACAGCTTTTGGGCTGTTACAGCTCCTAATTATGGTTTGGTGGTAATTCTGCTGCACCTTCTATGAAGGGTTTAAAAGCTTAATATGGAGATTGCTCCCAGTGAAATTTTAAATGGGATTTGGGAACTTGCAGTTCCAGTGAGTTCTCCCTGTTTGTAGATAACTCCCACAAAAAAGACAGGGAGCTCTTGCCATGGATACATAGAGTTGTCTGTGATTATAAAACCGTGGCTGTGTCTGCAATGTTTAAAGCCAGCGGATTAATGTGGTATGAGGCAGGACTGATGCCTGGTGCCATCCTGGCTTTCCTGTGCATTGCCAGGGGAACTGCAAAAGTGGTCCTGTGACAGCACAAGCTCGGAGAGCAGTTTTAGGGAGGATGGGAGTTATGGTTCAGTTTGCAAAAGCCCAGTGAACCATGTACATGCTATTAATTCCCTCTTTATTCAAGAGCTTCCATTAGTTTTGTTATAAATGTCATTTGGCAAAGAAAAGACTTTGCTATTTGTTGCTTTCTTTTTAATTGTTCTGTCAGTTTATATTTACATACTCTAGTTTAAAACTGTAATTACAATATAATTACACACATGTGTGGTTCAACACCTTTGTAAGGGTATCCTGCTGTACAACTGTTCAGCTAAGAACGTTTGACTAACAAATATGAGCTATTCTTTAAATAATTAGAAAAGTGTGTATGCCATTAGACTCTGTACATCCTCTCAGGGTCATATTAGTCACAGAACACAAATGCCTAATAGGTACTGAGCTGCAGACTTTTTCCTTTGTAAAAGAGCAAATATACAACTTTGATTTCTCCAGTGCATTAAACTGCCGCAAGTGCTGTGGGTAAGTCTGGTCAGAGTTCAAGTTTCTGCCAGTTCTGGAAGAATAATTAGCAAGTCTGGTAGGAGCTCTGAAGGCAGTGATGTTGCTATCAAGGGGTTCAGGCTAGGTATGACCCTCCTTTTCAAAAGGGTGAAATACATAATAATTTGTTAACTTAGACTGAAACCTATCCATATGGTCTATGTTATCTTGTTTGATGTTGCAGCAAGACCTGCTTTTGAAATTACAGCATTTCAAAGTCTATTTAATAATATTTGCTTATTTATTTTTGGTGAAATTCAATATACAGGAATGCAGATGGTAGGAATAGAGAATTGCAGTTAATCTTCACTGTAACTTGGAGGAAGGATAGAAATATTCTATGTCTGTAAAAATCAGATATACTACATAAGGTTCTTTAACTTTAGAAATACTAATTAGGGATTTTTCCTGCTTAAAGTAGATAACAAACAGAGTGTTAATTGTTTGTCCACAGCAATAAGATGTCTCAAACCCAGAATTTAGAGCCTAAAACTTCTGTCTGCTAGTGACCATTGTTGTTCAGTAAATAAAATCTGCTGCCACAATGAAGATACAATTTTAATATTGACCTGCAGAAAACGTGATTAAAATTATTTGGGTTTGTGTTTGTCGTAGAAGAGGATACCTCAATAGAAATAAGAACAAGTAAAAAATAGTTTGCTGGATAAATGTGAGGCTGGCTTCTCCCTCTTTTTTGCTCACAAGTATTACTTAACTGTGCCAGGTTTGGCATTGCTCATTGTATTGATTGTTTCACTCTTTCCATTTGTTCTTTGAGTGTTGTCCAGAAGTTGCAGTTAAAGAGGGGCAAAAGAGGACATTCAGATGAGGGAAAATAAACAATAATCTTTTAGACCACACAGGATTAATTGTTTATTCCCCAGAAAGAGCAGAGTACAAGTGGAACTACTGGGAAGTTTAGAACTGAACTGCAATAGGGTAAATCATCTTTTATAGCTGGTGTCTTGTGTTGTGGTGCATCAGTATGAGGAAATATCAAACCTCAACTTTTACGTGTTTTTTGTGATTTTTTGAATAGTTAACATATTAGAGGGGGAGGATAAAATAATTCAATTGCAAAGCATGAGTCTTCTTTCTCCTTTGTCCAGGCCACCAGATGGAACATAAGTAGGTTGTGCGACCATTCTGCCCAGCTCATTCTATGGATGCTTTGAGTATAATTTAATATTTCACTAGCCAGCTAACCAGAAAAAATAATACCTGTCACTGACAGTCTGAACTGTTATTCCCCAGGTTTAATCAACTCATTTTACCAACGTTTCTTTTGCCCCCTGGTTTGAGGTCTCCTATTTGGCACAGACGTCATGCGATACCCGATGTGGGAGCTGGAGACTTGAGAGCTGTTTTCCTAGACTAAATGTTTGAGGTTACAGGACGTGGCCTAGTTTCACATAAGCTTTCAAATTTCAGTGGGACATGCTGAATCCTGAAACTGTCAAATAGTGTATTATTTTTGGAGTGAGAGAGAGTACGTGTGTGTGAGTGTGTGAATGACCTTTACATTTTTACCCTATCCCAAAAGTCTGACTTCCTGCCCTTTCTCCCATGAGTCCATAAACTTTAGCAATTAAAGTGAACATGTTTTAAGGAAGAAATTCCATATAGGAGAGAACAACTGGGAAGGGGAACGGTGTATTTAGGGGAAAACAAGGAAAATAGCTAAATGCTACAAATTTTGAGGGATATAGAAAAATCCGGAGAAGTTGGGATTCTTTCATTTCGCCAGGTTCTCCTCTCCCTCTTGGTAATACCAAGACCTTCATGTGGGGGTAGGGAGTGGTAGTGGTCATGTCTTGTTTTGTTCCCTGCAAAAGAAGCTAGTTTTTTTCTTCTCTTCAAAGCAATAGGAGTGATATGTCCTACCGAATGCCACATCTTAATTTTCAAATTTGTAATTAATTCTAAAACTTTATAAGCTAACGAGACCTTTCTAAATGCTGAATAAAAGTGCTTATGTCTGTCTTTATCAGATTGCTTCTTGATATTGGTGATTTAAGTTATTCATTTCACAGGTACTATGCGCACTCTAATATTTCCTCAAGTGGCATGTGGCAAAATCAGATCCACAGGCTCTAAAATCCTGGAGACAGAGGTATGTTCTGAGTGGTAACAACAAAGCTGTAGGCATTGGGGTTTTTTCCTTCCCTCTACATAAGAACAATTGCTTCCCTATCTAGAGAGTTGCAAATTTTTTTGGTGTCTAAAGGGAGAAAACCAAACCCCCATTTCTACCTGATACTCCTCCTCCTTGCAGGTCACTCAGGAGTAAAAGAAGAGCCACCATTGTTATATGAACAGTGGAATTAAATCCATTTTCCTGTGGATTTTTATCTTCCTTCCTTAGCTATCCTTAACAGAAAGAATTATCTTTTTTTCATCCCATGAATTCTGTCCAGTATCCCTCTAAATTCTGGCTGAGCAAAAGGCATTTCTTTGTTAAGCTGGCAGACCAAAATGGATCTCACCTGAGCTCTGCTGTGGCCTCTTACACTGTGAGTATTGAAATGGGACCTCCTTGACCTCATTGCCAGTTTTCTCTAGAGTTGTAGAAACATTTAGACCTTTCTACTTTGTCAAGGCTTGTTGAAAATGGCTGTTATTTTAGAAGATTTGGGAGGACCTCTGGATAAAACCTTTTCTGCTTGAGAATCAGACCTTTTCCCACCTCTTCCTTCTGAACTCATCTAATAATGCTAAAAGAAAAGAAGTAAAGGGTAGGTAATATGATACAGGGATATCTGTGTGGATTCTAACTGTTTAGGGCCTTAGGGGAATTGATGTAAACTTTCCCTTCCCTTTGCAAGTGCATATTGATGTAACAGATTCAGCACAAGGAAGTGTATATGAGCCTTATGATTTAACAGGAAACTATTCAAAGCCTGGGAACTTGGTCTGAAAAGTGACATTATGCTTAACTTGGCTCCCATGACAGAGCTTCCATCAGGCTGAACTATTCTGCTCAAGAGGCTGATTAGCCAGGCTAGCTCAGTATTCCTTGTGAGTTCACGTCTTTCCTTTAGGGAGATAGTTGTCTCTCAAATAGCACGGAGTGCTAAGAAGAAATGCATTTTTTCCCCCTGCTTTTCATTGAGTCATTGATTCTGTCATCTTGACTTCCATGTGTTTGGGAAGGAGGAGTAATTTGCATCCAGCTTTAAACCAAACTCTTTTATACTGAAAGTGTTGTTACATAAAGCAGCTTTCTTTGTGAGAAAAAGCCTGGAGTTTGGAGTCAAAGCCTAAAAACCAAATGCACGATGTTGACAGTAGCCTTAGGCAAGTCATTTTACACTTCTGGCCCATTCATTAGTTATTCAGATGTGAATGTTACTACTATGAGTAATATGTATTACTGCACAGAGTGAGCAGAAAAGCAACAGCACTGCTCTCAAAGGAAAAAAAAGCAGAATACAGAACAAGTCTAGTCTACCTTGACACCTGTGGGAAGTCCATGACAGTCTTGGTTTCTTGGCTCGTAAAGAGCTGTTATCATTTGAAGAGGTACTTTGGGCTCCTTAGTCACTACTGAAATGCTGAGCACACGTGTTAAGCTTTATCCTGTAGAGCATTTGGCCCCCTGTGCTCCCTGGGTTATCAGTAAAGCCAAGTGACTTAAATCAGTGAAGTGATCCTACCTGTAGCCTCTGAAATGCCCTCAATCCTCTCCACTGTTCATCCACCTGTTGTTGTCTGTTTTGGTGGTGGTAGTGGTGGTTTCCAGGTGAGCTGCTCGTGACTGTTAATAATCTTGGATTCTTAATCCATTAAGGATATGATTTTTAAAGCTGCATCTTACCTAACTTAAATATGCTTTTACAGGAAAATGAATTATGCAAGCCTAGAATTTATTAAGTGTAAGGAGAGTAAATGATCCAAAAGTGACCTGCTTTTTCAGGTGGGTTTGCAATGCCCATGCGACTTTGAAATCAAACCCGGTCACCACCACAGTTCCAGCAGCCCCGGGGTGTGCTTGGGGGCAGGATGGAGGGGGTGATGTGACAAGTGAGCGGGTTTAAGCAGCCCTGCAGTGTCTGATTAGCGTGGGCGAGGTGAGAGCCAAAGCGCGGATGCTCAGGGCGATTACAGCGCCCCTTCCCAGGGCTGCTCGCTCCCAGCCCTCCCTCAGGCCGGGCACACGTCGGGGAGAGGGCCCAGCTGTTGGGCATGTGGCCATCAAAGTAACCGGCTGAAATTGCCTCTCCTTGCAGGGGGTGCCTGGCAGGGGCAGCGCGGGGCAGGGAGGTGAGCTGGGGCGTTTGCCGGGCCGCTGATTCTCATCCCCAGCCGCGGAGCAGACGCACCGCGC
>VZRV01004346.1:2498826-2829765 GCA_013398115.1 Falcunculus frontatus | reverse complement strand
GCCCCCCCCCGCCGGCCCCGCCGGTCACCGTGCGCACGGGCCCCCGGCGGGCGGAACGGCGGCGGCGGGGCCCGCGTTGCCGCAGGGGCGCTGTGGGGACGGACCGGGCGGGCGCAGCGCCGCCATGGCCGCCCGCGTCCTGAACGTGAATGTGGGAGTGCTGGGCCACATCGACAGCGGGAAGACGGCGCTGGCGCGGGCGCTCAGCACCACCGGCTCCACCGCCGCCTTCGACCGGGCGCCGCAGAGCCGCGCGCGGGGCATCACGCTGGACCTGGGCTTCTCCTGCCTGCGCACCGCGCTGCCGCCTCAGCTGGGCCCGGGGCCCGGCGAGCTGCAGTTCACGCTGGTCGACTGCCCGGGGCACGCCTCCCTCATCCGCACCATCATCGGCGGTAAGGGGGGCGCGGAGGTGGCCGCCCCGACCCGCCCCGGTGGCTGTCGCGCCTCCCGGGGGGCCCCAGCCCTCGTTGGGGTCCGCGCCCCGCGGGGCTGCGCCCGCCCGTGTCTGTGGTGGGAGCGGGGCCGCTGCGAGCCGGGATCTCCGGCTATGCCCAACCGAGGGGACGAGGGGGGTGTCAGGTATTTCACGGACCTTGTGACTTTGCTACACTTTTCTCGTAGTTGCTCTCCAAATAAAGAACCAGTGCTCAAAGAAAAGCACTTTGTACATGTGAGTTGTTGGGGTGCTGTTTGGGCGGTCAGGTGTGCTCAGGTTTCTTACACTTATTGAAAAAAAAAAAAAGTTTTATTTATTTTGTACGGAGGCCCTGTTAATGGCATCGAACAGCCCTCTAAATTTGTATTTTCTTGCCTGTTAAAGCTGTCGGAGTTTGATGTTGCCTGTAGTTGAGAGCTGTGGTATAGTTGCTGGACATGCCCATGTTGTCTTGGAGGACCAGGGAGTTCTAACATGATAATTTTAGGCTTAGAAATAATCTCGTGGATTTTGGTAACTCTACATTTTAGTCTTCGTAGGTGATACTGGAAAGTTAATCTGGTTTGCATTAGGACTCATTTTAAATTAGTTCACCTTGTTCTGTCTCCCCCTTCCATTTCTTCTAAAAAGCGTTAAGAGGTGGTCGGTGCTTGACTAAGGGTGTGATGGAGTCACAGCTGCACGAGTTTAAAGTAGTCACAGCTTGATGCAACTGCGGGGATCAGCCTGCAAATTCAGTTCCTCTGTGTTTTCTCTGCCAGTGTCTCTTTAATGACAGCTTGGGGTAGTTTTGTAGGACAATGTTTCTTCTCGGCTAGGCCGAGGTTCAGGCTGAGTTACTTTTCACGATGTATGAATTTAACCCCCTTTTGAACAGTTGTGTTATTTGTAAGTTGCGTTAGCGGTAACTGAGTTGTGTTGTTTGCGCTTCTTGTGGGTAGGATAATAAATATTTACTTATCTGTCGGTTTCACCAGCAGTAAAATGCTTTGTATCATCAATGTGTGCTCCACAGATGCGAGGGAGGAGTGGCTGTGTGCTTAATTCCAGAAACTTGTGGTCTCGTAGTCATCTCTTGTACTTGACAATCCCTTATCATTCTTCAGTAATTGTAAGCACCTGATTATCTTCTAAAGAGCAAAGTTTACTTTGGCAAGTGTTTCTTGGATGTACTGAAGAGTCACTTGTAGTCAGACATTCCTTTCTGCCAGAAGCAACTAATCTGAGTGGTGTAAACTTTCTCATGAAGGGGACGTGGGAAAACTTAGAAATCATCTTTAACCAGTTTCATTTTTCAATAACTTTAACACTCTTATTTGGGGTGGTTGTTTGATAGACAGACTTCTTGTTGCTTTCTGTTATTTTTATGAAGATCTTTGAAGTATTTAGGCACAGCTGTCCACATCAACGGAATAAATTATTCAGATTTGCTTATCAATAGGCCGTGCAGGGAGAAGGCCATGGACTGGATGAGATGACATGAGAGTTTTCTTCCCAGCAGAAATGATTCTTTACAGATGGTAGTTCAGACACATAAGCGCATCAAACTCTTAGTTACAGTTATACCAGGTTATGGATCTTACTGAAAACAGTTGATTAGTGTGACTTACTGCAATTCTGTGTGTTAAGAAAGAGAGGGAGAGAAAATGCAGTATTGTGTTAATAGTTTAAAGAATTAGGAAATTCAGTTTTCTGCTTGATAACATAGCTGTATCTTGATAGTGGATGCTTTTTTGTTCTTTACTACCAGGTTGGAAAGGTGAAACTGTGATGATAAAACCTGATCTGTGCCTGTGGGGCTATTTAGGTGCCTACAGGTTTGGTGTGGTTTGGTGAAACTCAAACGGAAGTGTAGCATGTCTTGTGTAACAGGATACGTTCTTTGGTGTTCATGTGTGTTTCAATAATGCCAACTTTTTCACCACTTCAGGAATGGAAAGTGAGTCCTCCCAGATAATGATACTTGAAAAATTTAGGTTATTTCCATCTACTTCCTTGTCACTAAGCATTTAGGGTTCACCATTCCAAACATTTTCTGTGCAACCAGGAATGCTGCTACTCTTTTCTTTTTGATGGAATCTGTGATTTCCCTGTTACTACACGTTTTCTCTATATATGGTTTTAAAATAAGACATAAGTGCAAAGTGCTTTATCCTCTTGGGTTTATTCTGCACCTCATATTTCCCATACCCCTTTAAAATACCACTGCTCTGAATTGAAATCCTGGGATAGCTATAGGTGGAAGTTAATCTGCAGAAAAACTAGACGTAGGAATGCCCGTGGGCAAGGGAGCTGGATGTGAGGACTTGGAAGGTGGAATGACAACAGAGACGAGAGGGCTGCTTCAAGCCTCTGTGTTAGTCAGGTGCATGCAGGGTTTGCAGGAGAAGCTACAGCTGTGAAAATGTTACTGCATCTTCTTATTGTTTGAAGCTCTCTTTTTTCACTGAGGGTGGTATAAACTAGTTGTCTTCCCCTTGAGTGATCCCATCTCATGGAAACACTGTCTGCTGTGGCTGGGTAGCACCAGCACTGTCCACTCAGGTCTGCCATGAGGTAAGGAGCTCAAGGGCTTCCTTCTGAGGAGTCACTTTCTGGCTCTTCTCTTCCAGAGTGCCATTTTCACCAGTGGTGTCCCAGGTTATCTCTCTCTTGTAACTGTCATCTTTGCTGTGCTCCCAGAGTGCTCTAAGGGTTAATTCCTTTGCTGTACATAGCTGATAAATCTGTTCACAGATTAAATGTTACTATTTACCACTCTTTAACATATTTCTGTGTGTAGCTAATTCCTGAAGTGGATTTTTTCATGTCAGAATCTAGTATTGCATTTTTGTCATGCTGTGCCGGGTAATGCTTGACCTTGTGAATACTTCTCAGAGGCACTCACAAGATGCTTGTTCAGACACAATACCTTTGGATTAAATAAATGCAGAATATTTGAGCAGTAACCAAATGGAATGAAAAATGGAAGTCGTATTTCATTCTGTGTGGCTACATTTTTCTTGCGAAGCTTGTCCTTGAAAACAAAACATATCAAATGTTAAATCAAAAGTGTTTTGTTTTGGGTTGGTTTTTTTTTTCTTTACCTGCATGCTGGGAATTGGAAATGTTGCAGACAGTTTCACCCAAGATGTTTTAAGTTTTAGCTGGAAGGTGATAGTCAAGGTTGGAATGGAATAAATAATAGTCGCTTGGTGTACTACATCATGCCTTTCACTTGTATTCAAACCACACTGGTTTATATTCTTTTAAGGCACTTGTGTGTCTGTGGCCGGAAGGCATTAATTTAGTGGGCAGCTGTATGGCTTGGACTGTGCTATGTATTTCTTTTTGTCTTACTCTTTCAAACAATAAAAACAGAACTCTTTATTTTAAAATAAAATTTCAGACTTTTCCTGTGCTTTAGCAGGATCTTGTCTCAAGCAATGCAACAAAAACAATATTTACAGCCGTTTGTGTCTGACTTGCTAAGGAGAGCAAACAAATCTGAGTAACTGAACCTTAAGGGCCAATTCTTAGCTTGTCCCAAGCAGTAAGAAGCACCCACATCGGCCTTACACTTGGTCTGTGCACTGAAGGAATGACTGCAAGATGCAGGACTGATATTTTTGTCATTACTACTTTCTTCTGTTGCTGTAGAGATTTAGGGTGGTATTTTTGGTAAAATTTCACACTGAGGTGGGGTAGTTTCTGTCACAGCACTATGGGGTTTTTTAAGCTTCTGTTCTTTTGTTAATGTTCAGCTCCTGATCTTCCACAAAGCTGATGTTAATGTCGTTGAAATAAAATAAGAGTTGCTTTTACATTTGTTTGTCACAGACCTGTGCACCCAGTAGGGTCTGGAATAGTTTCTCAAATGAGTTCAGCAGGAAGGGATGCCTGCAGAGAGGTTAGACAAGTTAATCTGCGAGAAGAAATTCAATCCCCATATTTCATTTTAAGACCACTTTGCGTAGCAAAGTAGTTTAAGCAGTAGCAGATTTTTTCCTTGCTGATGGTTAATTTCATGCCCTACAAAGGGTCAGCACACTAATACAGGAGAACATGATTACCTCATCCCAGCTTCCCCCACACAGGCAGCCGAGGGATACGGAGTGTTTGCTTTAGGTGAGCTGTTGTCAGATGCCCTTTATCTGTTTGATTTCAAGATGGGTCCTCAAAAGAAATTCTAAATCAGAAAATTGTCTTTTTTTTTTTTTTCCCCCTATGAAGTTCAAAGGACAGAGTATCCTTATAGGATTTTAATTGGAAAGCTACTGCTTGACCCTGGTTGTCTAAACCTGGGCTGGGGGGAGCTCTGAAAAACTTGTAGTTTTGTAATCCTTATGCCTGTCTGAACCTTTGACCTTTTTACTTTATAACTAGAGCTTCACTGTCACCATTTGTCCCTGCAGTTCCTTTCAAAGAAAACTGCTTTGCAAGTGTCTGTTTCCACTTTGCTGCTGTGTTCTGCTAAGGAAGGGTATTAATTCATACCTGATACATTGGAGGGGCCAAGACTTTTGAACTTGCACTAGAGCTTGGGGAGGGGGAAATGAGCATAGCGAAAGCATGTCTTGCTGATGCAAATGAGTACAATGAAAACAGGCTTGGGAGATCAAGGGAAATGTGGTCTTGCTACCAGCATTCAAATTCAGTCAGACACAGATTATTTGTAAGATTAACATATCACAAAAAACCCCCACCTTTTATCACAGATTAGTTGTTTTGCTGAGTTTGTTGTAAGCTTTTAAGAGGATTTGTAAACTCAGGGTTACCTTTGCATTACTGCAGTGAAAACACACTTGTGTTGATGTGAGCTTTTGTTTGTTGAGACCTTTGTGAAGCTGTGATGGTTCTTGTTTTTTTCTGTTGTGGGTGAGCGAGCAAGTAGACTTTTATAGCTGTAGATGTATATGTGGATGACTTACTGTTGAGTGCAGATGTTGAATGAAGGGAAACCTCTGGAGGAAAGAGTGCCTTGTGTTTAGTGGATATGATTCTGGTCAGAGAGAAGTCACTGGAGAGTCTTGAGATCTTTGGCTGCCAGCTTGAAGTGAGAGTAACATAATAATGAACCCTGTTCTGGTGGGAAAAAAAAAAATTAGCATACACGTCTTGTGTAGTGCAATTCCGATCCACAAACCTCGATGTAGTGGTTGATGTTATGGAAGTACTCACGGGTCAAGAGACTTCAGCTAGCACTAGTGGGAATGTTTTCTAAAACCTTTTAGACTCTTTGGATTCATGGTGCTTGTGAATTGCTGACACTGCTTTGTATTAAAATTTCAAATAAACTTTATTTCTGTAAATGAAATTGAAACAGTGTCTTTTTTTTTTTAATCACTGTAATTTGGCTGGTGCCAGATACTTGCCTGACAACACAAAGGAGTATTTTTATTGACACTTGAAAATGAAAGCCCCCTTTTTTTTTTTTTTTTTTTTTTTTTTCTTTAATTAAGGGGCTGTGCGTGAAGAAAGGCAACCAGTATAAAATTTTTGTTGCATGGTCTCCACAAGCCCCGAAGTGGAACTTTGTCTCCTGGATGTTGCAGTGCACAAGAGGGCAGTGTTTGCTTACAATGTAGGCTCTTAGGGATAAGTGCTCGGGGTAACAGGTCAGCATGGGGGGAGTGACCTCACTGTGAATCGAAACAGAATTAAGTAGAAGATTTGGAACACAACTCTGGGTTAATTTTCTCGTTCTTAAAGAAAACATCCTGTGATGTTTTAAGGAAGGTTAGTCTTATTTCATCTTTAATTTGGGTAGTGCTTTTACCTTAAGGAATAAAAACGTATAGGGTGTTGTCTTAAACGTGACATGAGACACAGGTAACAGGTGAGAAACAACAACTGGTTTGATGTGGGAACCATGGAATTTACTGTGCACAATTCTTTTATTTCCTTCCCCATTTACCCATGTCTTTTAATAAGTGGGCAAAAGCAAGCTAGTTGTACTAAATCTGCTTTGAACCACTTGTGTGAAATAGGAGTTGTTGTGTGAGATTGGGTAGAATGAAACTTGGTACCAGGGTACTTTAAAATAGGGGTCTTGTGGAATTTTTATCTGTCTATATCTTAACTTTAATGGTTCTAACTTTCTGTGTACTGCATTCCTTCTAATTTCTCTGGGTTTTGTGAGTGGTGTGACAGTAGGACTGCTGCTATTATTTCTGTTCTATGCCCTTTTTTGCAATTGACTTCCTAAACTTACACAGTAACTCTTAGGTAATACTAGGGACCAGAGCCGGAGGAGTCTTCTGTTCCTTTTATGGGTCAAAAAGTTTACAAGGAGCAAGAGACCCATTGTCTCCTGATATCAAAAGTTACAGTGAATAATCAAATTGTCTTCTGCTGCTTCTTAGAATCCTATCAAAAATGTACTGGTTTCTGTGTTCAGTTTCAAAGATAAAAATAATTGTGTATTTTTTTTGTTTGGAAGATGTGATTTATAATGGAATTCTCAATCTTAAGTGTAGATTTTAACCAGGAGTGGTTTTATTGAAACTTGTTTGAATTGTCCCTTGCTAGTATATGACCATTTTTCTACGGAACTTCTGAGTGGTTGTGTTTGTTTGCTTTATACAACAAAATTGTGCTATGTGGCACTTCGTTATTTGACACAAAACGATGACAGCTTCTCATGAAAACTTAATCACCAAGCACTGTAATGGTACTGTTCAAGTCTGTTTGATCATTTTTCCTATTGGCTTAAAAACAGGATTTCTTTGTTCTAGCATACTGTGTACAAGAATTCATCAAATAACCACTTTTCATTTCACTTTTGCTTCATGTTTATTCGTGCTTTAAATTATATTGTAAGCTCTTTGAAAGAGTGGGGAAGCTTTGTTAATCAGTTTTTAGATGTTTTAAAATATCAGCTAATGTAGTGAAGTATTATAAATAGCTGCAAAAAATCTAGAACAGCTTACTGTAAAATATGAAGCATGTTTATAGTTAAAATTACCCTTGTCAAAATAAATTTAAAGCATGTTTTTCAAAGCAGCATTTTTACTGATGATGGATATGCTTGCTTGCTAAATAGTCCAATTTAGCAATTCAGTGGTCTGCTAATCAACAAACCAGCCTTATAAGGTTCTACTGTATTTGTTCTGCATCTTGATTTAGAAGTTGTCTTCAATTAGTAGATGCTAGATGTAAGCTGAATGATATGTTGCTTATGTATAAACCTATTTTTAATAGCTAGTTAGCTTGATGGAGCCATGAACTGAATTTCCTTAATATATTTGTTTGGGTCTTTTGTACTAGAAATAATAATACATATTCTTGTGTGGCCGTTGTAAAGTACTATTTATGAAAACCCCTCGAGAAACAAAATGCAGATGGAAAAATCAAGGTTGTAATTGTAAAGCAGATGCGCAACAGCTCTCACTCAGTGAGCAAACCAAACCTGCACACTGTCATTGCTAAAGTCTGTTAAGTGTAATAAAAAGTTGTTTTTCCTTGTGGCAGTGAGTCGTTTTCTGGGAACCCTAAGGTTGGCCTGGCAAGCTGAAGAGCAAGGACAGATGTCCTTCAGTGGTGATTTCCAGCTGGATTCTTGAACGCGTTGTGTTCTGTGGGTCGCAGCTCATAATGGGGTAAAACTGAGTGAGAGCCTCAGCAAAGAGACTCAAAGAGCTCGTGTGATAGCTGGGATTGCAGAGATACCATGCGTTCTGTGAGAAAATATTCCTTGTGCTATCTGTAAAATTCAGATTAAGTATCTGTTCTGAAGTGCTTCCTTAAACTATTCGCTTCCAGAAAGTGTTGCAGGTTAAGTAAATACCAATAATTCTTATTTCCCATCTCCTTATCAATTATTTTACCAAAATGTTCTTGCACAGTTTATCTAATCTCTTCAAGTGAATGTGAAATGGTTAGTGTTGGCTTCCAAATTGAATTACAATCTCGGTTTCAAATTTAAGATGATTAATCCTACATTAGATTGTAATTATCAGCATTACCAGCACTAGGGGTAGTTGGGACCAAACAAACAATAATAAATATATATATATGTTTAATGTTACAGCAGAGGGAATTGGTGAATAGTAGAAGGAAAAGAAATGGAATAGAGAGGGTAGCTTAAATAAAATAGAATAAATTGTATTCAGGAGCATCATGGAGGTAAAGGATGATAAGGGGGAATAAAAATTGAGGTTCGAATTTTGAGATTTATAGAAGTTGATCTGGGTAAGAATTCAGGCTCCCTCGCCTCAGGCTCTAGAGAAGAGATGATTCATTTGGGCTTATGGTTTTGTTGAGAAACTCCTTTTTTACTTCATGTTATAGAAAGATGATGATGACTGTTTTGTCCACTGCAGATCTGTTCTTTTCTGCAGTGCTGAAAAAATGAATTTAATACAGTTGCCTGTAGCACTTTCTTGTCTTTTATGCTTACATTTTCCTTTGTTTTCTGTCTTATTTGGAATGCAGCATATGATTGGCATATGAGAGTAGCTGGTATTCGTGGATCTCAGGAGCTCTTTTTAATTGTTAAACTTTGCCTTAATTTTTTTAGCCAAGTTTTACCTGTCTTGTTTCCATTAAATGCACTGTAGAGCAGGTGAACATACTTGAGATATGATTCTCCTGTATATATTAAATTTGAAATGGTCTTTAAGAACCTGTTGGGTAAAGAAAAGCTATAGAAGTGTTTGAGAGTTGTTGATAGAACTATCCTATCATATTAATAAGGATAGGCATGGGAAATGTTTTTTTTTGTCATAGATGTTTATTCGTGCTTAAGTCTACTTTGCTTATATTAAAAATTAGCCTTCCAGAACTATTACTTTGGGGACGAAAGTTTTCCAAAGTATTCAAAAACTGCATTTCAGAGAGAAAAACAAAATTGTAGCTTTCTTTTTTAGGATCAAGAAGAGGGGGAGGGAAAATGCTTTCCTTGTATTTGACTGTGCTGTTGGATGGAAGACAAAGCTTAGTCTCTCTTGCTGACTAATGTCATCATCAAGGCATTTTTTTCTCCCACAGAACAATTTTGTCTCCATTGAGACCCCCACAGCCATTGGCAAGACCATGGCCTGAGATTAAATCTCACGCTTGGGTGAAATTCTAATGACTGTAATTGTTTCCTCTTTTTAAGTCTGTGGTCCCTTCATCAAAGAGTGGTGCGGAAATGATGCATTTATGTTGGAAAAAGAGAGGTCATGATTACCTGAACCTGTGGTTGACTTGGGGGGATTCTGTGTCGTGTTCTGGCAGTGGTTATCCACGCTGACATTCCAGTGTGTGAAATGATTTAGAGCGTGGCTTAGAGTGCACGTGCAGAGTACCAGTGTGGCACAGCTCGGTCCCCGCTGGCTCGGGGCTGTCGCTGTCGGCTGAGCGTGGCAGCAGCAGCAGCTCTTGTGTGTTGGTCACCTGCCGATGGGAGAGAAGAAGTAGTAAATGTGAGCTGGGGGAGGTTTCTGTGAATGATCCCTTGCAAAGGGCTTGAGACCCATCAGTAAGTGTTGCTGTTAACCCTCACAGTGCTTATTGGAAGCGTTCAGCATCTTGAAGGACGGCACTGGTGTGGTGGTGCTGGCTGTGGAGGAACCCAACATTAGTGTGAATGTGGATATGAAAAGAATTACAGACAACTTTGTAGAGGTAGATTGCCCCATCCTGCAAAACTGGAATGTACGTGTGCAGCAGTGTTGCTGTGTGATGAAAAGATTCGGATAAGTATTTTGTGTTATTTAGCTTTATTGTGCAGTTCTGTATATACACAATTTTGGAACTGTACTGTCCCCTAACTCTGAAGATTTATGGAGAAAATGGCGAACTATGCATGAAGTAGAAAGCATTTTGAGTTTGTACTCTAATTTAGGAAGTATCCTTTAAAGACATCAAAAGAACTGACCAAGACACATTTCATCAGAGAATAAGGAAAATGATTCAAATAGGACCTAATTTTAGGCATCTAGGTTGCATTTAGAGACTAAAGAAATCCCAAAATATCATCATTCTTAAAAGCATTCAGCACTAGAAACATGGAAACATTCAATTTAGAGTATTAAAAGGTTTATCAAGAAAAAGTCACTGACTGTCAGCAGTGCTGTTCACCTAAGGGGCTAACTTTGGGCATTGGACAGTGAAACTGGCCCCTGTCTGGCTATATTAGAGCTTCAAATAATATGATAATATGCCTTATTAAAAAAATTCCTTAAAGCCTGAAAAGCAAGTTTTTCACTGAAATTATATGTTTGTTTTTATATGTATAAGTAAATCAAGTAATAAAACAATTGAAATAATTGTCAATATTTATTCTTGTGTATGGCAAAAAATTGAAAAGTCACAAGTCAGGCACCCCTGACCAATTTTTTTTAAGGAAGTAATTTTGTTCTTTGGATTTGCTTGCTGTGTGTTAGGTTTTCACCTTGTGGGAGGGACCATCATGAGTATTTTTTTCTCTGAGTGGATTTTTCACCTAACTAACAACTGAGATTCTCCCATTATTTCAAGTGCTGTGATAAAGTTGTGGTGCTGGTGGTGTTTGCCCCTGTGTTTGTAGCTGAGCTCTCCCTTTGCTCTCTCTGGTGTGTATTGCCATATCCAATAATGGTGGCTTTTTCTATCTAAAATTGTTGTTGAACTGGAGTCTCTTGTGGGAAGAGATTCACCTGTCTGTGGTGCTGCATAGTGCTTTCAGGGGAAATAGAAAAAAAAAGTGTATTTAGTTAAATTGAACTGTACCAAACTTTGTGTGGAGAAAATACTTTTCTGCTTAAGGGAACAAAAGAGTTCTGAACTGAAGCTAAATTCTGTTTAAAAAAACCCCAAAAACCAAAACAATTGTCTGAAAATTCAGTCTTTACAGAAAGTTTGTCTCAGATGTGTTTTCATTACTGAACTGTGTTCACTAACAAAGTATGTGGAGGCGGATGTTTGGGAGTTCTTTCATCGTATGTCCTTAAATGTGCTTTCTTTTTTTTTTTTTTTAAACTTTATTTACAGTATAAAATAGTTGATTATTCTAGTAATAGCCAGCACTGCTTTTGTGAGGCCTAATGTTTTCTTTTTTGTAATTTAAAGCCAAACAAAGCAAAATGAAGATAAATTTAGCTGTCTGTTTCTTTACTTACCCTGCACCAAGAAACCAGTGAGTCCTAAACTTACTATGTAGAAGAATGCTGTTTTTTTTAAGACTTGTAGTCAAATTGATGCAGTGGATGAAAGTTATTTTGGTCACTGTACTTGTTTCTTTTTCCTTTGCATTGTAAAGATATTTATTTTTGTCCCATTAAGAAAATGGTGGCGTGTAGCTAGGAAGAGAATAGATCACATAGAAAGTGATGTCAG
The DNA here is from genome assembly GCA_013398115.1 of Falcunculus frontatus. Taxonomy (NCBI): domain Eukaryota; kingdom Metazoa; phylum Chordata; class Aves; order Passeriformes; genus Falcunculus; species Falcunculus frontatus. Next base: position 2,818,043 of record VZRV01004346.1, on the reverse strand, counting down.
GTTTATGGAATTTTTTGTTATGTTCTTGCATGTAATTGAGTCAATCCTAGGTAAAACCAGAAATGACTAATGTGAAATTTAAATCAGCTGACAGTATCCTTTCAAGGCTTGTGTACTGTTTTAAATTTTTTTGCAGTAACTTATGAGCTTCTGTAAGGACAGTTAGAACAAAATAGTTACAAGAATGTTTGAGGCGAAGCTTTCTAATATTTATTTTAGTAGTATATGATAGTTTCACTTTCTGTTGGAGAGCTAACAATTTTGTAGCATCTCAAGTGCACCTGTATTTACTGTTGTTATTGGATGCTGAAAATTTTCAGGATGACACAATGAAATTATCAAAATGCACTCATTTTGGGGATGTTATTCCATTTAGAAGCTTTATGTGAAAGAGTTACACTTTTGTCGCAGTTCCCCTTTATGCACTGTTTGTTCAGAAGTAGGATAAGTAAGTTCTGTGAATGAAAAATCTGTTTCTGCTAAGAGGATGCTAAAGTGGAGTCTGATGTTCTCTAGCAATAACAAATTAATTTCTGGGTCAGAAGCATTGTACAGTATAGATGCAATAAAAGCAGCCAAGGTGAGCTCAGTGGCAAGAGGCCATTTATGAGAACTTGTCATGAGAGTAGAGTTGTTGTGGTTAAGTCGTGATGGAAATATGGGATGCTTGGGTACAGTCTATAGGTGGCAAGTGTGATTTTGTAATAGGTCAGCAAAATATCCAGCCAGTTTTTCAAAATTAAATACATTCTGGAAAATATGTTTTTCTGCTAAGTGGTAATGATCATTGTAAAATACTTTAAATGCATGAGTTGTAATCTCTCTTTCTATTTCTGTTAGCTCTGAGCACCTAAAAAAATTGAGCTTTAATCACCAAGGCTGTATTCTTTCTTGGTGATTTCAGCATTTCATTAAGGAGTGATTAGTACTCTTCAATTATGCATTCATTTATCTTAGTGATGCATTTACAGTTAGTGTTGGTTTATTGAATTTGGCTGATGCCGAGCAGTTTCAGCAGATTTTTTTTCTTGCCATGTAAGAACACGAAAGAAAGCAGTAGAGAGGGGTTTATAGCCTTGGCATCATTTTAAATTATAATCTTATCTGATTTTTATGAACAAAAAAAAAAAAAAAAAAAGAAAAAAATGAGGCTTGTCTTCGGCGTTTTTGTTTATTTGGTTTTTTTGTTTTCTTTTTCCCACCACTTTGGACTTTTAGAATTTCTTTCTGAAGTCCATATCCAATGTCTTTGTCTGCTGATCATCAGTGGTTCATGGTGTGCCTCTTTCAGGTACAGGGAACGAGCTCTGTAGCAGGCTGCTCTGGAAGCTTGTACTTGGAATAGATTTTTCTCTGTGTTCATAAGCTGGCAGTTCCAGAAATGAATTAAAAGATCTTATTTACCTAAAGGGATGTCGAGGAAGAAGGAAAAGAGGAGAGACAGTGTAGGGCGAAATGGGATTGAAAACCAATTTCTTGATGTTTATATGGTGTCCTTACTTATATGAATAGGAGGGAGAAGAAAAGGATCTTGATACTTTTAAAAACTGCTCTTGTTTGTTTTGTATCATAACTGGGGTTAAATTTAAGTGGGCACTCTTGGACTGAGAGTTACAGTGGTTTGTGGCAGGGGGAGTTGAGTTGCTGATAACCCACGTTGCTTCTCTTCTGTTTGTTTCATGTTTTCTGTTTACATGTTTTAAAGTTATCTGATCGGTTTGCTTCCAGATTTAACAGTATCCAAGCCTGAGTTCCAGTTTATTAACAGAGCTGCAGTGGAATAGGCTTCTCTGGCTGCCCAGTGCTGCTGCAGAGGGAAGAGATTGGTGCTGCTCTCTTGGGACTGAAAACTTCAAAGCTTTCATATTTATTTTTCATATTTAGGAAGGGCTGGTAAAGCCCTTCCTAAACTTGTGTACTTTGAGATGTGGTTCAATTTTCCATGGACCAGCAGAATCTAGGTCCTGGAGTGAGGCAAATCTTCTCATTGTATGCTGATCTCTTGTTTTTCTGAGTAACAGAAAACATTAGGTATGTTTAAAACTTGGTGACTACAGATGAGAAAACTGGTTTAAAAACTTTTTTGCCTCTTATGGTGTCTCAGGTCTCTCCCCAGCCCCGATAAGCACCTTGCTTTTAACAGGATACTAGAGGTAAAAAGCATATAAACGGATGCTAATATTACTTTATTAAGGGAGGAAAAAAATTAAATATCCATTTCTGTGATGATTTGTTTTTTTTTCTTCTGTGTATACCAGTCATTAGGCTATTTCATGTACTTACATACCTTTTTCCCTCTTCATATGCTTTATTTCAATGTTAGATTTTTACAAAATGGCAAGATAATTTTTTCCTCAAAAGCGAATTAGCTATGACATTTTAAACATAATTAATAAAAATAATTTATTGGAAGTACTTTAAGGAAATCTTCTAACAAAATTTAATTTAAGTCTACAGTAAATTGTCAGTAAGAATATACTTAATAAAGTTCCATTGTATTTCTTTTCCGTTACTATTATACGATTCTTCAGCAGCAGTTGTCTCCATCGTTTGATGTGGAGGCCGAAATGGTTAGATAACAAATGAAGTATATTTACTTAAGTTCATATGAAATTAAATTCTCATTCTGAGTTTTCCATCCCTTATTCTGTAATTCTCATTCTTACTGTCAGGAAGTTCAATTTAGAATCTATTGTGCTCTCTGAGTCTACAAGATATGAATGGGAAACAAGACCTAACAAAATATGAAAAGCAATGATTAAAAATATAAAAAAGGCTTGTACAAGGCAAAAGCATCCAGGAAGGGGTTTTGTGAAAGAGGGATGTGTGTAATCTTTAAGTACTCTTTGTATACTTGATATACTTTTGATCCTGTTTTGTATTCATGCGTAGGAATTTCTTCTCTTAGTCACAGAGGTTAGATTGGCAAGGGCAGATGACTTTACTGGACTTCTGGGTACTTTTCTAGAACCCCATCCAAGCCAGAGAGTGATGGCTCAGTGCCTGGACTTGCTGTCCTTTGAATTTTTGCTGGGACTGGTGTTCTCTTAAAATGTGCAGTTAAATGCAAATTTACTGTTACAGCTTTGGAGTAGCAGCATTAGTGCTTTGCACTCCATGTTATTTTCTTGTTTATCCAGGATTCTTGTTTGTTGCTTATTTCCAATGAATAACTTGAGCAGTGCCAGCATTCCTGAGAGCTGGTCACATGAGCCTGGCAGAGCAATGTGTATTCTGAGCAGACTTTGTAGGCTTTCTTCCCACTTCTCTGGGGATGCCGTCAGCCTTTGTTTTAGCTTGAAAATTTAAATTTTGATTTGTGAGAAAAAGAGTGGTTTTTACTGAAACAGGAGGGTGAGTGTAGGATGCAGAACTGGGAGACCTGCGGTGTTTTGCTTATGGTGATCCTCCTTTCTCACAGTTCTCTTCTCGTTGAAGGTTTTAAGCTTGAGTGATGTTTTGCTTAACCCACAGGTGTTACTGCTCACAAACTTAGCTTGCACAAACTGCTACTACTGCTTGTAAAATGCTTGCACCTTTGTGTCAACACTTGTATTTTATTCAGTTATTTGTTCATCCTAGAGAAAATGCTGGAAGGGCTTTCTCTGAATTATACTGAAATATCTATGATTAGAGAATCATGTTCTGGTTGATTGAGTGTTTGAGCTGTCTTATGAAGTTTCTGTGTAGGGCTGTGCTGAACAACTTCACTTTTGGAAATTCTTCAAAATACATAATTTAAAACTTTTTTCCTTTGTTTATGAGAGCTTTTAGAGATAAAGGGCCTGGTTTTGTATATTGATGGTTTCTGTATGTTCACCTCACAAAGATCTATGCTTTTCTAAGTATGAAATTTGAAACAATAAAATAACGTAGTCGCATCAGAGATTAAAATACTTTCATTATTTTCGGGAGCAATGAGTCTAAATTTAGTCTGTGAGCTTTCGAAACCTAGGGCCTTGTTCTGTGTTTATCTGTGAAGTGCCAAGCACACTTGCAGCTTTGTAGAAGTACCAGTTCAGTGCCCAGCTGAGTGTTCTGAATCCATGGAGCCTTGTAGGAATGAACTCAGTAAGGGAGACTGCAGGATTAAGGTCCAAACCAGTATGAAGTCAGACCAGGTCTGTATTTTGCTCCTTGGCTGTAAAACTTCATTCACATGAATATCTAATTTTAAATAATAAAGTATATAATTCAAAGCATTTAAAATATCTGTTTTTAAACTAATACTCTACCAGTGAAATTTGGAATATCTTTATGGCACTCACTCCGCTGTAAAATTTTTTTAAAGAAGTCATCTCACTATAAATCATGATAACTTACATTTTTCACCTTGTCTCCTGTTAGTACTATGGAAAACATTTACTCAGGCATCGCTACTGTCTCTTATCTCTGTGTGGTTATGGATCGTTAAATTCCGGTCCCTCTTAACACAGTATAAATTCTAATTTTGGCAAGTATTGTGCCTCGTTTTATTTAGTAATTAAACTTTGCACGGCTTTCCTCCTTTACAGTGAACATCACCTTTTATATTTTAGTGGACTTTTATTAATTACATGGAGAATGTAATAATGTGAAACACAAATGCCATACACCCTGCAATTTCTGGAGTGCTTTGTGGTGTTGGCAATTTAGATAGCATATCCACATGATATAGTTTGTTTTGTCCTGAAGTACTGGGATGAGAGATTTACGTGACTGTTGACCCCTTGGGACTGCTCTGAAATGAGGTGTGTATCTTGTGCAATCCTAGTCAGCAAAAATTTAAATAAAAATAAATACAGTGTCAGAAGCCCTTGTGCTGGCCTGGCAGGAGGTATGAAATAGTACCATGTGCTCGATAATGGCCTCCTTGGAGAAGGGTCTCTGGCACAATGTGATGTGACTTAGTGCAATGACAAACTATGCAAAATGCTTGCATGATTAGGTAGTGAATCGTTAGGGCCTGATGCTTGCCATGGACTGAAGGCCAGAGAACTAAATACAAAAGAAATCTTTAATGAAATTTGAGTGGTGAATCCAATTTATCTTTTAAGACAAACAGAAGTCACAGCCTTTGTGCACAAACGTTGAAAACTCTGTTAAAGTGAACTGTGAATAAACTAATAGATCACTGGTTTGACTTTGGTTTTCAAGTGATAAGTTTGTGGTGATTTTTGCATATAAAAACTTCCCTTGGTAGTTCCGTATAAAGTCTTAAAACCTTAGCCAGAACAATTTAATGGCAACATTAACTCTTCAGCTACCCTTCCGCTGAAATTTGTAAGTTAGCAAAGCACATAATATTTAGCATGGCAGCAAGTCAGGATAACTGACTGCTGCCTAGAATGTGTCCAGAAAAATTTGTTTTCCAAAATATTGCTGTTTACTTTGGCTCTAATTACCTGTGCACACTGCAGAGAATGAAAGTATTCGATTTCTCAGAACTGGCATCTTTTATGTGTTTGGGACTGATTGGTTTGAGATTGTTCTGCATGCTGCACTGCTACAGCTGTGTAATAATGTGGGTGCTTGAAATAAAGCTTGACATAAAAACTGAGATTGTTTTGCAGGGTGTCTTTCTTGAGAACAGGCTTACTTTTTTGACATGAATCTATTTTTCGTCCTGATCCAGCTACTGTTCTTGTAAAGATTATAATTCTTGGTGGTGTTTGGAGATGGTGAAGGTTTAGAAGTTAGAGTGTTAGTGTTATGGAAGTCTCACAGAGTTTTGGATCATGACATTGAATTAATTTCCCGGTTTGCACATGTGTGGAGTTGTATGTTGAAATATATGACACAAGAAGTAGCATACTTGTTCTCATTTGTATTTCCATTTGTTTATTTTCTGCATCAGGAATACCGACACAACAGTTTTCTTCATTACTGCCACAGAAATCAAGAAACTTGCATCAAAATTGGGGTTCACCATGCTCCAGGGTACAGAGGACTCTAAGGCAAAAGGTTATATAGTTACCTTGAGGTAACCTGAAGTAGTTGTCTTCCAGCTTCACACTAGGTATTATTGACTCTTCTGCTCATTCTGCATTGACTTGCTTAAGAGAAGCAAAGCTGTAGCTGAGTGTATGAAAGAGATATATGTAGGAGATCTTAACTGAAATAGGCATGTTCATTGGTGTTAGTTGTAGGGGGGTTCTTCTTTGTTGCTTGTTATCCCTCTTCATTTGATTCTCAGTTATAGTGAGATTTGCCCTTGCTTGATTGACAAATTTTCAAACTCTCTCCATAGCATTCTGTCAGTGCAGGCGATGACTTGGCTTTGTAGCCTTGGTGTCAGTCTGCAGCTGGACACCACGTTTGTGTTTTGGGCAAGCTGTCCTGACTCCTGGTCAGAGCTGGGGCTCTCTTTGAGAGGAACTTCTTGACCCTTTGTACTTTTTACGGTATCCGCCACGCGGGCGGACTCTGGAGCCGTTGTCTGGAATGCGTGTCTAACGCGTTCCACTCGGACCTCAGTTCCATTCCATAATGTTAGCTTTAATTGGCTGTTTTTAAACTTTCATGTACAATTTGGTTGTACACGGTAAATTACCACCCTCTTCGCCTTTTCCTAGGAGCACGAAAGTGGAATCTAGGCTCTGCTTTCCCGTGCTGCCTTTTGGTATTGCCCTTGAGCTCTTTTAGGGACTGCACTGGTGGGTAGTGTTTTTCAGAGGACAGACTTTTTTCTAGTGGCTTTTTTTTTTTTTTACCTCTAATCTTCCAAAGACTGTACCTTTTAAACACTGTGTTGTGTTTTTGAACTGAATTCTGCATTTGAAAGTTTAAAAAGAATTAATACTTCTTGCCCAAAGAAGTATCTCCAGTTTAATAACTGTTGCCTAACTTCTGGTGTGGCTAGATAGCCAGTGTGTCCTCCAAGCGATTTTTCTTTTCATATAAATATTCCTATATTTTAATTTTAGTTACTTTGAGTGCACAAGGACTTCAGGGCAACATCAGTGATATGACCAAGGCTGGCCTTTACTATATAAGGATGCCTTTGTAGGTGCTTCTGAAGTGTCAGAATGTGTAGCATGGGCAGAATGAGAGTCTGTTATTATACAGGTTTCATCTAGGCTTAAATGCTTGATTGGAGCATCAGCAGAAGCTATTTTGGAGAAAGAGGGGCAGTTGAGTTACATGAAGAACAAAACTGGCAGTGCTGCATACAAAACAAATTTTGCAGTTCAAGCTCAAAACAGTGATGAGTCTCTTGTTTGTACTTGGTATGAATGAGGTAAAACAAAGCCTGCCTTTATCCTCCACATCAGGCTTATGAGCTCATGTTTCGGCTTTTCCTTTCCCCTCCCTTTCTGACATGGACTCTGTCTTTTTTTTTCTTTGCTAAACAGACAGTAACTCTCCACAATATTTTTAATCTCAACAAGACGTCCAGTGGCTGATGATGCAAAAGTGTTGCATCGACAAAGAGGGGATGATAGCTGGAGCATTCCAGGTCTGACATTTTTGGCTGAGGAGCCGTGTATTGTGGCCACTGATTCCTCCCGGCACAGCATGCTTGCTTTGGGCAGGAGACTACTTTTCATTGACTCCTGTTGTGTGCCTCCCTGCTCCTTATTTTAGGCTTCCCCAAGAAGTTATGACTGGGAGTTTCATGGTTTTAGATGAAAGAGCCTGTTGTCTTGTTGAATTATCTCCTTTCTGTCTATATTTAAAGCAAAGCTGGCAGGTAAAAAAAAAAAGATACAGTAAAACAAAAGCTCTCTTATGGTAACATCTGAGGCTAGATTAGAATAAAACTGAAAGAATGATCTAATATTTTTTATTTACATATGTTTGTTGAGGCTGCTTGTTTACCTGTAGTCCATTGGCATCCGGCAGTGGAACTGTCCTCATTGCATTGACCTTAAGATGGGTTCCTGGGCACTGGTAAGATCTAACCCACAAAAATTTTTCCACTGAAGTAGATCATGATAAGTATTAGATAATTTGGATTAGAAAAATTAATATTATGGAATTTAAAAATAACACACATCTGTAATCATAGATATTGAGTAGCCACATAGCATGCAAGTGCTTGTACTCCTAAATTTTTGAGAGAAAAATTACTTTAAAACCTAAAAGAAATATTTTCAATTTTTTAATGCTCTAGTGCAATATTTTAAGCTAGTGGCATTTTTATTGACTGAAGTGAACCCAACTCATGAAATGTTTCATTCACTAAAAGTGTTGCTGATACTTTTAAAAAGTAAGGACTTAAGAACTTCCTCATGACAGCTACACTTCTTGAAACCATATAAAAATCTGCTTACACTATAATTCAGCCTTGCAGCACTGGTTTTATTGTGTGAAGAACCTATCAGAAATTGATTTATAAGCTTGTTGTTCCCTAGACGTGCCTGTTTGTTATGTATGACTGTTCTTGTTCGTAGTCTGTGTTCCTTCACAGCATAAAACCTTCAGCCATCTCTGCAGCCATGTCTTACACTGTTTCCATCAGGTAATACTTCCAGTCATGAAGTTTTCCTCAGTTTAATAAAGTAAGGTGGGATAATTTGTTGATTGCTACCTAAAAGCATCATTAACCATTGCAAGAAGGGAAATTAGGGCATGGGTTTGGTGTCTTTTTTTTTTTTTTTTTTTTTTTTTTTTTTAAATTTTTTTTTTTTTTANTTTTTTTTTTTTTTTTGCAAATCTTATTTTTGATGCAAAGGCAGTTCTGTCGCCAGCCAGTCCAGCATGCGGAGACTCTCCCCCCTGCCATAAAACAATGAGCACATTCAGGCACAACTCGTGTTTTCAGTTATTAAAAAACGGAGCCGTCTGTCTCTGCCTGTGACTTTAATCTTTAAGCCTTTATTCCCTGTACCCCACCCCCTCTTTCTTTCCCCAACCTTTTGTTTGTGAAGTGCAGAGCTACAGGATATGTGGGCCTGGAGTTTCTGAATGTATTGTACATTCCCCTGGCAATTACAGATGTTTATAACCCTGACTGATGTTATTTCAGTATTGTGGAGGGTGAAGAGAAAATTAAAGAATGCATTTTTCATTGCCCCTAACATTCTTCAATTTTTTTTTTTTTTTTTGAGGACAGGGGAGAAGAAAAAAAAAAAGGCAAAATGTAAATTGCTAATTTTTTTTAAAAAAAATCTTGTTTCACATTCTCAGATGAAACACATCTGAGACCTGTGCAGGAATCTTGCCATACTCCACCATAACTCTTCTGTTAGGACAGTGTATTGCATGCAGTGTTGTAAAAAGTGTAATAGGACTGGATTTTAACACAAAACAAGCTCCTTAGTCCAGGGTGCAAGACCTTTGCTTACTTTATTTCAAAGACAGAGACAAGGTAGCTTAGGGCTTGTAACGATTTAAGAGCAGAATCACATAAATTTTTTTCAGCTTTGTATGGAACACTGTTTTCTTTTTTTTTTGCAGAAGAATGATTTAGAATCTGATGAATTGGAGTTTTACTTTTGGACTTGGTGGTGACTTGGAGACAGAATTGTTTAAGAAAATTAATTTTTGTTAGTCTTGTATAAACATGCTCTTGATCTGTACAAGGTTTTAAATCAATTTATTACTGGTGGTGGTTGAGCTGTCTAAATCTGCAGGTGCACTATAAGATTAATGTCCTTGAATTGACAGAGGGGTGGAGAGAAGAGAATCCAGTAGCAAATCTCTGTGATCAAGGTGATAATTTGTGTGTTTCTTGGGGATTCCAGTGCATTTCATGATTTTCAGAGTAGTTGGCCTAAAACATTGAATTTAAGTAGAGGAAAGTTTATTGGAGTCAAGGATTTCAAGGTGGTTCAGCAGTATCTCTCAGGTACAACTTTCATATCTATACCTGTTTTCAACTGCATGCAAACTGCTGTTTATAGGTTTTGGAAGTGTGGAGTTGCATATCTAAATGTACATTCAGGTCTGTGTACCTGTGTGATGGTCCTTATCTCCAATGACTGCTGCATGGAACTTTTCCTTAGACTGATCTTTCAAAGATACGGCAGAAGAGCGAACAAGAATTTACAGCAAGATATTCTTTGGCTAGGCAGGACTTGAAGAAGTTAACAGAGAGCAAAAAAGTCTCCTTGTCATCTAATATTAAATTGATTAAAATATGCTTAAAGAAATCCTAACAGATGTTCCAAGATGTTTGTAATTCAGTAATTCTCCAAAGCACCCAGAGGGAGGCAATAGATGCACTGTAGTAACAGTTCTCCAGTCCTCTGGGAAGGAAAAAGCCAACTAGTTGGTCATTAAGCATAGCACATTCTTTTTATCCTGACATGATCAAGTACTAAAGTTGTGTATTGCTTGTGTAAGGATTTCTGAGATGTGCTGGTTCTCTTTGTGTTCCAACATGGGGGCATGGATGTGATCGAATTCTAGATATGCTAATGGAGAGATACCATCTTGTACAAATGTTAAAAGAACTTGAAAAGTTGAAGAGCTGAGTGTGAAATAGTACTGATAGAGGATGGAATTTATAGAAACTTCATAGTTATTGTTCATGAGTCTGGTTTTGCCCCCTCTCTAAGTCCAGTACTGGGCCTGTATGTAATAGATTCTAATATGGACAGAAATATGAGCACACTGGTTAGGAAACATTTCAGTTGGTCTGTTCTTGGAAATCGGAGTATTAAATTGTCTGAAAAGCTAAAACAGGAATTTGCTTTCTGAAACAGCTCACTGCTTTGAAGGAAAATATGTGCACTGGTGGCTGTTTATGTGCTTCTCTTCCTGAAACAATCTTGGAAACTATATCAAGTTATTCCAGTAATTTTTGTACTACTTTTCTCTTTCTGGTATAAACCTGGTTTTGTATGACTTATCATTCATGATGAAAGGCATACAGATACCGGCTGCTGTCCACTCTGGCCTGAGGATCCTCTAATATCAGGGAGGTAGCAGGAATTTCCATGGTTGTAGGTACTACAGAGGCTTTCGCTCAATATTTGTCTCCACACTCCAGTTAGTGGAGAAACCTCAGGTGCAGCATTCTTGAAACTGGGAATAGTCTGTTTCTGTGTGGTGTGAACTGAGTCATGAGAGATGGAGCAGACGCTTTCAGATATGTGGAAGTCGGTCAGAGCTGGGGATGGGCTCATGTCCTCATTGGTGCAGGTTCAGCGCCTCTGCAGTTCTTCCAGACACTTGATTCTTTCCGTACTGCTAAGCCTCTATTTTCTCTTTCAGGTCTTGGAAATAGCTTCAAAGATGGTGTCTGTCTGTAGCCTTTGAAAGATGCAAAGGACAGAATGGTCATATTTGTAGTTATATTTCTTGCAACATATTTAACATTATCACATGCAAATATAATTACTTTTTTTTTCTTGAAACTTGGCAGGAGATCTTGTAGAGAGCAAACATAAAGCTGATATGGGTCAAGACTATAAAAAGGGTATTTTTTTTTCTTCTTGATCCTCTGACCTGTTTGCTTTTCAGTGTTTACAGTAAAGACTTTATGGACCATCAGGGACCATTTATGGTCACTATGTAAGGCCCAAGTGTAATGTTACCTTATATTTAACTCTTCAGAGCAGTGCAAAAAACCACGTGGCCTTGATACCAAAACAAAATACCTCTGAATAACAAGTCTGAAACTTGACCTAATCACTCATTAGGCTCCTAGGAAAGCTTACTAGAACCCTGAGCACACAATATCGTCTGAAGAGGTCAAAGCAGGGTTTTACAAGTATCCATTTTCCTTTTTTTTTTTTACTTTGCAGCTTTTTTCCTGAAGCATGAACATCAAGTGTTGATTTATTACACAACTTACTGTCACATTGTTTCAGAAACCTTGTTTTATGGACTAAAAAACTCCAGGCAGAGCAGCTTCATTGCAAATCTCTAAGTTTGGGTTTGATATGAATTGGTGGAATTGCAGGTGCCATTTTTGTATGATATTTGGGAACCTAGAAACTTGGCATGACTGTTTCTTGTTGAAATAATTTACAGCCTGAATTCCAAAACATGAAACAGAACTTTTTTCTGCTAGGTGTAATATGGGCAGGTAGTGCAAAAAACAAACAGTCTAACAAAGTCCCCCCAAAAACCCCTGGACAAACCAGGTTTACTACTTGGATAGTAGTAACTCAGTTGGTTTCTTCTGTGCTTTCTTTTGCTTTCAAGTGTATGAAACAATAGGTGTTTTTACTATATGCCCCAGATGGTACTCCTTGGCTGATGAACTGTATAATCACATTGTCTAAAATGCTAAGTAACTTCACTGTAGTTTTGTGCAGTATCCTAAACATTTAACTTCTCAGCCTTTACTGGTGTCTGTATTTGCATATACATATATATGAATGACACTTTAAAAAGTTAATGTTTGCTAACTAATTCACAATTTATGCACTTTCGACTTCAAGCCAAGAAAGCAATTAACGCAGCTGAAATACCAAGGTGTTGCGGAATTCAACAAATGCTACCTTTTTTTGTAGCAGTCATCTGTGTCTGCTCAGAATGATTGTTGCTCTTCCAAGATATGTAGGCTTTCTTAAACTGTACCATAGTTAATGTTTTCAGGATTAAAATAAGTAGAGGTCTATTTTGGACTCTGTCCAGTTTGTGCCCTGTCAGTATAGAAATTCAGGTCTAGTAATAGGTAATGTTACAGAAAAGGACTTTTGTACATATGGAAGAAGGATGACGTCTTCTCATATGGTGCTTTACCTCCATTTTTACACATGCTATGTATTACATAGCATTTCTTGTTACAAGGCAAGGATTGTTTGCTTTGCTCTCCCCTCATTGTCTATAGGATTTTCATTTGGGGTGATTTTCTGGTTTTCAACAGAAATATTTATTTAAAGAACAGGAATTTAAATGCCAGACCCTAGTAGTCACTCATCTGGTTTGCTACATTTTCTTTGGAAGCAGTCAAAATGAATGTTTTGGAGGGACAAACAAGAAAGTCAGTGATGGAATAAAGTGTCCCTTTCTTTAAGATTCATCTTAATATCCCTTACACAGGATAAAATCATAAATGTTTGATTAAAAAATGGAGCTTCATCTAGCTAGATGCAGCTTTAAAAATCTTAATGGTGTAAATATCAATGCTGTATTTTTATTTGTCTAAAGACAGATGGTATTCAGCAGCACTGAGTTTTAATTGTTGTGCTACTTAAAAATACATAATTGATTGTACTTTTTTGTTAGATGTATTTTATTTCCCTTTGCTTGCTTTTGTCACTGTGTGCTGTTAAAATGGATTTTTCTTTGTAAGTGAAGTTGTATGTGAAGAACCTAACTGCATTTGTCTTGTTTCCTTTTTTGAAGCTACTTTATCTTTAAGATTCCTTTTCCAGAAAGTGACCAGATCAAAATGCAGTATTTTATTTCAGTATTACATTGTATATAGGTAAAGTCTAATACTTTACCTTTTTTGGCTGCTTCTAAACTTAAAACAATTTTGCATTGAACGGGATATAATGACTGTATCTTTTCAGAATTTTCTGAAGTATTAGCACTAGTTTTGTGTATATACACATGTACTTAAGTTTCTTTCAGTTCCTCCTAACAACACGTGGACTGTTTATTCAGCTTTAAGTTTCTCCGTAGTTGCTCGGGCTGCTGTTCAATGAACCCCTTGGCCTGCGGCAGCATCCTGTCCCTAGAAACAGGAGGTTTTCTTTGCTCTTTCCCTTTTCCCCTTTGCAGCTCTTGGCTGTTTGGTCCTGCTGCCTCCCTTGTGCCAGCTCTGGCTCTCCCTGCAGCAGCTGGGTCACCTCACCAGGCTGTGGGAGAGCTCTCTGCTCTGGCTGGGTTGAACTGACTGGTCTGAGCTTCAACTTTGCCTTTCATCAGACCCTCCATGAGCTGTGGGAGGCCTGAATAAACACAGTGTCAGGGAAACAAAGCGGGAGCAGGAACTTCCCAGCTCAAGGAACTGCAGCCTCCATGACCAGGTGCCAGAGCCTTTTCACTGCTCTGCTTCACTGACAGCTGCTTCCAGATCGCTGCCTATGTACAGGTAGTGATGTGGATCAGCACAGGAACAAAGTAAAGTGTGTGACTGCCCGGGCTTGAAACCACATGGAGAAAAATGCCTTTTTCCCCTTGTATGTTTTGTCATTACAATGGAAGTGAAGGAAGTTAGTTGCGGCCTTTCCTTGGCCATAGAAGGATGTATCCTTAGCAGTGGCCATTACTTGTGCTGCTCCAGCTTGCGCTCAGGCTGGGAGGAGGTGAGGTGTACTTCCATTTGTGTTGGGGAGAGGGGAGGACAAGTGTAGAGAATTAATTTGTTACCTAAATTAAACAGGTTCATAGCAATCTGTCTTTAGTAGTCAATTTCTGTTTGGAAGTCTTTGGAGGAAGGTTTCTCTATAATTTTATGGGGTTTTTTTACAAAAGTACATGTAATTTTAATGTGTGTTTAACCAGTGAATTTAGTCAGATTGCAATAAGGGCATCCAGTATTTGCCTTGTTTAAGAATAGTCTCTCTTCTATAAAGGGTGGAAACTACCAAAGTGTTCAGACATTTCTCAGGCTTGTGCTTTTGGCCTTCCTCTGAAGAGGCTGAAGACAATGTGGGACTCCTTATGTTCTGTAAATCCTTGCAAAGGATCTCTTGATAACCTTCTTCCTGTGTTGTACTGCATTTTTGGAGAGCATTTTCACTTTATGGTTTGTTTGTGATTTTTTTTCCCTCAATAACTCATCCATTTAATATAAGCTTAATCCTGTGTACAATATTGCAATAGCTAGACCAGCATACAATAAATTATTGGAAGATACTCCTCAGTCTTTCTTAACATGACCTTCATAGGGGCTTTATCAGCTTTGTTCATACTACTTCAGCATGGCTGATCAAGCTTATTGACATACTCTAATCATTGCAGGCATTTCCTCCCTTTGAAGAACACAGACTTGTTTCTGACATGTAGTTAGAACTTATTCAAACACGATAGATCCTTGGATGACTTGACAAAGGATGTGGCAGAGGCATTCACGCCTTTGTCCGTTTCAGAACAATATGGCGCACTGTTTCTTCTTGCAGATGAAGTATAAAGTATATTCAAGGGGATTCTTGTATGACATCTTTTGCAAAAGAACCTTTTTATTTCTTGTTAGCAGTTATCACCTACTACTTGAAGTTGCATTGAACTCAGGTTTACAAAAAATAACTGTAACAGAAGGGTTATTTGACGTACAAGAAATGGACTTCTTACAATTATGCTCTTATGGCCGCACTTATTTCCCTTTCCAGCTCTCAGTTACAGACCAACCATAGTGTCTGGTTTTCATCTGAGGAGAATTGATGCAATGACATAATGCTTCTAATTTTAAGCTTTACTGTGCACTCAGAAGTGTTGTGGGTTGCCAGTCTGATGCTTTCTATCAGAGATCTTACAAGCGATCCTGAGTTTGAAGCTGCACAGCTCCCTGTTTGTGCTCTGAGCTGCTGGTGGCTGCTTCGGAAATGATGGTGGGACGCTTGAACTCCATGAGTTCCTTTTCAAAGTGCTTCCTAACAGGAGTTGTATCGGTTTTGATCCACGATTTGCATTGCTTTACAGAAGGTTTCTTCATGTGTAATTCATGCTCCCCAGTTGAGTGCATGCCTCTCCCTGCCTCACACCTCCTATTTCTGTTTGAATTTTGGGTGATTCCATATCCTGTAAAACATCTTCCTTATTCATCACAGTGCCTCCCCTAAGGTAACTAGCAAAATCCTGTGTGACTTGTAACATCTCCCAGGGTGTAACTGTATATGAAAACAGGGAATAATTTAGTTGTTTCTGAATAAAGTTTCTTAACAAAAAAAAAGGTGGCAGGAGGGAGCTGGGAAAGGGGAAGCTGGATACTCACTGCATGATATAGACAATATTTCCTGAGACAGGAGATACTAACCTCAAAGAATTAAAAATAAAACATTGATTTCATTTTTTTTCTTTTTTTTGAAAGTGGAATAGTGGAGGTAAAAATGGTAGAATAGTTGGTCTTTTTATCCTGTGTGCAGATGAAATTGATTAAACCTTAAAAACTCGCCTCAGTCCACCCGGTTTATTAATTGAAGAATTTCCTCTTCCCCAGAATGGGAAGTGCACATTAAAACAGAGCTTTGCCCCTGAGTAGCAATGATACTTGAGAACGGTACATTTTCTACAATCCTATTTTCTCTTCTTCACTAGAGGAAATCCTAACATGGTAAAAAGCATATTTAAAAAAAAAAAAAAAAAAGTATGTTTAAGGAAGTCCTCTTTCATTTCCTTGTAGAGCATGAAATCAAATTATAGCCCATGGCCCACAATTATTTTATTTTTACATTTCAAATTCCATTTTCTGCTTCCTTTTGCTGCCTGTGAACAAGAGTTGTACTGTTTGTGCAAAGTCAGCTAAAAAGATTACCACAAACAGGACAGGACACAGTAGCTTAAAGAAGCCACCAGTCAGAATTTGTGCCTATGTTCCGTGTTTATGTGGTGTGCAAAACTTCCCCTTTGTTCACACAGGGATCTGATCCCCTCTTCTTCTGTCCACTCACCAGGTTTCACCTTTTGCTTTATATTGATGTATTATGGGGAATCTAATGCAATGCTTTAGTCGTGCTTGCCAAAGTAATACAACTTGAAAATGCTCTCATATTCTTGATCTACGTTTGGTAAAGACAAAACAACTGAGATTCTGCCTATTTATTGAAAATGCCTTTTGGGTGGGCTTTTCAGTAAGGAATTGGTAGCTAATTTAGTGCTTAGAGATTATAACTGGATGGTTCAGAAAGTGGGCTCAGTGCATGTGTAGTAAAATAGTAATATGTTTTTGGAACTGGTCAACTAGTACTTGAGGCTGAAGTGTTTGGGAGTTTGTTTGTTTGTTTTCCTAGATCTAATAATGTCCTCTTTTTCTAAATTAATGTTAACGTTATATTTTGCTGTAGGGTCACAGCTCAGTCTGGGAGTTCAGGTATAAAATTTACATGCAACAGGCTGCACAAATGGAAGGTGTTTTGAGTTCATGTAACATGCAGAACTGCAGCAGCCTCTGGGATTGAGGCTGAAGGAGCTTTGTTATTTAAGGTGTAATGTTCTGTTCCAGAATAAAGCATGGCAGTTATAGTGCTCTACTGTTTTTGAAAATGCATCTGATGTGTTGGGTACTCCCATGATGTTTCCCTGTGAACACTGGTGTAAGAGCTGGTTTTTACTAATTGTATATGACACTAAACACATTTATGAGGAGTGAATTTGATGGAGGGGATGAAGATCTGCAACCTTTTTGCCTAGAACTCTGGGTAGGCTTTTTTCCCTGTTTCAGCAAAGGTTTGAAGATATATTATACTAAATAATGCAAATGTAGAGAATGCAGTGAATTTTCTCCTAAAGACTAAAAGTTCATCAACACATACTTTTAAAATCATACTATTTTTTTTCAGTGTATTCAGGCTGCAGCTGGTGAGCTCTTTCAGGATCCAAGAGTGAGAGCTAGCTAGGAATGATGTTGCAAGTGGTATAATTTTGTTCTTCCTATGAAGAAATTGAGCTGATGGCCACTTTAGGGAAGCTTGAGTTGCTGCCTTCTGCTCTTTGGAAATTTGTCTTAACCTCTGACACCTGTGGTTCAACTAAACTCCTCAGTAAAGAATAATAAATTACTTCCTTGATGACTTTTTATAATCAGATACTCCTCAAAATTCAGGAGCAAGTGTGGGTTGTGTGTTCAAAGCAGTAGCTGGACTTTGTCTGTGAAGGTGTTTTTCTTTTTTTCTGAGTTTTGTGTTCCCTGTCACTTTTGTGGTACAAATGAGTGCTGCTGCCTCCAAGTTTAGCTGGCACTTGCAGTCTTTGTGATGCTGTGCTGCTGGTCTTGTGTTTTTCCTGTATCTGGCTGTCATCCAGAATCTCTCCGTTCATGTTTTATCTTTCTTGTTTGTTTTTCTTCACTCAGACCATCTACTTTATTTTTGCTGTGGTTTAGCTGCTTATCTTTGAAATAAAATTCCCATCTTTCTCCACCCCCTTGTGTTTTCTGATGACAACTGGTTTATTTAATTTGCTTTTTACAGGGCTTCATCTGAGCTGTGTGTCATCACATAAAGGGTACTCCAATAATTGGTCTTCATTTTCAAGCAAAGTGAGAAATCACACGTCAGGATTTATCTTTCTAAATATTCTTGAACATGTCTTTCATAGATGAAGTGGCAAATAAAAGGTTACACCCCTGTTTTCTCTGGAGTAGAAATAATTGAGTATCTTAGTTTAACTTTTTCATTGATTCTATGTGACCTGCTTCAGTGCAGATAAAATTATTTTGATTGCTGTGCTTCCTTGCATGCAGACCTGTCCTTTGCATGTGTCTCTGCTTTGTTCAAAGCAATTTCAAGCCATTTGCTTGCTCTGAAGGCTTGAGGAATACTCAAACCATCCATAATCTCTTCCATATCACTATTCTTAACTGTGTAGGCCCATATTCTGTCTCCTTTTTTGAGTTCAGTTCTCTGTTCTTTCAGTTCTTCTGTTCCATTTTGCACAAGAACCCATGGCTGGCGTTTTGTTGTCAGGTAGTGTAGGTGTGAGTAATATTTTCACCTTGTTTTATTCTTGTTACTGTTTTTGGAGTCTCCACATAGTATATCTGTAATATTTTTATGCCCCAGTTGAAAAATCTTTCCAAGTGAGATTGTATGCATGAGACTATTCAGAAATATTTTTCTTTTTGTTGACTGAACTCTGAGATGACAGTGAGCTGATTGTTTACTAGAGATTATTTAAGTAGTGACTATCAAGTTAAACGGTAATAGCAGACAGAATATGTTTATATGTTATGAGGCGAAAATGTACTGAATGAGGTGTTCCGTGGTAGATGGGGGAGCATTACAATTTTGTCATCTCAGCAGAAATAACCTGCCAACTTTCCTGATTTGAAATGTGACACTGGTGAATCCTTGTACATTTGGCTAGATGATTTTGTTTTAGTATTTAATGAACTATTATGCATGGATGATGGGCAAGGAAGGAAATGGGTTATAGAATAAAACAAAATGTAAAACTGTGTAGGAGAAGATGGGGGATTGGGAAGAGGGTGAATTGTCAAAGATGGTTTATTAAACAGCTCAAAGAGGAAAGTTGAGGAACTAAATTTTAGCATTATTTTTCTGCCTTGTTGCTCAAGGGTCCTGTAAACCTGCTCAGTGCTGCCTTGATATGCACGAGTAGACACGTACAAAACATTACAAAACATCCTCATCCCTCAGGGAGAATGCAGTTCAAATATTTCTGTCAATGCTGTCGTGATCTTTGCCTCGGCTCCACGACTCCTTTGAAGGGCAGCAGCTTCCCACCCTGCTCGTGTGCCAGCTCTGCCAGCCATGCCTTCTGTCCCATCTTATGCCATCTCTTAGGAGCTGTGGCCAGTCAGCACGTTGGGGCTTCAGAGGAGGCACAATAATTGTGCCAACAGTGTTTGTGAACTTGTGTGTGCTGCTGCTTCCTTGACTTGAAGTATTTTTTGTCTGGAGTGTCATGGTGTGTCTTCTGGTGTTTCTGGAGTTTTTCCATGGACTGTACAGTTATTTTTCTTTGTTCATCTTCTCGTTGCTATGCAATGCCCCAAGGCAGATATTCTAGACCTTCTAGCAACTGGGTTGATGATTTTTATGGCTCTTTTAAAGTGTTGCTAATAGATTTGTAAATACAGCAATTGCAAGCATTTGCTTTATAACAAATGCATTCAAAGCAGTTGATCTAGAGTTTCAAGGTAAAGTGGCCCTTTTTTCTGAAACTACATGTTACAGTTCAGTGCAGATTTTGTGTTCTTTTGGAAGGAAAGATACCACACTGTATATAACGCATCTTATCAGCTGCCCTTTTCAAGGCCAGGTTTGGTTCTGGTTGCTTTGGCTTATTTCTGGAGCCTGAGGATCGCTGTGCTTTAGTAGTCACAGGTAATGTTTGGTAAGACTCAAGCTGCAGAATTGTTGGGTTACCGCAATGTCCTTTTTATAGTATTAATAAAGAATTGGAGTTGATGGTTTGGTTTTAATTATTTCTTCCCATTCATATTGAGGATGTCAGCTGTGTAGAATAGTGTAATACAAAATATTTTAAGTTTACAGTTAAATTCATAGTTAAGTTTAAAACTATGCTGTAAGTATTCACAAAATAGTGGATCCATTCTGATTGTTGAGTGCTTTGTCCCACTCAAACTATTTTCATGCCGTTTGTTTCCCTTGGTTTCTGACCTCTAGGTCTGCACTTGGGTGGTACATAAAGTCTGAGCCTCTTGTACAGTCTCGATGATGTTTGTGTTGCAATCTAAGCAGGCTCTAAATCAATACAATTCCCAGAACAATAAAAATGCAAACTACTTTTCAAGATATAAAGCCCATCTTCAGTTTGGCAGGGAGAGATATTTGAAATTATTGGAGAAAATTCTGCAGGAGCACTGGAAATATCATAGTTATCCAACTAGTGCTCTGAAGGGCTTAACATTCATTATTACAAGATGAAAGCTCTGGTACATTGAAATAGTCATTTGTAACCATAATTTTTTTTTCTTGCTGTAGTTCCCACCCGCTCGTTCACCCATGCACTTCAACCTCGGAATGATTTCCTATCCTGAGTTCATGGGAATTAGGAACAAGGGTAGCCGTTGTCACAGCCGTTGTAAAAGCCTTAAAAACA
Organism: Falcunculus frontatus; assembly: GCA_013398115.1. Taxonomy (NCBI): domain Eukaryota; kingdom Metazoa; phylum Chordata; class Aves; order Passeriformes; genus Falcunculus; species Falcunculus frontatus. Next base: position 2,797,469 of record VZRV01004346.1, on the reverse strand, counting down.
AAAAAAAAGGCAAGGGGAAGGCTGGAGAGGGCGAAGGAACAAGGAACAGTTGTGTTGATTTCTTGTTCTTCTGATCTTAAGGCAAATATTAAAGGTACTTAAGTTAGAACGCTGGAATTTTATGTGATTTCTGGCTTTAATCATCTTTCAAAATGTACTTTTTTTTGGCATATGACTTTCTGGTAGTTCAGCTTTAAATTTTGTTTTTCTTTATGTTTAAACTTTCTCAACATTTAAGTCTGTTGCACTTTTCTATTTTGGTATTCAGAGTATTTCAGGTACCTCAAATGAAACAAGAAAATTCTGAATGTAATTAATGGAAGGCTCAATCAATGTTCATCAAAAGTTTCCTTGAAAATGTATTTAAATCCATGAAATGTGGGTTGCTTCAATCAAAAGATTATGGGTTCATGTCAACAATGCTTTGAAAAATAAAAATAATCCATAAGCCTGATAGGTAACTTCAGCCTAAAATTTGGGAACTTTTCCATGAAGAGATAAAAATAATCCATAAGCATGATAGGTAACTTCAGCCTAAAATTTAGGAACTTTTCCATGAAGAGATCTAGGAATCAGATCTCTGTTCCTGTGCTTGAAATTACATGTTCAAGTTATGTGGATCTGAATTGGGAGCGAATGGTGATATATTGCAGGTTTTAAATTGCCTCTTCCTAACATTGAGGGATTCAAGAATTTCTTTAGACTTTGGGTAAATCTGTCTCTTGTGGTGATCACTGTTTTCACTTTTATCAAATTTTGGACTTGGAAAGAAAAATGGTGGGAAGCAGGTAGGGACTGAAGCTTGTGGATGTTTCTGTAAGGTACGTGGTTGGCTCTTGTTGGAGCTGCTCTGAGTGTGCAGGTCCCTGCAGTGTTGCCGTGTGTTTCTCTGACTGTATCAGATTCTTGCTTAGCTGGTTAGATTACCATTTTTAATTGAGGCAAATGTCATGCCTGTGTTGCTGCAAGCTTAATTTTCTTAGTATTTTTTTAAATGAGGGATAACAGCCTTAGACTTGAACTATCACATTCTTCCTTGGTTTTTATGACCCGATGGTAGCCTATAACAGCTTAAATTCCCAAGGTCTTATTTTCAAAAGAGCTGTGGCATTCAGTGCTTACTTTGACTTGTGTTTTGTTTGTCTTTCTGGGCATTTGTACATATGCCGACAATTTTAAATGGACTGTTTGAGAAAATGAGCCTTAATCTTTTTATGCTGTGGCAATACTGACTGTGAGTTCTCCCCCAGGTGCCCAGATTATCGATTTAATGATGCTTGTGATAGATGTGACAAAAGGGATGCAGACGCAGTCAGCAGAGTGCTTGGTAATTGGGCAAATTGCCTGCCAGAAGATGGTGGTAGTTCTGAACAAAATAGATCTCCTTCCAGAGGGGAAGAGACAGAATGCCATTGAGAAGATGACTAAGAAAATGCAGAAGACCTTGGAAAATACCAAGTAAGTGAACAGTGATACTAGCAGGTAACTTGTAACAAAATGTTTAACAAAAATGCCAACATTTCCCTTCCAATGTGCCTCTAAAAATACTGGCACATCTAGCAAAAGCGATGAGAAGAGAGTGAAAAGATTTACAGAAACTCAGGTGCAATTCCAAATTCACATCTGCAAGTATCATGTGTAGAGAAATATTTTCCTGTAATTAAGCTTTTCGATTTAAAAAGCTGCTTGGAGTTTGGATCGGATAATACAAAGCCAAAATATCCAGGTGAAGAACTGTTGAGTGTGTGAATGGCTAAGTGTGTTTGTAGTGGAGGTGGGTGTTTTCTGAGTGGGTTTTTGTTGGTGGTGGGATTTTTTCTTTTGTTTTTGTTTGTTTGTGGCGAGTTTTTTGGGTTTTTGTTGGGGTTTTTTTTTTATCTTTATGGGCTTGCAACTTTTGTTATGATCGTCAAGTCTGTTTCACTTCACAGAAAGTGTTAGGAATTTTCCTTAACTACGGGTGATGCATGTGATTGCCCCAACTAGGGAAAGCAGAATGATGGAAGTTGATACAACATCATGTGGCTCTGGCTGGCACAGTGTTTGTCAGCCCTGTTTAGGTACATTAGTTGAGGTATGTAATGAGTGAAGTGCAGAGAAATTCCTGAGTGGAAATGCGGCTGTTTTGAAGTGGGAAGTTACAATATACACACAATGTTTTTTTAGTGCTTGTAAAAAATGCAGCACGTCTTTGCTTTGCTCAGGGATATAATGAGACGTAACTATTGGGTCACATTTTGAGTTGAAGAATGTAAGGAACAGGATTCAGAGTAGAGAGAGAACCAAAATTCAGTTTTTGTGTGTGCAGTCTGTGCTTGATGGTGCTTTGAAAGCACTGCTGCCCTGGGTGTGATTGCAAAGTGCTTGTGCTGTTGGATCTCAGGCATGTGGAGTTTCTCAACAGCCTTTTTCCCACTTTGAATCTCCAAATGTGTGGTTTTTAAATGCTTTTCTATTTCTAAACTACTCTTTCTAGCAGGATATATGCTGACACTATTTGACAATTGCCTCTAACCCCAAACACATGGCAATGAGGGTTTTTTTGTTTTCTTAAATAGTTTTCTTGTTGATATATTTTCGCTACACACACAGGTGTGCATGTGCAATTCCATAGCAGTAAGCAAAGCTGAAGGCTCTTGCAGTTGCAGAGTAGATGTTGCCACCAATGCTGGGGAAATTATTGTAGTGTTGTCAGGAAATTGTATGGAAGGCAGAAAAAAAAAAAGGTGGAGGAGAGTAACTGTTGTATATTTGAATAGTTTGATACTTGTCAATTTACCTAATGAAAACTTGGTTTTCTGTGAATTGATACCAAAACTAAAAGCAAACTGTCTCTATGAATGGAATTTCTATTTTTTAAAAATATTTTTTGCACATGTCAGCTTCTCCCTTTGTCCAGCAGGATCTAAATTCTGCTGAGAGAAATTTGGTGTGATGGAGTAAGAGGTTCAGTAGGGCTGGATCATGTTTAGAAGTGCCTCCAAATGCAGTATACAATCACTCCAGTTCGTTCTGGTGTATGGGAAGAGGAGTAAAGCATCTGGTTCAGCATAAATTTCTGTTTATTGCAATACAGTCCTCTGAAATACTTGTATGAAAATAAATTTCCAAAAGTTTTCTGGTTAATCACAGGAATTTTCAGTGCACATTTTTGTTACCCTTTGTCACTAGATGCCTCAGGCTTATGGCATGTAAACAAAGAAAATACCTTATGTGCCTGATTACAGCTGAGTCACTGAGTGAGCTCCCTTTATAGGACTTTACATTTCTTCTTTAGCAAGGCACTGTGTCTTCCCTCCAGTTTGCTCCCTTTTGAGAGAAAATCATTGGGGGGTGGGTGTCAAGAGGATGACCAAAATAATACATTCTGGTCTCATTCTGTTGCAAGAATTAAGTACCTATGAGAACCAGTCACTTTTTGGTGTAATTACTGATTATTATTCCATTACTTTAGTATATATTTTATGTGGTTAATCCTGATTTTTGCCAAAATGCAGTAACTAACGCTAGGTTGTATTTTAGGGAGCAAAAGTTAAGTCTGCTGACTGAATTTGTAAAAAAAAAAAAAATCTGCTGTAAGTTAAGGACTTGAAGAATAAATCTGATTGTAGGATAAAAGGTAAACTGAGGTCAGCTGGCTGTACTGCTCCTCTTTGAACCTTTGCACGTTTGAGATTTGTGAATTTTGCAGGCTTTGATTTCAGTAGATTCACATCTTTCTGTTGTCTACAGATCTTGCAGACTCAGGTAGTCATCATGTGGTATCTTGCATTTGGCTCCTGTTTTGAAGGTTATGACTTTACAGTTAGGATTATAATTGTTTTAATGAAAGTTTAAAATGTGCTAGTCTCCAGGTAAAATGACTTTGGATGCAAACCACTGCATTAAGACTGGGTAACAACAGACCTGTGCTTCTGAAATAAACTGAATCTTGCATTTGACTGTTACAGCATTGAATCAGTAGCTAATGTGGATCAGGACTGAAGCTTTCATAGTGAAGTCCAGTAGTGCTGATCTGCTGGTAATTCTAGAAGAAATTGTCAGTTAGTCACATTGAGGGAAGAGCAGATATATTGGAATTTGAGGGAGTTTCCTGGCCTTCAGATGAGCCTGGAAGTTCTTTATATTGACACATATAGGAGATCTGTGGTCTAATGATGAAAGTCTTTCTCTCTTTCAGGTTCTCTGGGTGTCCTATTGTTGCTGTTGCAGCAAAGCCTGGTGGACCAGAAGCCCCAGAATCTGAGAATCCACTGGGTGTTTCTGAATTAATTGAGGTACTTGCCGAAGAACATAATAATACCATGAAAGTATCCATTCTCAGATGTTCAAAACCGTTAGTTACATGGCATGAAGTTTATACTGTGAAGGGCAGGACACCTAAAATAACTGAGAGCAGTTTGTAGCTTGCAATAGACTTGTCACCCTTTCTGTAATTAGCTTAGGGAAAGGAATATCTTTGCTCTGGAGGGATGCCACTGTACTTCAGACAGCAGAAAACAGTCCCTAAACAAAGGCATCATTGTTTGAAGATTTGTCAAATTCTGATTTGGATGCTGCCAGGTTTAAAGTACTTGTAAGTTGCTGAAGTTAAGGTGCAGCATCAGTCATCAAAAAAATCTCGGGATGTCTGGCCCTGGGCACCCAGGCTTTTATCAAGGCAGGATATTCCACAGGGCTGCTGAGTCCTGAATGCTGTATCACCTCCCAGGCTCGTGTGACTCTGGGTGGGCATGGGGATGGCATGTAGTATGGCCTTAGACTTAGCCGGGACCAATCTGCCCACAGCAGTTTCTAGAGACAAGGAGATATGCAAGTGCTTACTTCTGCCTTCATCTGGTTTCTGTTAGATTTACTGGGATGTTCCCCAGGGTTAAAACCTTTGAAGGAAACACCCATTGCTGCTGTTCTGTCAACTGAGACCTAATATTAGACGAGCTGGCAAATGCTGTGTGAGCCCTGGCATTGAACTTCAAGTTATTATCCCTTCTGTCCTTCCTAAGAGACTCTCCGTTGTTCTGCCATTACAACCTGGGCTTGAGCTGCAGTTTTTGACCTTAAAAACAGACGTTAAAGGCAATATCAAGTGAATATGCAGGTGGTATAACAGAGACAGAGATCAAAAGTGATTTGAGACAGGAGTGAACCAGTTCCTTTGAAGCGCTGTTGAGTACATGACTGCCTTTCTATAATTAAAATATTTTGCCTGTTGATATATTTTAAGAAACAGTATTTGTCAATAAAAGAAAAATGCTAAACTCAGAGAATTTCTCTAGAAAATGGTACTTAAGTGGTTTTTCTTAGTGGATTGAGCCTTCAAGAAGCACTAACAGAAATCTGAAGGGGAAGTTGACTTTGAAAACTTTAACCCAGTATTATAGTTTTTCTGGGAGGGAGGCAGAGATGGGCTTTATGGGGCACTAATATCTGTACATAAGTTCATTTTCACAAAATCCAAAAAAGCTGAAGTAGCAAAACGCACTGTAAAATTGTAGTTTTGAGAGAGGGGGGGAAAAGGGGGAGATGACACACGCACAGTTATTTTTTTTTCTCTTTGCTTTGCTGCAGTATTTATATTGAGTTTGGCAGCAACTTTATCACCAGTGAGGTTTTGCTAACCAAGCTAAATGTGCAGCACCAAATCTTTCTAAGGCAGAAAATCGAACTGTTCCTGCTGCTAAGTGTGCGTCTCCTCTATGGCACACACAGTTAATTTGACATTGGTGACTTCTAAGCTCATTGGGAGATGCCTGAAATCAGTAAAATTGCAAGCTTGTTCAATCAATCATCCGCTTGCCTGCCTTCTGCTGTGTTGCTGTCATGACTTTTCACCCAGGCATGGTGCTGCTTTTATCTTTTTTTTCAGGTCTTGAAGTCTCAGGCTTACCTGCCATCAAGAGACCCCTCGGGACACTTCCTTATGGCAGTCGACCACTGTTTCTCTATCAAGGGTCAAGGCACAGTGATGACAGGGACTATTCTTTCTGGCTCTGTTAGCCTTGGTGACAATGTGGAGATTCCTGCCCTGAAGGTGAGTCTCTCATTTTCATTCCCCCTGGTTTTCCTGATAGAAAGAGACACTCAACAAAGAAGAGAGTGTTCTCTTCCAATCTGAAATTACTCAATTATTTTCAATTTTTATTTTTGTACTCTATTATAACCCAGCTTATAACAGGAAGAGGCATAGTGGTTTTTAAATAAGGCAGTCAGTAAGGTTACCTGCTCAATAATTTAGTTGGATGAAGAGAAGACTGATCTAGATTAGCATGTTAGGCTTTCAAATTCAGAAAAGCAAGGTGGGCATGTTTCCAAGATGGGAAGTGCCTAAGGACTGAACAAGGTTTGAGGGAGGTTACTTTCATTTAAGATATGCTGCAGTGAGAAGGTTTGCAAAAGATTCCAGGTAGGTAGGCTTCCAGAACTGTCTGAGAGCAAAGGAAATGACAAGAAGAGGGCATTGAAATGCTTGATGCACATTCTCTTTGTTTGCTGAGGCTTTAATTGGTGTCAGCATGTTCTGAGAGAACTGCTGGGATGCAGTAGGTGGCTTGCTGCCATTGGGCTCTTTAGAGAGCCTGTAGAAAGTCAAAGAGACCTTTCAATGGTCTTTGAACTGCTCAACTGTTGTTACTATTTAATTTCCTTAAAATATAATCATCCTTTAAAAGAAAACAAAGTGACTTATAGTTTGGAACATGTGAAATCTATTTCACAGATGCTGATTTGCACTGCTCTAATTTTCCCTTAGTATTAATTGCCCAAAATGAATCAAGATTTGAGGAGTATTTTGCAGCTACCACTTCAAAGTGGACTCAGTGATTACATTCTGTGGGCAGGCAAGTTTTGGTCTAACAAGCCTGGATGGGACTCTTTCAATGCTGTCAATATTATCTACAAGTCATTTTACTGTAAGGACCTTACTATTTCATTGAGTGAACGTGCTGTTTTGTCATTGTTGACTGTACTGTTTGGACAAGTGAAAGATTAATGAGGCATTCTGATTTCACCTGTTGAAGTATTTGGCTGATAGCTGGCAATTCATTTCTGGCCAGCCTCTTCAGTGATACCTGTGGCCATCTAGTTTATATTGTATTGTCCTTTGCATATAAGTGATTTGTATGATATGTACTCTGTCATTTCTGCTTCCCCAGTGGAGTTCCTCACTGCCCATATTCTTACTTAAAGCATGCAGCCTCTTTTGGGAGCCATGCTTTCAATTCCTGCAGGGAATATGCTTGCTTGGATTGTAGCTCTAGCTTCAACCTCTCCTGGTTTCCACTTGCCAGGGTTTTTTCCTTTTCTGTTGTGTCCTGTTCTCAGTTCTGGGCCTGCCTGTGCTCGGGGTCCAAAGAGGGACAAGTAGTTAGGAGTGCAAAGAGTGGGGGATGGCTTCTGCCCAAACAGGGCCTTGCATAGCGAGTTCGCTGCTTTCTTTCTGGCATAGCACTGGCCAAACTTCCTGTCGTTTTGTGCTCCAGGAGATGGGGGAGACAGGGCAGAGTAATTATTTTTTGCAAAGAAAGAATGCATCACTAGATTATATCTGGAAATGACTATTCTACTTTTCATGTACAGTCCAAGAATGTTTTGAGGAAATATGTTTGGGAGTAAGTCTGCTTTTTTGAGAATCCAAATTAAGGAGGAAATGACAAAAATATTGTGAATAACTTGTAAATGGGTGTTTAAAAGGACAGTGGAAAAGGCTTTAAGTGTGACTTTTTTGGTGGGCTTTCTTCCCAGTTGACTGGAGAGTAGACACTGAAGTGACAGACAACTTAGCAGACAAACAGGTCATTTGCAAAGAAAAGCCAGATCACTTGGCTCTTATGGCATTAACAACTTCCCTCAAAGTTTTAGTTGTTTTTCCAGTTGCTGTTAATGATTTAAACCTTCCTCTGCTATGTGTGAAATTGAAGATGTGTCCATGCCTCTGAATGATAATAGTGGTGGGCAGAGTTTTGTATTTTGGCACTAGCAACTTGTGGACGTTCACCTTCATGTTGCACAGGTATGGAAACCAAGGCACAGTAAAAGGAAGCAATGTTTGTAAGTTTGAGCTGTGTGTTGTACTTACCCCTGCCAGCATCATGCAGAGCTGGGTTAGGATACCTATGAAAGGTCAAACCTTTCTCAGGCCTACAAGGTAACGGAGGAAGCACATTTCACAACACATTGTGGTTTATGATTCTCTCTGACCTTTTTTTGCCCTGACCCAATGGTAACTGAGATTGACAGCTGGTACCCGCTGGGCATTTAGGGACATTACAAACCAGCTGCTTTTTTTTGAATTTGAAGAACCCTCTCACCAAATGAAGTGGCATCACCTTCCAGTGCTGCTAATGGACTTCGACATCTTTGACCGCTTGAACCTGCACAAAGGAGGGACACAGCAATTAAAAATAAACAGTGACATTCTCAAACGCCCATGCTTGCTCTGATTGAGGCTGAGAGCACCAGCAGTGCATGGATTCCTTTATGCTTTGCCTATGTAAATTGCCATCTGGGGTTGATTATCCATATAGCGAAAAGAAAAATTATATATATGTGTTTGGCAAAAAGCTTTGACACAGCAAACAGTTCACTATCCAATTGAGTTAGTACTATTTGCTCCTTAGCACTTGAAATCCACCTTGAAGAGCATGAACCTAGGATTTCTGCAGCAAAAACATAGTGTTGGCAGAATTCTGAATGTCATTTAAGATTATTTCAGTGGTCATTCAATCTCTGTAGTCTTTGAGTTTATAAACTGCAACATCTTGTGATGCTTGTATTTCTGCTTTATGAAAGTTACTGGAGTTTGAATCATAAGGATTTTTTTGCAATTTAGTTTCGTTTTATTTTACTGATATCTAAAGTGTATGTTGTTTAGAGATTTTAGTTTAAGTGAGGATGAATGTCAAACTCCAGTGCTGCTGGGTCTTTTCATAGCACACTTTAACTGAAAAAGGAAAGAGTTTTCTTTTCAGTGGGGGAAAGGTATCTTTTGCCTTCCTTATCCAGGTGAGAGGGGAAATCAGAGTTTATGATTCTACCTTTAGATTTCACAGTTGCAAGTACATTAGAAATACTGGAAGGTTGGGAGAATCAAAGACATAATAACGTATCATCTAAAGATGTTTTAGGGAACAGAAAATGTTGCAGGTTGGTTTATAAGAATCACTCCCTCTGTCTTAAGAGCTGTGAAAGATCATAGAAGAGGTTAGGTGTGAATTGGGTGAGGAGGCAGAGATAGATGTACACAGCTCGTGGATCTGGTCATCCTGAAAGCGTCCACTTGGCATTGCCTTACCAGTGATCTGAGGCTGTGGGTGTACAAGAGCCAGAGCACGTACGTGGCAGCCAAGTACGAAGACCACTGCTGGGGCTCTATTGCAGGAATTGTAAGAAGTAGAAACTTTCCTCCTTATCTTATAGTCAGGTTCCTGTCTGTCCTGTTAATGAATTGCTGGCAAATGCTGGAGCAGGTTGATGCAAGCTGAGTGGCTGGTGGAGGTTAATAAATGACTTGGAACCTCTGTAAAGTCCAGTGTGCTGCCATTTGTACTCTGTGTGTGTCAGAAGTTGTGAGTGTCTTGAAGGCTGAGTAGCTGTGTTCCTGCTGAGTGGATACATTCATGTTTTTCTCTAGGGGATCATGTGGGGATTCTCGCTCTGTGCTGAATCTGAATAACGTATCTGGTGTTGTATGGTACAAAGTTGCTTCTCGTGTAATAAGTCTCATTAAAAGGAAAGAGAAATATTTTTACCAGCTCCAACCTTGACCATCCTGGAGGTTGTCAATAGCCAATTACCATTATTAGTGTGGAGCATCTCAGTCTCAAAAGCTGCAAGCACATTTATGAAATGCACCCCTCGTGTTTGGAGAGTAGTCATACAGATTGTTTCAGTACTCAGCTGAACTTTCAAAAGGTCTTGTGAGACTCAGATGTGAAAAATGTGAGAAACTTGCTTCTGTTTATCTAGTCAACTCTCCTAGTAAATGAGAGTGTTGGTTTAAACCAGCAGTAGTTCTGTCTTGGCAAGAGCCTATTGACTGTCAAATTATACTGACTTTATGAACTTTCATGAAGCATCGTTTTGTAAGTGTGGTACTGAGAAGCTTCATGGTTTCATACACTTTCACCATATGAAAAGAGATGTTTTCTTCTAAGCTTCTTTTGTTGGCTAGATAACCTTGGTCTGTGTTTTGGCCAATGTTCTGTAGCTTTTATGGCTCATACAACAAAAAAATTCTCCATTGTCTGATAGAATAACTCAAATAGTCTTGCAAATACTATTTCTTTCAAACCATTGTGGCTATTAAAATTGTAATAGAGATCTACTTTTGTCCATGTGAGTACTTCAGTCTATCTGATGTCCCAGGACCTTTGATTAGTGAGCTTTAGTATGTATATACATGTAGTAAGAACTAATTTTAGTTTATTAAAGGACTTTTGCACAATCAGAGTTTCACAGTTAAGCCTTGTCAGGACATTTAAATCTCAGAAAATGAACTTGGATCAAACCCCACTGAATTGGATCACAAAGACATTTGTGCGTGGACTTTCATGGTGCAATCTTAAAGAAGTTTTTGCTTTTACCATTTTGAGCACTTTGGGCCTCCTAATCTGCCCCTTCCAAATTGCAGTCAATGTTGACTGCACTGAGAATAGAGAGAACCCTTGCTGTGTATTCTGAGAGTATGTCTGAATAATCTTTCTACATCTGTTTTTTCCTATGCTGCTTGGGTTTTTCTTGCCCAATACCGATATAAACAGCCTTTAAAATGCAACAGTTCCTCTGCTGGGAAGGGAGTTTTGCTTGCCTTGAACATTTTCTTTTCATTGGAATGCTGTGAAGAAGGGCAGTTCAGAGAATTGGGTTGGAGGAGAATCACCTAAATGTAGCTGCTAAAATTGTGAAAAGGCAGTTCGTGGTGCATATTGAAAGATGTGGGTGCAAAAATGCAAGAATCTTAAATCCTAAAATCTTAAATCCTAAAAGCAATAAATTAAATGTATAAACATAATGTTATACATGCGGTTTAATTCAGTACAAGAATTAAAATGGTTTTTTATTTGTCTGCTGCTTCTAAAGCATGGGTTGTATTTTTTTGGAGATTTTCTTCTTTCCTACAAAACATCAGTGTGAATCCTACTGGTTTTGCATCTGCTGTGGCATTACTTAAAAGCAAATTTTGCAGGATTTGGCTTAAACTGGAAAGTACTCTGCTTTCAGCATTTAGGATATTATCAGTTGTTTTGGAAGAACTAAAGTGCTCTGCACAGTTCTTTGTGGTTAAGTAAAGGATTAAAGACCTGATCCTGTGCCTGTGGAATGAAATTTAGATCTGGCAATAAAAACTTCTCAAATCTTTTTGGCTCGATCTCTTAAGAGAATAAGAATAGCAGATGCTGAGCTCTTCCTGAAGATCAGTTCCCTCATTTTCATGTATGGTTTTGTGACTTTTTACTGTGTGGTTTTTTGGTTTTGTTTTTTATTTCTGTTTTAGTTCACATTTTAAAAAAACCAAACCAACACCAAGCCCTCAAAAAAAAAGCCAACAAAACCTTGAGACTGCGAAGCACAAAACTCATTTTAAGTTTGTATTTAAAACCATATAAAATTGTAGTTAACTTCAGGCTTACAAAAAAATCCTCAGGAATAAAAATGTTCAAGAAGAGATTTGTATGTTGCTATTCATTCACTACCTGTTACTGAAGTACAATGTTTAGTTCATATCACTTGCAATTTTTTATTGAGTACTGTGTAAGTACAGTAAAGTGAGGGAGCAAGATAAAGGACTTTGTGCATTAAGGTTTGTTTTATTCAGGCCAGCGATAATACATAATAGAAAGGGATCTTGATATATATCATTGGGCTTTTAATTTTTTTCTACTTGGTCAGAGCAGAAGGGAAGGAAGCCAGGGGAGAGCAGCCAACCTGAGCAGTGCTAATCCAAACCATACACTGTATTTTTTGAGCTTGTGTGTCTAATGTGATCTCTGTAGGCAGAAAAGTGGCCTAGTCAGTGCTGGCCAATTAACTCTTCAAATACTGAAATTCATCTACAGCTTTTCTTGGAGGTCTAGGTGTACCCTATGCTTCCCAGGGTAGAAGCACCTCTAGGGTACAGTCTTGTACCCTAGAGGCAGTTGGGGTACAAGATTGGGTACTTTTTCTCATCCATTAGAAGGCAAAGCATATGAGTTTCTTCCTGCAGTGAATCTGAAAAGGAAGAAATTTGTAACTTCTGGGTTGCTTCTATCCATTTAAATCATCTTGAAATGACTGTTGGGATCAAGCTCCACATGGATGTGCAGCATTGCTGGAAACAGTATTGCTCTCCAAGGTAGACTTAACTCCTGCAGCATTTCCATGGCACTGCTTGCTTGTGCAGGGTTATCTGCATTGCTGACTGGTAGTGGTTAATGTATGAGATTGATTTGGAGTGTGTATTTTGTGCCATTGCCATGCAGATAATTTTGCTTTAATAGTTAGCTAGTGCAGAGAGCTGTCACTGCCTAAGAACTGGTATGCTCTTCAGTAGGGTTTAAAGTGAAAAAATGATGTGAGATTATCTCGACTCTAAATAGGAGAAAATACTGTGTGATATAAATGTCATACTTTTATTCGATATAATGACCGATTTTCTTAGATAAGTCAAGTTACATTTCTTCTGTCAAGATTTCAGTAAGCATTTTGTCCCATGAGAACTGTTGGAAAAGCTAAAGAAAGTTGTGACAGAAATACAAGGTGGGAAAGAAACTGAGCTGAAGAAGGAACCGTTATACTGACAGAAAAATGATACAGGCAGAGTTGTTCTGAGGTTGGTCTTGGCACTGAAGTGTGATAGTTCCACTAGTGACTGCATGTGGTCCATCATGCATGGAGGCATTCTCCCCACTAATTTGCCACATTAGTGTCCTCCCCAGACTCCTGGAGGCTGCTGGCAGATGTGATGTCCATGTGTAGTCTCTCATGCTCAGTATTCTATAGCTCTTTTGGAATTACCAGCATACTGGGTTGCAGGATCTGAAGGTAAAGCCTCCAAATCCCAGTGCACAAGTGTGCCACAAATGGAAAAATGGATGATGTTCTTGTATGCTACATTAGTGAGCAATTTGGCTCTGGTATAGCAACACAGGAGGATAAACAAACATGCAGGTTTGTTACTCGAAAACAAGGTTGAAAAGAAAACGAAACATCTAATGAGCTGTTAAGATTACTCCTGACATCTTGATTTTTCTGTATTGTCTCAACATCCTTTATCTGCTCACTCTACTTTTTCTCCTGCCTGTCCCTTTTTGTCCATTTCTAGCTTCTTTTCCAGTCTCAGAGTTTGCTCTTCAAAGTGATTGAACTTTTCTACTTATACTGTAGATTGAAGAAACTTTTTTCTTCCTCCATTTCTGCATCACTGTTGCAATTTTTAAGCCGTGACTGGGATGCAGCTGAAGAAAAAGGCACATGTTATCCTGGGACTTAGTAGGTAACATCTTTCCTGTTGAACCATTGCAGCTCCAGGGATCAAGTGTTGTGTTCTTGGCTTTGTGTACCCTGAGGTTCAAGATCAGTTTGAAATTAAGTTAATGGACATTGCTGTAGTAATCACAAGTTTCATCCCAATGCCTTTTTGTTTAACATCATGGTAACTCCTTAAAGCAAAGGATGGCTGGATTGTGTTTGCATAAGTTGTTTGCTTAAGCACTGCTGTTGCCAGGTCATTGACTTTATTTTTATTTCTTTTCATGTATCAGGTAGAATTGTTCTCAATTCAGTTCAATTGAAAGCAGACCCACATGCACGTATGCAAACCGTTTGAGCAGGAATCTTAGTGGGACACTTGAATAATAATTGGGAAGGAAACCTCCTGTATGTTACACACAGCCTTCACATGGCATTCCAGCTGGGAATGTAACATTATGAGAAGGCTTAGTTAGGGCAGAGAGGAACTCTCATGTTTTAAATATTTAAATTCAAGTGCTGGAGGCCTTGGCAAAATTTCAGTAACCAGAATGAAGGAAGGGAATGTCACTTTTCTTCTTCCTTGGTCATCCATACACAGTACAATTCCTCATTTGATGAGGCTTTTAGAAGCAGAACAGCTCAGCAAGTGCCACATTAACTAAGCTGTGGTCTGTATGTTATAAAGTTCTGCTCAGTTTTGGCCCCTGGCAAAGAAAGGATCTGGATATTGAAAACATTGCTTAATCAATGCTGCTGAAAATAAATTTGACCAAGAGACAGAAGAAAATGGATTAGTGCAAAAGTGCCCAGAAATCTGTATTTACTCTATTACCAGAGTACTTTCTTGAAGTATTGCTATTACACCATAGCAAGTCCTCTGGATTTCATGCCTTGTGCTGTGTGTTTCTGAGATGACTTCAATTAGAGAACTCTCTACATTTTATTCTTTGATACTGCTATGAAAGTTACATGAGAATTTACTTCGCTCTTTGAATGTTTATTCAGCTCATCACCTGAATCTGTCATCATATGCCTGTCACAATAACATGTATTGTTGAAACTAAATGCAAGATGCATCTCTTCACTAAAATATTCCCATAACTTCATGTTATAATAGCTGGTGCAACTTGAATTGGAAAAGTTAATACGAGAGAGAGCCAATATTTACAGTATCGCTGGAATGATATAATTAGTTTAGCTGCCCAGATAGTGCTGTGATGAACATGATGCAAATGCCTAGATACAGATTTTCATTTGCAGCTGTCTGAAATGAAAGCGTCAAACTCCCAGGCTCTTCATGGGAGTAAAGATTAGCTTCAAAGCATATGACATAAAATTGGCTTCTCTTTCTTTCTCCTCTAATGAATAAATAAGCAAGAATAAACATTTCACACTTTAAAAATAACAAGGAAAGGTCAAATAGCCTCTTAAAGAGTCTCTGTAACTAATACATTTTTAAATACTAAAATTGTAGACTTAAAAACTGTCAGGTCTTTGTGGAAGTTAGATTTAGTAGTTGAGCTGTTTCTCTCTAGGCAACCTGTATTTAAGATATATTCTCTCAATATATGTGTATAGGGTGTATAAGAGATTCGGCAAAAGAATGGCAGAGGTGGCCTTAATCCTTGTGCAATTTAGGTGGCAGAAATCAGCTATGAGAACAGATTAACTCATGGGAATAAGTTACCCTGTTGTATATATACAGCTGTCAAGGTTTTTTCTTCAACAGAAAGGGGATAGAGGTATGGAAAACAATTCACAAATTTGGTTGTCGTGTAAGTTTTGTGTGGGGCTTCAGAATGTCTAGAAGTTTTTCTGCTCTTTCTTAGTATTCATCTAACTTATTTGCTTTTGTTTTCTTCATTTCAATTACTGTGTTGTAGTTGCTTTTTCTTAATATTGTATTAATTATATAATGAATTTCAATAGACTGTTATGCTAAGCATCCCTAGAGGAGGCTTTTGGCTGATGTGCAACACCTAGTACATAGGACTGCAAAAAGTTAAATGGTGGCTTTGGGAAAAAATATGTACTGTTTTGAATCAGTTCATTTTTGAAATATGTGTATTATTCATGCCTTATTTTCTTGCCCAGTTGAAGACATCGATCCTGCTTGTGGAGGTTAGCTGACAACAATTTAAAGTCTTGAGGGAGTGAGGAATATGCAGGTATACCACAAACACTCAAAATAAAACTGCAGAGAAGAAGGGAAGCTTGAAAATACGTATTTTTTCTAAAGGATTGGAATAAATGCTCAATAAGACTAAAATAAATGTCCAGTTTGGCCTTGAGACAGCACAGAGCAACACCAATTGGTTTTGTCTAAATGCAGATCTTTGTAAAATAAAGTAAAATAAAACAGTAAATCCCACTGTAAACTATTTTGCATTCAGTTTTAGGAGAAGGTTAGAGTAAAATGGTGATTGAACAAGAATAATGTTTTGTACAACATGTGTTTCTGTTTCAAATGTTCCTTTTCTGTTGTTGACATGATGCTCCTGTTTGGGGAAAAGTAGTTGTGTGTACAAAGTGTATTAAGGTGGCAAGGACCCTCATCTTAATGTTTTTCCAGGCTTGTCAGAGGCTGCTTGATTGTTTGGGCTCTAGAGGAGGTTATTAGATATCTTCACCCCAGGGTAGGTTTTTAATCTCTTATGGGTGGAGGTGGAGAAAGTTCTCCAACATCGGGAGACAGAGCAAGGCCCCAACTTGTTCTGAGCCCTCTGGTGAGTCTGAGATGTTACATAAGATTGAAGTTCAACATAATTTATTCTGGAGCGTTAATATTTTTTGGGCATGTATTTCCCTAAATAGTAGGAAAATGGTGGAAAATTCCTAGGTTGTTAGAAATCACAGTGTCTGCTTTTCTTTCTTGCAGAAAGCGCTAACAGATTATTCAGAAGTTCTAAAATACAGTTGTGGTCAAACACTTCTTTGTAGTACAAATTTTATTTTTCAGGTCTTCCCTTTTACTTGTCTTTGCTTTGTTTTCATCTTCACTTTTCCTGCCTACTCATCCTTTATGGGGAGGTTGTTGAACTTCCATTTTTAAATCCGCTTTCCAGATGTGTGATCCGTGCAGGCAGCACATCT
The DNA here is from genome assembly GCA_013398115.1 of Falcunculus frontatus. Taxonomy (NCBI): domain Eukaryota; kingdom Metazoa; phylum Chordata; class Aves; order Passeriformes; genus Falcunculus; species Falcunculus frontatus. Next base: position 2,780,927 of record VZRV01004346.1, on the reverse strand, counting down.
CTGGTTGTCAGAGCTGAGATCACAGGCTCTGGCTGCAATTCTGGAGAGGTCCTTGGAGATTTTAAGGTCTTTGGGGCAGGGGGGAATTTCTTCCCAACCTGAGATTTTCTACTAGGAATAGAGAGAATGGGGTTAATAAGAGTAAGGAGAACGTGTTTAGGGAAGGCAGTTGTGGCTTCAGTAGCCTCTACCTCTGTAAAACCTGTGTATGCTGAACTGATTTAGGGGATTACTAGAAACATTGAGGTATTTTTTCTTAATTTTTAAAGGGATGTTTTTGGCAGGAAACAAAGCAGTATTTTAAAAAAATGACAGTAATTCTCTAGTAAAAACACACAAATGAGAATGTAAAGGTAAGAGTTCTGATCACTGGGTTTGTGGGGGTTTTGTGGTGTTTGGTTTTTTGTTTGTTTGTGGGTTTTTTGGATTTTTTAAAATTTTCGGGAGGATGGGGGTTTGGGGGGTTTTTTATTTGTTTTGTTTATTTAAATAAGGGTGGTTCTAATTCTTGTTTGAGGGTTGCATGTATTGAATATTGGCAAGGTGCTTTGAAGTTGCATATATGAGGAGAGAGGCAAAGAAGTTTTTACGTCAGATTTAAAGGGAGTAGGGGAGAAAGAAAAGTTAATGCTCGGGCATAGTTTTGTGGTTATAACGTGACTCACAAGAAAGACTTAGTCCATCTGACGTGTACATTACAAACAGTTGTAAAAACATGCCATTAGATATCCAGAATGAGGAGTGGGCCGAGTTAATGCTATTTTGAATCCATAACGTTCACGTTTTCTGGCACAGTGAGTGTAACACCGCAAATCAAACATTGTATTATTGCTTTTTCTTTTATGTTACTTTGTTGTCCCTGATGGACAACGTCCCTTCTGATCAGCTCAGAAGTGAAGTTTTAATCTTGCCTTTCATTTGGTCTGTGTCATCTAGTGATGCTGACACCAACCAAGGCTTTTTATTTGAGTCAGGCTTTAGATACACTTGGACAGAGAATGCATTGATGTGATTTAAATTTTTATAGTTATGTGCAGTGCTTTACAGTACACACGCTGATTTTCTTGCTGTTTTCCTACATATGAAGAATCAAACTCCCAGGTTAGATTTATGTTGAAATGTGATTATATTTTAAGTTTTCATTAATGTCTCCCTCAATCTCAGTTTTGTGGTGATAATTTTCCCCAGTGTGAATATTTGCATAAATACAGTTTTGAACCTATTTGAGTCACACATATATCTGAGCACTGCCATGTAGAAATGAGTCTTGTATCTTCCTAATGTTTTGTAGACCATTAACATTAATTGGTTATCTTTGTTCAGAATTTGGATTCCTGTGTTTTAAGTTTTTGAAAGTAGTGGATTTCTTAGATTGTCTTGGATCTGAAGGAGACATTATAAACATTTAATAGTTTTAAAAGAAACTCTTTAGAAACTACATTATCTGTGGCACGTGCTATATGTGAGAGGTTTTTTTATGGTTTCATTTCAGCAGAGTTGGGGTTTTTTTTTTTTCCTAGAAAGCTATGAAGATGAGCCTTTTTTTGTGATAGAGTGAGCTTTAGGCTCTGTTTCAGATTCTGTTTAATCTTAGCTTTAACATAGTTAAGATTTCATTCTGTGTTTAAATCCCCTTGCCAACATAATTTATTCTAGCTATTGTTTTTTTACCTGCCTTTGTAAGTCAGATACTAAGACTCCAATAAGTTGATATAGAAACTAAGAACAGCATGTGAAAAAAAAAAAATCTCCAAATGTAGCAATTGCAACAAGTGGGATTTGGTTTGAGAGGCTGAATTTCTCTCTTATACTGATAGTGACAGGAAAACACTTTTCAGAGTACACAGAGATGGCACAGCAAGTCTTGGAAGTTGAGTGAAAGTTGGGGTTTTGGGGGGGGTTTTGGGGGGTGGTCATGAGAGTGTGGTTGTTAGATTTTTCTAATACAGATATTAAAGTTCAAGTCACAAAGGAAAACAAATTCCCAGAGATGCTGATTATCCCAGTTGCCACTCAAATGATTTGCAGCCACGAGAGCTCAGTGTTCATATAAAGCAGACTGCTGTGATTTAATGATGGATTTCGTTGTTTAATTGTAAAAAATGGCCAATGAAGTATTGTATATGTGTTTTATTTTGGGACTAAGACTTTTCCCCTGTTATATTTAAAGAGCATATTAGATGCGTTTCTCATATGCAATTTTTCATGTGGCAGTTCTACCTAGACTGAGTTTGTAGTGCTCTGATAATGATCAGAATTCTGCAATAATGAAAAATAAATCAGAGTTGAAACAGGCAAATGTTTGTGCTTTTGAACCTGCAGGGTTATATTTTGTCTTTTTTTATTTGTTCATAAATAAAACAAGCTTTAGTTTCTTTGAAGCAGACATCTCTGCAGAATGGGAGAAGCTGAAACCATCACAGGCAGGTGTTGAGCAAATGTCTCCAATGAGCTCTCACAAGGGTTTTTGGGGGGGGTTTTGATTCTTTTTATTAGTCTACTCAGAATCTCACTTCTCAGGTTTGTACTTAATTGCTGGGTGATTCTGTGGCATAAACATCCAGATGCCTACCTGTTGTTTAAACCTGATTCCAGCCAGTCTCCAGGCAAGACTTGTTTACCCCTTGTACATCCAAGGCTCACTCAGGTACCTTCTCCTCAGAGCTGGAATGTTGTTGCTTCAAGGTAATTTTAGCTGAAAAATTTACAAGACCACACACTTGGGGTATTTAGTTGTACCTTTTGAACCACTCTTACAAAAATGTAGGTGATTTACGTGTTCCAAAAGCATGAACGTTTTCAACCTCGCCAATTATTTTTAATATTAAAAGTCAGCAGATGGAGCCAAAGGCTTGCAGAAAAATGACTTGTGCTGAATGTATATTAAACCACAAAGCCCACTAAGTTTAACTAATAATGTTTCTACTAAAATTTGTAACAGCAAAGCTATTTATTTGCTGCTAAACCTCATACTAGCATCCCTTTTACATTCCCTTGTCTCTGTGTAGAGTGAGAGCTCATCCCTTCATGTACCAGGGGTCTAACAAGACTAAAAAGAGTGAAGTTTGAGTGGGAACCTGATTTTCTTCGTAGATTTACATCTGTGCGATGTTTTGTGGCAGCGTTCACTACTTTATCAGAAAAAATGGTGCTATATTTTGTCAATATTTTTCCTTCTCCTGTGAGCATGGTAATTGGAATCCACTATTGAGGGTTAGACTGGAATTCATTGTAACCTCACTTCTATTGTTGCATGGTTGGTAAGGTACTGGGGTTTCATGTTTTTCTTCTGAAAGGACTGAAATAAGTCTTTGCCTTAGATAATTTGTCAGACTTGGTATTCTAATAGGCTAACCCTATGGCTTTTGTTAAATATTAGCATCCTTCTGGGATTTTAAAAAATATTTTCATAAAAATAAGGGGATGGCATGTTTTCTAAACAGTGTGCAATTTATCCCATTTTTATAAAATAAAAAAAACCCCAAAGGCAATGTGGTACCTACCTTTTGTAGGAAAAGGGAGAAAAAACTATCATAGTTTTAAAATATGATATCCAAAGGGGATGCAGAAATTATGATGGCTGAACAGAGAATATTTCAGTGGTACAGTACTGTTTTGCCTTCTAAATGGCAAGTTAAATGACTAATGGCAGCTGTTTTGTCGAACTTTATGTAAAAAATTTTCTCCTCTAAATCTAATTTTCTGAAGGAATATGAAATGTACATATGTTACACATAGAATCTAGAACCAGTGGGATATAAGTGTATGCTTAAGTATTGCATGTATATTTTTTTCTCATTTTTGTTTTATTGATTCTTGAACCTCTGTCTCTTCAGTTTGAAGCAAGGATCTCCTTAGAGAGACTTGAGAAACTTGGCTTACTGGCCAAGTTAAAAGCTTTTCTTGTTTTTCTGTTTATCTTTGGCCTCATCTCTGTTTGAATTATCTTTCCTGCACTCCTGCTGTTGAAAGACAGTGATAAAACTTCCACCAGTTGTACCAGCTTGCTGACTTAATTTCCTCTAATGAACATTGGCTGTAGTAGGAAGAGTTTCGAACACTGCCGTTTTTCTTTCAAATGATACGGTCAGTTTTTAGTTTCAGATTCACTCTGGACTTAGTCATAGGCTTTTCTAGTAGACATTTTACTTCCTAAATGTGCTCAGTCACTTCCAATGAAATTATATTTTCCTTTTAAGCCACTTGCATTGTGCTAAAAAACTCGTACAGGACTGGGAGAGTGCATCCCAAATTATATCTTTATCAAGTCTCTAAGTAACTGAATCTTGCAGTCTCACTGTGATAAGAGTATCTTTTATGTTTACATTTACTGTAGATGAACATTAATGCATCTTTTAATACAGAGGAAATAAACTGGTAACATAGGAAGGCACAGTGCTTTTTGCTATATTGGAGCTATGAGAGTTAGTGACTAGGGTGAAAAAAATCTGCAAATAAGGAAGCCTGATCATGAAGAAGTACTTCTAAAAAATCTGACGAAACTTTTTAAAATACATGGCCCCCCAAAAGATCCAAACACCCAACCCTATCTAGTTTCTAATAATGAAAAAATTTTTGCATTGCTGGATAGGCTAGATAAGCTTCTTTGGACTGGATTCAGTCATCTCAAAGAATTTCTTGTGGCCTGCACACTTTGGATTACATGTAATTTCAACTTTAAATTAAAAAGAAAAGTTTCTAGCTTTCAGGACTTGGAAGGGAGTGACAGTTGCAGTTTTCCAGTCTTGAGTGCATACAGAGCATTTCACATGTGAAATCTTCTCCCAGTCTTGGAATGTTAATTTTGAATCCTAATTGTGGTACTTTGAAATGTCATTGGTCATTTTAGTGAAGGTTGTCTCAGCAGGTGTGATTGGGCATCTGCAGTCCTGAGACCCAAAGGACAGGAAGTGACAGATGCTGCAGGAAAAGAAATCAAACAGAAGAGAGATACACAGTAAAAAAATTAAAAGGAAATGAAAAGCTGGTTTTTGGTGTGCTGCAATACCACTTAAAGAATTGTTCTTTACTCTGTGAAATACCTTTACTTGCCAGCATTAACAGGCTACTGTTCTTTCATAGGTTTCAAGTTGTCCCCGTTACTTTTACCAAGCTTCTGTCCTTGGTGATTTGCTGTCAGGTGTTCTTGCTGATGGCTCTGGAGCTGCCTCCTCTGTTAAATATGCGTGTTGCAATCCCAGTGAGCCTATTTTTATGGTTCCCTCATGGACCACGTCTAGCTTCCTTTTCAAAGACCCATAATGGATTAAAATTATTCATAAATTGACAACTCTTTATCCTGACTGATGACTGTTTCCTTACCATTGATATATGAATGCCCAGAGCCCATATTTTTCATATTTGTCAGAAAATATTCCGATAGAGTGTGTTCTAAAAAAAAAATCAATAAATAAAAACACCAACAGAAGCAAAATCTCATTTTGTTTATAGTTTATCCTGAATATTTTGGTTAACATCGTATTAGCCAAGAGAATCCTGTTGAGCATTCACTGTACCTCAGTGGTACTTGCACGATGGGCTTCTTCCCTTCCCTGCGTTGCAGTGGATTTCCCGTGTTTCTGTTACAGATGTCTGTGATACTTGGTACTGGAAAATGAGGCTGCTTGTTTTAATTAAATAAGAAATGAATTTGCATAGGTACTCGGAAATACTAAAATATGGTGATGATAGTTGTAATTTCTTTGGATCTTGATGAAGGTTTTAAAAATCATGTCAATAGTACTGCCAGTAAGAAGTGCCTGTGTGCAAAACGTAGAAATATTTATTCACCTGATGACAGCTGAAAGGTTTAGGCAAATAGAAAGATAATAGAAGATTAGAAGTGTTTAGAAGATAATAGTTTGTACTTCTATCATTTGAATACAGCTCCTGGCTGTCATTGTCAGAATATACTAGGTGTGCTTGCAGCATGTATCAGGAATTATTTCTTTTATAGTCAAACCTAGGGTTTTTCAAATGGGACAGCTCTTCCAGAGCAAGTTAACAAATCCTTGAGAAGCAGAGAAGTCACAACTCTGTGTCTATTATAAATGCTTGTTGTATCAGAGGTGAGGGACCCTTTTCATGAGTTAATCAAAAAGACCTATGCAAACAAGCAAGAGGATTTTTTCTTCCGTCAGTCACTGCAGTTACAGAGCCTGACACTGTTAGTGAACCTTTGTGATCTCATAGGCTACTGCAAACTCTTGTGCACCAGACCCCTCTTAATAAAAACGTGAGGCACTGGATACACAAATTCATAGCAGCTGTCACAGCTGGGCTGTGGTGAAGTTTGGTCAAGACCCTTTGAACTTTTTATTTCACACTAATCCCATTTAGTGTGATCAATATACGGACCTCCAGCTCCTAGGTCTGTTAATTAGGTGTCAAGTGTTGGGTTGGCCTGTGTCAGGCTGTAAAATACAAACACAGAAGAGACTTATCAGTAGGGAAGTAAAGTGTTTATTGTCTGAATGTATAAGAGTGAAAAGTTGCCTTCCTAGCCTGAGATGTCCTTAGGGATCTTAAGGGTCTTTTGTTTCTCTCAGTAAGGTAATTGTATAGTTAAATATGCATTTTACCAAAAATAGTAGTGCAGTTGGGGTCTGCAGAATAATGTAAAAGATCTAGTTCTGCTAATAATTTGATGCTGGAATACCTCTTTGTCTACCTACCCTCCTGCCTTTTTCCCTGATAATAAATATACTTAATTGCTCTGGTAACTATTTGCGTTGAGTTGCTTTAAGATGGGAGTCCTTTCTTGTTTTGCACGTGTACATCTAAAATGAAGTTTCTTCTAAGACTTAGCAATATTTATTTTAACTTGTGCTTTGTAGCATTCAGGGAATAGACAGGTTAACTTAGATCTTAATTTCCCCATCTCAAAGGATCTCGGGAGGTTTTTGAACTCCCCCATCTTTAGTTCTCTGTCATTCAGGGAGGAGTAAATATGTAGAATGATATTTCAACTTTCATACTTTTTTGGGTTCTTTTATTTCAGCCTTTCAGTGACAGAAAGGACTGGGGAGTTGTGAGTAGTTTGTTTCATCTCCTTTGAAGAAAACCTAAAATTTATAATCCCAGATCAGACCTTTCCTATAACTCACGCAACTCATCCTGTTAACTGTTTTAATATATGGCACTGCTATTTCATTAAACAACATCCAGGAATAATTAGTTCAACAACGATGCCTCGGAACAAAAGCCCTTGATTTCGTTTAACTTTATAAGTTGGTCTCTTTTGATCTGCAAGAACACATCTGGGGCCTTTAAGAAGGCAGAAAGAAAAATATTAAATGTTTAGTAAGGCTGTTGGTGAAGGTTTCAAAGCACAGTAACCCTTTGGTACCATGATGTAGCTCAGAGGCAAAAAAGTGTGAATTTCTTATTTCATAAGCTATCACATAGCACCTCTATATAGTAAATGCAGTTTTTGTTAGCTAATGATGACTACATTTTGCCTTTACGTCCAGTTTCGTAAGAGGGAGTATCTTCGTTTTTTCCCCAATTTTTTCATCCATTTTTCTGACCTTTTACCCCGGTTTTCCCTTGGCTGCATTTGAATGAAGTAATCAGGATCATTACTGTAAACCTGACATTTTTTTACCAGGTATCTTTGCATTAGAAATTATTTTTGCTGCATGAAACTTTGCACTGCGCTGCTTTGTTCCTTTAATAGCTTACTATTATTTGCCAAGGTGGTAGGGATAAATCCATTTGTTCTTTACTCTAGACTTAGCTGCTTAGATTTTGCAAATATCCTACACTCCAGAGGATATAAATTTACTCATTTAATCTTAATCACTGTTACTGACTTGTAATAGAAAATTGCTTACCAGTTGAACTCTTTAAAATTTGCCACTAAAAAAATCCTGCCTCGAGGGAAAGCTATAAAGATTTTGTATGCCAATTGTTTTTTATTTCGTAAACTAAAAAGTATTGCAAAAAATACTTGTCTGATAGTAATTAATTCCTTTTTCTTTTCTTCTCCTAGCAGAGGTAGCCTTTGTTTTGATTGTAATTAGCAGAAGGAATTCGCCAGGAGTAGCACCGTATCATTTGATTTGTACTGTTGTGCGTGTTGTGTTTGCTTGTTTGCTGTATGGCACCCGAGTGCTGCTGTATTTATATTCCAGGCGTTTCCTAGAAAATGTACAAATCATCACGATTAATGTTAACGTTTGCCATAGCTAATGAAGCCTACCAGATCTCTCAGTAATTATTCATCACCTTTGTTTCATTTTGTATAAATCATGGCTTCTATTAACAAGCTTATTTTAGAGAAAGGACAGGAGAACTTTGTTCATGAGAAAGAAATGAGCAAAACAACTTTTTTCTTATTTCTCTGCCTGGCCTGTCAAAATAGAAATGAAAAGAGTTGAAAATATTATTTTTCATTCCAGGTTTTATTTTTAAATGCAGCTTTATGTTCACTCTGTGTTTGTTTTCCTTAGTGAGCCTTTAACTCCAAGGTTGTGACCCAATAATGACCTCCTTTTCCACTCTCAATTGCTTTTGACCTACTCCAATAAGTAAAAAAGAAATAACCCAACAGAAGGGTAACCAGATCACTGCTACCACACCAAGGAAACAGCCAGGCTTTGGGATGCTCTTCTTTAATCTCTCTATCCACAGAGCCTTCATTTTAATTTGCAAAATTGAACCCAGATCGAGAGCAGTAAAGCCTGAATACGGTAAATATTCATGCCTCAGTGATCTAGAGTGGCTCCATTACATTTCAGAGATTGGGAGAATTACCTTTTGGATTATGTATATTCATGGGCTGATTTTTATTTGAGATATAATATTACTCACATTGGGCTACATGTCGCATATTCTATCAAAACCAGCCTTCTCACAAAGCTCCAAATGTTCCTTACACGTATAAGTTTTACTTCTTTTCCCTATAGTTTCCTCCCTTTTATGCTTTTCAAAGACTGGTAGTAAACAAATTTCTTTTAAAGAAGAAGGAAAAAAAAATGCCAGTAGAAATTCTTCTATAAAACCTTCAACCCTGTGTTTACTGTGATATATTCTTTTGCATGTGACTTTGAAGTCTTCAGATAAAAGTATTATTATTGTTCTAAACCTAAATCAATTTGGAAAAAATAATTCAGTTTGTTCTGTTGGAAGAACAAAATTCCAGACAGCCTTTCTTGAACCTATAATTTTGGATTGGTTTTGACTTCTTTTTTTCCTTTGAAAAATGTTTTATTGAAATATTTTTGATAAGTTGCAGAAATTTTAATTGGAATGTAAATGTTAAGCTGCTTCTGTGTCATGGTTTTACTATGGGTCTGACATTCTCTGCATAGATACTTGCTACCTAAACTCAGTGGCATTATACTATGCTTTTAAAATTCATACTTTGTCATCGGTAGTGATAGGTGGCACAAGCAGTACCACTTAATTTAGGACACTTGACATCTTAATATTCCTTTTGTGTTACCAAAAAAAACCCCTATGAGATACTTTAGTCATTTGGAGATGAAAGGATTGTGGTAGATGTCTGCCTTTTGCATCTTTCCACACATCCAGGGACTGTAGGGATCTATTCCCTACCGACCAGACATTTGATGTATATGGCTCTTTTGGCCTGAGGACTAAAATGGGATGTGGTCCTCTTCTGTGTGAAAAGATTCACCCAAATCTACAAGAGGCAAAGCAGAGAGAAAATAAAAGTGCAGTGGGTCTTGGTGCTCCTGCTGAATGCCAGGCAGAGGTGAGGGGTGGGAGCCAACGAGTGTGTTAAGAACGTGTTTTACTGGGAAATGCTGCAAGGGCAAATGGTGCTTGAGCAGCCCGATTGTCATCTGGGGCAGAACACAGAGACAGGAAGAGTCACGACCTGAGGGAGGTTTGGGCAGCATCTCTCACAGCATTCTCGTGTGGTGGCTGGGGAGGGATGGGATGGATCCGGGGGGTTCAGCGTGAGTTAAGCGTTGCCTGAAGTGGTTCAGTTTATTGGGAGCTTTGCTGTGGATGAGGAAAATTGTTATGAAATTATAATAATTCTGAAAAATCAGCCTTTTGCTCTCAAAATCTGGACATTGGCTTTTTTTTTCCTTGAGAATTTGGATTGTGACAAATGATGCAGTTGAGTTTATCTGCAGTGAGGCGTAATGCCATGTTATATCACAAGGGTGACAAGATTACTGGAGTTTACCAAATAAATACTCCACTAAGATAGCCTACATGTAATACAGTGGGAATTTGATGGTTTACAGTAAATAATTAATTCCGGGTGGTTCAGTCATGAGAAGAAAATAAATAGAGGATAGGTTTTTTTTATTCAGTGATATTTGTCCAGCCTGTTCATGGGATAGATCAGGTTCTGTTGAAAAAATTTGTGATTATATATTTAAAGGCTACAGGAGACTGCTTAAGCACAGAAGGTCACTTACGTTTACCTGCAAAATCTTAATCTTAACACATGCTAATTTCTGATTTGTGATTACCTGCATGAATATAGCGTACATGTAATATAAATTAAAATTATGGTATTAAAGCAGAGTAAGCATAAGAGTAAGGTCACTGACCTGTTTCTTTATTTACTGGGTGCATAGTCATATTTTAGATACTGAGAAAGGAAATAAGCTAAATGGATTTTCGTATCCCCTTTTATATTGCTTTATTCCAGTGTTGCAGTGCAGGCTCTTCAGGCTATGGTGTTATTTTATCCAGAGGAAGGAATATATTAAATAAAATCTGATAGCATGTGTGTGGTGTTACATAAGCACCACAGTGGTCATATGGTGAATGCCCTTATAAACCTCACTTTAAAAAAATTAAGTTAAAAGAATCATTCGATGTGAAATAATTTTTTCTCCAGATGCTATATTCCTTTCCCACATGGAGGTAAGTGAGGCCATAGAGAAATAATAGATTCTAGAAATATTCAAGGTCTTTCAGAAAATTGCTGCTAAACCACATGATCTTGCTGGAACCCACAAACTTGGAATTATTTCTTACTCTTTGAGGTTTCTACTCTTTGTGGCTGGTCTTAGCTGCTTTTGTGATGTTGGCTCAGAAGAGAAAGCTCTCCATAACCTGAGGGGTGGGCAAAGTTTGCATTGTATGATTTGCTGTTCTATGATGTGTTATTGACAGCTCCTGTCTTATTGACACCTCCTGTTTTATCTCCATTTTATGCTGTTTTGAAACCCTGGTTGAAGTTTTTGAACTCACTAGTTACGACATGAACCACAAAGGCATCTCAGAGAATCTAGAAAATACTTGGTACATTATTTCTTAAAATAAAAGATTTTTTTAATATTTGGATGAAGGATGTGACTTTTTATTTCTGATGGCTCATTGTTGCTCTCTTGTGCCTTCACAGCCCGTATGTTCTTTTAATGCTTTTTAGCAGGAGTGGTTTGCCAGCTTCACTAAATACATGGCTGCTTGCTCATCTATGGGATTTGGCTTTGCCATCCCTCATAAAGCAAAGAATTCAACCTTCTTCATGTTTAGAAGAGAATTTATAAAGAGATCTGCTTACATGTAGGGAGCAATTTTATGTCCGAATTGGAGCTTTGCTTCGTTTCAGTTGGGGTGCTTAAACACAGGCTGACTGAAAACTAAAAGTTGTGGTAGCCTTTCAGACAAGAGGCCAGTGCAGTTTGGTATCTTCTGACCACCTAGAGAGGATACTGGAAGAGAGAAGATGAGAGAGATACCTTATTCTTTATTTGAATTTGTAGTAGATCAATAGGTAGGAAGGAAGTTCTTGCTTTCAAAAGCAGCAGGTATGGGATGCATTTTGGTCATGCAGTTGGGAGTTCGCTGCTGCCCTTCTGCATATAAAGATGCCCTTCTGGATGATACTGAGGTGGTGTTTCGTGTATTTGGCACTTTGCTACAATGTATGGCCAGCTTATACTTCTCAAGAGTGTTTTTTCTTGCTAGGGTGCTGGTTTAGGTGGGCTTGCACTTGGTGTATTTTCAGATCTCAGGGCTGAAATGGTGCTTTCTTAATTTCACTTTATTCTTGGATATAAATTTAAAGATGCAGCTCTTAGTGACTGGGCTCTGAAATGTGATTTTTATTTTTAAACTTGTTGGAGTCCTCAGTATTTGAAGTGGGATCTTTTTTTATAATGCATATGCAATACTCCTTTTATAAATACTGCACTCATAATCAGTATTTTCTCTAACACATTGTTGAGACCAATTATTTTAACTTTGCAGTTTCTCATCAGCATTACAGGGAAGCATGGTTGCTGTATCTCATATCAGAAAGATTCACTCACAGCATTGAGAGGCAGCAGGATGGCTAGGTTTTTATCTAAAGAAGCTATGAGCAATGGCATATGGCTGATAACTTAATGGAAGTTGGATAAATAAAGGAAAAAAAGGTCTGACATATCAGTGCAAAAAGTCATTAGTGGACTTTTTCTGTATCCTGTTTTCTATTAGTCTGTAGTAAACTGCTTTGAAAATCTTAGTGGGCTTTTCCTTTGGTCTTAAAATAACGCGTTCTCTTATATTGGATACATTTGTTTATCTCAAGGGCTGAACTGTTTGGGTGCTTTTGATTTCTGTTTTGTGTTTCTCAGTCTGCATTTGAACACAAACTTCGTTCTCACCCTTTTTATGGCTCTTTACATAACGCTTTAGGAGCACTAATGTGATTATACAAATTAAAATTTAAAAAGGGAAGCAAATCTCTGCAAATTATGTAATATTTCAAGATGGGGCTCTTGATTTATATGTTGACATATAATCAATTCCCCTGTGCCACACGAAAACAAAATGTGAGCGAATTTCTTAGCAAAGTTTGTGCCAAGTTTTGTAATGGTATGCAAGTTCTCCATATTTACCTGTATGGTTCACATGCAGTAAAGCCTGTCACTTTAAAGTTGCACTCAATATTGTTCACTTTCTGTGTCTGAAGACCTAATTTTCCCACTTTGAGTGGGTTGCTAAAATGGGTCTTGTGCAATTTTCATGGACAATATAAGATAGAAGTTGTTTTCCAGACAGCAGTTTGAGAACTAAAATGGGGTACTTCAAATAAATGCAAAGAAATGCCAAAGATATTTGTCATAGTTGGTCTCAGTTACAAATTCCTGTTGCTCAGGACAGCGCTCTGAAGTATTTTACCTCATTCTGGTGGTAGAGAGGAGGATTGAGTGATCCAGTCCCAACTCCCTACTTGAAAAATCCATTGCTGTAAAGCTAAAGAAAATATGTGAAAGCTTAGAACTGTGTTATAGCTTGTGGGGATCCCTTACATAGGGAAACTGGATATGCATAAGAGAAACAAATCTAATACTGGGGGTCAGTTGCATCCTTTTCAGTGCTTCTGGGTTTGTATTTTAAAGGCCAGACAAAACAAAGATGAATTTTACTTATGCGCTTGAGCCTTTTGAAGAAAAACCCTACATTTGGAGTATTTTAAACTATGGGCAAATGTCTCTGTCAGTCGGGGTCAGAGTGAAATGGAATGAAATACTGTACTGATGTTCATGGTGTGCTCAGAAAACAGGAAATCAGTGATTTAAAGCTACTCTGGCTCTTGTTATTTGATCGAGTGGGTGCAGACCAACTCCCTGATTCACTTCTCTGCTGGTTCCATATCTGACCTTTTGAAGGAGATGCAACTCCAGCTCCCTTTGGGTGATCTAATCCACCCCCCCAATCACACTCTGGTATTGTTCTGGTCACCTTCTAATTCCTGCAGACATTATGCTCTTGGAACAGAGGTTATGGTCAGTTATGATACTGTGCCGTCTGCTCCTTTGACAGTTCTGGCACTGAGAACGGGAGGGGAAAAAAGGAACGGGCTTGAATGTGTTCTTTCTCTGATAGGTCTATGGAAACTTCAGATACAATAATAGATACTAATTAGAACAAATTCAGATGGACTGATTAAATAATCTGCAGGGTCCTGGATAGATCAGCATGAAGAGGCAATTCTCAGTAGGTTGAGTGATGCAGTGTTGCTTTCTCCTCATGTCTGAGGACAAGCAGACCTGTCTGAAAGCCAGACCCAGCTATGAAATTGGGTGGTTCTTAGACCTTGGGGTGAGCATAGCCAGGGTATGCAAGGCTTCCCTCCTGGGAGAGAGCTGGGGGCAGCACAGATAACCTGCTTTGATTGGTGGGGGGGTGGGGTGAGTGGATCTTTATATGATTCTGCAAATTTTCGGTATGTTTTAAATTAGGATAATATTTTCTGAAAGACAATTAGTCAGGGTCCAAGCTGTTCTTGAACTGGCATTTGCAATTGTGAAGAGCATGAGCAAATGTATTAACAGGAGCCTCATTCAACACTGGAAAATACTTCTGTGTCCATAATCCACTGCAACATTTATCTTACACCTAGGAACTGCAATAAACTTTTTGTCACGGGAAGTGATGCTTTTCAATCGTGTCTTGTTTAAAGTAGTTGAACATTGAGGAATTTGGCAGAATGCACCTTATATTCTGATACAAGCCAGCTCTGTATGCCATGGTTGAGAACTGTAAATCACAATGAAAAAGGGTTAATCATGTGAAGTGAGTATTTCAAAAGTACTTGTTCATTCTCCTTCTGATCACTGTTTATGGGCTGCATGTCAGATGCATCAAGCCTAATAATTTGAATTAATTTAAGGGGAGAGAGTAGGCACTGAGGAAAGTTTCATGGATGCCTAATTAAAAGCCAAGATGCGTTCTGAATATATGCACACAATTGTGTTTTCTAATCATATTTTTTATTCTTAAATATTATCTAAATTCTGTTAAAGATATTTCAGATTAATATATGTAGACTGTTTCTGTAATACTTTCATTCATCTATTTAGGTGGGTAATTTCTAAAAAATATTATTATAAACTGGAATGCTAATAATAAAGTCTTTGTGACTTCATTTAAAATAGAAAACTAGACAGATTTCTTGTGCATCTTCTGGTTCCAATTTTGTTTTGAGGAGTGACAATGCTGGTTAGATTCCTTAGTTCTTGCCAATTTATTGACCCCGTCCATGGTTTTAGAAGGGTAAAGGTTTACTGCCAGTATTATCACATGTGAAATAATAGAAGTCTTTCAAAATGGGTTGGGCTGGTACTTTTCCAGTGGCAGTTTCATTCTCACGGTGCTTGTAATGTCTTTGACACACTCATGTTTAGAAAACCTTGGGTTTTTAATGTTTTATTTTACTTCTTGAAGTCCTTAAACATTACTTGTATCACCATTGTTGCAACTATAACAATGACTGAAACTGGAGACAGAGGGGTAGTAGATGAAAGAAGGAAGGGTTTGGGAAAGGTTTGATTCAAGCCCCTGTACTTTCAGCCTGCAAAAATACAGTCTTGGAAATCAATAGAAAGCTGGAGGTAAATGCTAAATTGCTTCTCTCCAATTCATCTATATGGGTAGTACTGTTGAGGGGGTTTAGCTAAAGGGGTAGTGAATATATATTTGAGTACAAAAATGCTTGAAAATGAAACTACCAAGTATTTACAATGGCCTTTTAAGTCTGTTTTGACATTAGTTAATATCTTGACAAACTATTTTGGTTCAGGCATTTTTAGTGAGGGTTTTTTCTCTTACATGAACATACCTCTTGATCTCCTTTCTCATAATATTTTGTGGATTCTTCAAGAATTCACAGGCATTGATGTGGCATTTGATTTGAAAAATGTTGTAATAATAACATTGTAATCTATAGAAGGGTATTTCTTTTGGTTTTGGTTAGCAGCCAGAGGCTCTAACAAACAGGGGAACCCAAACAATATTCGTAGTGGTGAAGCTCATGGGTATTGTTATTTGTATAATTATGATTTCCAAAAGGAATACAAGATTTTTGTTGTTTTCCAGAAGTCATGTAGCTGCTAGATTTTTAATCTTTTTTTTTTAAACAACTTTCTGTACCATTGCCTGTGACCATTTTTTGCTGACTTATTTGGAGACCACTTTATATTTCAGTTACCGAAGGTTTTAGTTCAGCCAATGGACTTTTCATCTGCTCTTCTCTTTTGATCTAAGCTTCTACAATTTGTTCTCGTCCGAGTCTGGTGATGTTGGGAATAGGCATGGACAGATTATCTGGAGCCAAGTGAGATGTCCTCCATACAGGGCAGCAGGCTTTGCAGAAAAGAAGGTGGAAGACATAATTTTGTTTCCACTTAGGCACTTCAGCTAAGATGCAGGAAAAAAGCTGATTTTTCAGTGTTATGAATTACTGAGTGAACAGCTCTGTGGTTAAAATAATTAAGTTCCCTAGACTGTTCTGAATTGTCCAGCCTAAATGCTGTGCTCTGAAGCTGTGTGACATCTGAGGATGAAGTCCAGCTCTGCTGAGTCCAGTCCATTGGTTTGGAATTCTCTTCATCAGTGATTGCATCTTTTGGTTTTTCACTTTCAGGAGTTAGAAGATAAATGGGTGGGCTGGGATTAGAAGATGGGCTGCTAAGGGACATGCAGTGGTTGGAGATGGATTTGAGAATAGTTCCAGCTGAGTAAGAAAGTAAAGGCTTGAATCTTGAGAGTTGCACAGCAGCATTTGGCATGAACCTTTTTGATAGCTGTAGAATTGATGCTAAATAAAGAGAGATGGAAGAAGAAATTATGTTGAGAGTAGAGAGCTGTCCTAGCAATGCTGTTGTTCTATACACATTCACAGTATAATCTGTTGTATATAGATAAAAGCATACTAAAAAATTATCTCTGGAATTGAGCATTCTCATGGTGAGTTCAGTTTTTGGATCTGGATGTTGAGGTTTCAGCCCGTCAGAAATGCTGTGTCTAACTTTATTGTACTAAGGATTCTTGTCCAAGTACATAATATTTATTTAGGAGATAATTTTTTTTTTTTAATTGCCAAAGATATAATTTCAGTATTAAAAGCTATCTAATGTAGGGACTTGAAGCAGAGTGGTTACCTATCCAAGCATACAGCATTAGCATGAATGCAACAGGTGGCACCATAAACATAATACCAGAAAAAACTTTTGGGTACATGCAACTGGGGGGGATAGGGATACTTATTAAAGGTGATGGTTTGCTGAACTGCAAAAGAAAAAAGCCACAATGAATCCTTGTTAAACTAAACCAGTTTAGTCTGATCAAGCTGAGCCTAGACTGATCTTTAAAAGCTTATTTCATTTTTCTCCTCTCCTTGAAATAAGTAATACAGTAGCAAGCTCATTAAGGTCAAACGTTGATAGCATCTGGGAAATTTTAGTATAAGTAGTGATTGGTGCTTCAATTTTCTACAATATTCCTGAGATCTGGAGCCCCACATTTTAGTGACAACAATGCTAGCTATATATTTATGAACATTCAAATCTTCCTAAGAAAGCTTTGAGGATTTTTGTTTCAAGTATATGGAATACTATAGACTAGGAGAGGGTAGGCTTTTGTATTACGAATTATTTTGTGGTGAAGGTTCACGAGAGTTCATAATGCTTGGTGCTGTGCAAATACGTTACAAGTTTTTTTTTTTTCCTGAACATTTTACAGTTTAATTCAACCATGTCAAAGAAGTGTGTGAAAGGATTTTTATGGAAGGGGTGGGAAAGAAGGCACATAGATACATGAATGGGTATTGTAGTGCCATGCTTTTGATGCTGCAGATGCTTGAGGGAGTATATTTAAGCTATTCCACTGTGTGGGTATACCTGATTATTTGCAGATAGTATTGTGGATACTGCAGCAGAGATGATGTAAATATCAACATAATTGTGCTCATGATAGTCTTCCAGTCTCATGAACAGAAGAAGAATATGGTAGGGGGCTCAAATATATGGTAATTTTAAGTGATGGAGTTCTCAGTCTATTGGCTATCTACTTTTTGAGTTGTGGATTCTTCTAGAAGGTCAGTCATCTTACAAGATAGCAGGGTGTCATATGTGGCTGATACATCCCAATATAATCACATATCATGTGACATAAGCATATATGAGTTCTTATAATGCACTCATGTGCAATTAATTGTTTCATTCTTTTTGTTCCCCTTTCATCCATAGGTGACAAAGAAGGTCAAGTCCATGCAGATGTTCCATACTCCTGTGACTTATGCAATGCAGGGTGACAGAGTAGGTGTCTGTGTGACCCAGTTTGATCCCAAACTGCTGGAACGAGGCCTGATTTGCACCCCAGATTCACTTCACACCATCCACGCTGCCATAATTTCCTTGAAGAAAATCCAGTATTTTCGAGGAGCGCTTCAGACTAAGGCCAAGTTCCACATCACAGTCGGTCATGAAACAGTTATGGGAAGAGTGATGTTTTTCAGTCCAGCCCCTGCTGACTTCAATGAAGAAATTCAAGAAAATGTTTTTGATTTTGAAAAAGATTATCTTTATCAAGAGGAATATTTGTCCAAGGACTCAGTTTCTTCAGAGGAGAACAAAGAAAATGACCAGGCAGGAGAAGTCCAGCTCCCAAAACAACAGTGGGCTTTGCTGGAGTTTGAAAAACCAGTCACTTGTCCTAAACTGTGCCTTGTGATCGGCTCTAAGCTGGATACAGATATTCATGCCAATACCTGCAGGCTGGCATTCCATGGGGTACTGCTCCAAGGCATGGAAGACAAGAACTACACAGAGACTTTCCTTCCAAAGCTGAAAGTGTACAAACAGAAGCACAAAGAAGGACAAGTGGAAAGGGTAAGCTGTCTTTATAATGCTGTACATGGGAACTGGAAGTATTTGTCCTGTGTAAGTACACATGTTGGTGAGCTGGACAGAATTGTCACTGCTATGTTCCAGAGCCTTTACACAGGTTTTTCTAATGTTTGTATACCTGGTGTATTACATCTGGTCTGCTCGCAAACAGAAATCACTGCTTAAAGGGACTGGTTTATTCAGTGCAATGCAGTGTTGAGTAATTTGAGGCTGGTTTTTGACAGATCCTTTTGAAGTCTGATCAGTGTGTTCTTCCCAGAGACTGGCTTTGTGCACCTTCCTAGGCAACAAAACTTCAGCTTTCCGCTGATGTATTTTACACAGTCTGCAGTGCACTGAAAATGTAAAGACAGTAGAAAACAGAAACTAGCATTTGATTAAATAACACAAAGAACACAAGTGATTATCTTTTTGTATTTTTACATTTTAATAAGTAAGAACATTTATTTTAGTAGGCAAAAAAGCGCAATTTCCTACAGGATACCTTAGAAGTCATAGCATGTTGAAGTTGGAATCAGGTTCATGATACAGAGAACTTAAGCTGTGCCTAAGCCATGTTGTTTCTGTGTCACACAGGTAGTAATAATCATCATCTGATTTCTGGCAGAAAACAGAGGTGCTTTCTGGAAGAGTTGGCAGCTACAATGAAAATTAAAGGGGATTTGTTTGTACTCTGCCATCAGTGTGGAGAGATGCGCTGTCTGTAGTGGCTTGGTGTTACATTGCTATCATAGGTTTGGCCTTGGTGGTGGTTACCCTTCAGTCAAGAGTGGAGAATCACTTGTTTGTACATTGCATAGTGGAATTTTTCATGATGAATTGTTTAGGTGGAGATGTACAATATATAAGTAACTTAATTGTTACCCCTTAATGAACAGAGTTGATGCAAAACTTCAGCATTTGTTTACTTGATGTATTGGTATGATAGGTGATCTATTAAATATTGGGTAAATATTTAGGGTTTTTTTCCTAACTCAAATTTCATTGTTTGAACAAAATGTTTAGCGTTCTTCTTTTCAAAATTCTATAAAGCTAAGTTGAGGATTGCATAATATCTCTGCTTAATTTGCTATAGAAGACTAAACACTTGGCATATGATACCATGTTTGCAATGTATAATGCAGACTTCTTGAATATTGTTTGTTTGCTTTACTAATTTAATAGCAGTAAGATCCCTGCTAGGGCATGATTAGTGAGGTTCTTCAAAATGCCTCACTAAATTAATTGATCAAATAGCCAATTCATATTTCTTCTTTTTTTCCCTGAGGTTTCGGTTGCATTTTTAGCTCTTAAAAAGAAAAAACCAACCAGAAAATATGAGTTTCTCCTTTTAATTTCTACTATTGATTTTGGAGGCCTTTTATTTCAAAGGAATGATGGACCTGAGGCATTGTGTTGGTTTTTTGGATGCCAGTTTTGTCAGCAGGAAGGGAAGTAGTTAAGAGGGAGATGTCTGTAACTTGCTGAAAATTTTATCTTTATTTATATGAGTTATCTGAAACACCTGAAGTCCACAGTCACTCCTCACAATTTTAAAAGCAGGTGTACTGTCTCCTTTGTTTAACATGTCCGGCTGTCTCTGGCTGATGGAGATACTGAATTAGAACTAGGAGTCCAAAGTGTTCTGAGCCCTAAGCTGCAGAGAAGCTCTAGACCAAATTATATATGTCTTTCATTTTTCTGGCGCTCTGGAGCTTTCTGAACTCGTGAAACATTTGCCTTTACCTGGGCTAAAAATTGACTCACTTGTGTGTGGCCCATGCTGCCAGGATCCAATGAGACCTGGCTTGCAATAAGAATGGGAACAGAAGTTTGTGTGAGCCATGGAGACAGATGCTTTTCTCTAGCTGGGGTGAACTGGCCTCACATTCTTTTTTTTTGCTCCCAATACATGGCACTGATTTATGGCACTTGAAAACTTGCAGAGTACCAACTGTGTGAGTTGTCTGATGGGGTTAACAGAGTTTGCTGTTAGCCCTGGTCATACAATTTTAATTGTTTTTATTTAGTGTTATTTTCAAACTGTTTGCCAGTTTATATATTCTGCTCTTGATTTTACTGTGTAAATAATGGAATAACATTAATCAATTACACATTATTTTCTGGCCCAAAAAATAACCAATGAACATGAGTTATTTAATATTTGACCAACAGAGTAATTTATTAGGCTATGTTAGTGAACTGTTTTATCTTCCTGTGCCTTTTAAAATGTAGATCAGGGAGGTTTATTATTTTACCCTGCCTTTGTC
This sequence comes from Falcunculus frontatus, assembly GCA_013398115.1. Taxonomy (NCBI): domain Eukaryota; kingdom Metazoa; phylum Chordata; class Aves; order Passeriformes; genus Falcunculus; species Falcunculus frontatus. Next base: position 2,760,064 of record VZRV01004346.1, on the reverse strand, counting down.
ACACAGCATGCCCTATATATGTGCCTTGATCACTGTGTGTATGGATGCTCATCAGTCCTGTAAAGGGACAATTGCCATCGAGGAGTTTCTGCAGCTTTGTTTGCACCCAGATTCTGCCTTCTGTGGTACTGCAGATACTTGGAGCTGGCATTTTCCCTGATGCATGCTGAAGGGATGATGGAGCAAATAATGTAAGAAAGGCTCATGGTGTAAAGTCCCAGGAGCACTCAGGGACTTGGAAGAGTTGGTGGGAAGAGGATCGTGCCAGGTATGGAGGGCCTGCTGGGGAAGTACTTAGAGCCAAGGTAGCTGCTGGTTAAGTCTGTGCTTTGCAGAGCACAGCAGCAGGAACAATTGGGTGGTACAGAGACTTATTTTAGTACACAAAGTCACCAGCTAATAGAAAATCTGAATCAGCTGGTCCCACCCTACTGCTGATGGATGGCTGGAGATTAGATCGCTGGATTGAGGGTGTCTATTCTTGGCACTGATACAGGAAAATTTCTTTCTCTGTTGAGCAAGGAAGCTCCCCCCTCCTCACCTTCCCTGGGGAGGCATAAAATAATAATAATAATTAAAAAATACATGTTACCTTCACAAGAAGTGAACTTTTCGTTCAGAGAATACTGCTGGGGAAAATTAGCTTCATAGCTTCCTGAAAGGCTGGGAGAGAGGGAGGCAGGGGCATGTAACGTCCGCCTTCCCAGGTTTGGGATGGAAACGTGCTCCCATAACTGGCATGCAGTGGAATTCAATAGTGCCCATTTGTAAAACATTGCTGCTAATCTGATGTGGGGTCTCCCAAGCCCCCCTGCTTGCTGCTGGAATTAAAATAAATTCCCTGCAGTTTAACTACCAGTTTACCCAGGAGAAATTAGGCATTTATGGTTTGGCTTTTTGTTCCTATTCTGATTACTTGCAGAGCACTGGTGGAATAGCAAGAATTGTAAATTCATTAAGTTTCAGCATCACAGTATTTTTCTTGTGTGCCCCTTGTGCATGACACCCTTCTGGATTGTAAGGTTAATTATTTTTAATAAAACAAGAATATTTATTCTCCAACATTTTTTGTCTCTCTACAAGAAAGCGTGACATTTTTCCTGTTTCACATAGAAATCAAATCCATTGAAAATATGGCATTTACTACACCATATTTTAAAGTAAAAAATCATACTTAAGCTAGCAAACAGTCTTCAAGTAGTACATTTTACTGAAATCTCATGCCTAAGCTTCCTGTTTTTTCTCATCTGCTGAAGTGATGGAAAATGTTCTACAAAAATTCAAGTACCCTGTCACTGCATTTTTTACTGCTCACTTTTCCCTTTTGGTATCTTACTTCTCTAATGCTAAGATTGAGTGGAGCACTGGGAGAGAAAGAATCAAACTCGACTACTGTTGTTCATCAAAATGTTTGCGTTTACCTGTCTGCAGTGCATCCTTGCTTATTTATCTTCTGATTTTTTGGGGGGAAGGAGGCTAAAGGGGAATATGCATTACTGTGGTCTATGACAAATTAGTATATGAGAAGTTAGTGTTGTCTGAGGTGCTGGGATTGCACCTTGGTTATGAAAAAGTTGCATGATTCTAATGCAGTAATGGTTTTTATCTGGTATTATATAATTTGATATTTTTGGGCTGTTATGGAAATGTGTGAATGCTTCGTCTTGCTGTAGATCAGAAGGGGTTTTTTTATGTTAAAGTATGGTAAGTTTTAAGGAAAATCAAAATATACTATTCCATCGGAACTAAGAGGACAGTGGCAGAGTTTTGTATTTGCTTAACTTGATGGTTTAAAAAACAGTATGAAATACTAGTCCAGCTTTCTCTTGCAGAGAGGACTTGAGAGAGGGGAGAAGTTCAGTGGGAGGAAGTTTCTGTCAAGAGCATCTTTCTGGTGTGGTTATGTGGAGGCAGAGACTGTCGCCCTCTGGACGCTTTATTTTTGCAAACCCTTGGCTGCCTGACAAATGTGCTTTCAATAGGAAAAAGCTAGGCTGGCAACAAGTGGCTTGTACTGATAAAAAGGTAAAAGAGAGTGCTATTGTGAACACTAGTGTGGCTCTAAGGAGTTTGATGTGGGATTCTTGGTGAAAAAAGGGCAAATGAGTGTGAAGGAGGTTTTGTCCCTCTGATTTGGCATTCAGTGCTGGCGGTGGGTGTGGGCTTGCTGAACTGCAGCAGGTCAGCAGCTCCTGGAGTTGGACACAAATTACAAAGATAAACAGCAACTGTTGGCCTTGGTCTTGTGCTTCTGGAGACAGGCTGTTCAGCTCTTCACAGTCCTGTGGGCAAAGAGACTTGTATTAATCCTAACATCATCTCTGAAAATACCTTCTTTGAATTTAACCTTTGTGCAGCATTGCAGGTTAATTCCAGTCTGACTCATGAAGCAGTTGCTCAGCTCCTGGGATAAATCCTTTATATTTGTCACATTATTTGCTCTTTAACTTCCATGAACATACCGGTTGAGTGCAGAGAGTTTCAACTGAAAGGTGAACCATAGGAGTGCATCATGCTTTCCTGCATGACTCAGATATTCTGCCTGTTTTGAAAATGTTTGCACAAGCAGGATTTATCTTAGGATGGTTGCCACAGGGTCCTATTGTCAAGGGTACTCGTAAATCAGTAGCTCTGTGGCAGAAACAAAAGGAGAAGGAAAACTCTGCCTTGCACAGTGTGAGCTGCACCTTCTGCACTTTCAGGCTTGTGTAATGAAAAATACATACGTGTTGGCTGGAATGGTTTCCCGTTTTAAGTGTAGCAGAACGCTTTCCTATCAGAATGGGCTTGTCCTTTCTAAAGATACTTTATCTGGGTTCCTCTGACAATTAGAAGAATTAATTCTCTCTATTTCAAAGTTTTTAATGTATCTTTCTCATTATTTGCTTTGCTCTTAGGCTTTCCTTGATGGTAATCATGGTGCATGATGTCCTGGTTTTGTTCTTAGCCACTCTGTTCGCAGATTTTGGGGGTTGCTGGGTAGTGAGTTTTGTTGTTGTACTCATTCTCGGGGGGACTGAGGCCATCATGTAGCCAGCATGCTTCGTTTCTAGGGATGCTTATTGCTTAATAACAACATGTTACTAATTGTGTGAATATTGGTGTGATCTAAGTGTCCCCAAGGAGAAACACATTGTTGCAAGAGCAAGATGTGAAAACAGGGTAATTGATCAAGATCTTTATCAGTGCATCTCTTCTGAAGCCTGAATGGAAGAGAAAGCTTATCTTTCATCTTTTAAAAGTGTTGGGTTTTTTCCTCTTCTTACAGCAGGATAGGAAGAGCTTTGTCAGAGCAAGTGCATTACCTGAGTGGTCAGAGGGAAGGTCTTTGTCACCATCACTTCACAGATTTTTCTGGCCTTTCAGAAGAAGGATGGGATATTGTGGAGATGAGTACCAGTAAGCATCTGCAGGAACTGTGACAAAATGGTATTAAATTTGTTGATGACCAGCAATAACCCAGACTGTCCCTTGGGGAACTAGACATTTTCAAAAGCAGCAGTTTTGAAAATGGTAGGTTTTTAAAAACTATGAGCCATATTTTGTCTTTTAATTCCTTATGGCTTTTTTAATGAATGGAAACAGCAACATTTTGTTACTGAGCACATGCCAAGTTTGTAGTAGCTCAGCCACACACTTAACCAGACTTCTGAAGGAGGGTGCAAAAGAGGAAAAATGGACTTGCCTGTGAGTGAATAGGAACATCTGATGTGATTCATTTAAGGGATGTGACCAGTTCTGTGTATGTTACCTTTGCTTGGTAGGTTAATGTGGAAGTAGGTAATGTGGAAGTACCAGAGTATTCCTGTCTGGAAACATCCCTGGGTGGTGGATCATGTATAAGCAACACCAGTACTTTTTTCACTGAATCCTTTCCAGATACCCATAATACTAGAATTTGTTTCACAGAGTTGTGCCTATAGACTGTTTTTAAAACATGTGCAACAGAAAATACTGTCCCTTGAATTTTCTGTTCCGTGGTTGCACGGTGCTGCTATGAATGAAGATAATTTAATTTTACCTTCTTGGATAGTTAGATTCTTCCATCTAACATATTTGTAACCAAAGGATGTTTCATCGTCTTCCTGGAGCTAATGTTGCATCTGCTATTTTCTTACAGTGACAGTGCAGTGCCAGGGGCACAGCAAGTAAAACCCTGCCCTGCTGGGTAACGATGCTTTCTGGGTGACTGAGGTGGGCTGTGCAGACTGACAGGGGCACAAAGTGAGTAACAAGGCCAAACTGTGAAATCTGATTGAGTGCTGCCTGCAGGCACAAGCAGTGACCTGGGCTGTCTGCAGAACCCTCTGTGACTCTAGCTGGGAGAAGTGGTGGATGTCACTCTATCATCTACTGTAAACATGCAGACGCCACAATTAATATTTTTCCTGCTTTGAAGTCTGAACATGAGTTTGTTTGGTTCTGCTTGGCTGCTGATGGTATGCTAAATACAGTAATAATACAGAGATGAAGGCAATCAGGTGAATAAAAGTGCACAGCACATTCACTAGTTAAAATGCACTGTTAAATAGGAATATAAAAGATGAATTTATTTATTGGCTCTTGTTTAGTTTTTGAGTAAAAGAGTTTGAGAAGCTTAGTGGGGGAAGGGAGGGCTTACTGCCCATTGAACAGAAATACCATTTCTGCTAAACACTGCTGAGAAAAGGATGGTAATGTTTCCTGACATTTCCTAACTCAGCATATGGATTAACACAGTACAATAAATTTGTGATAAAAGTGTACCAGGTAAGTTGCAGAATCTGCTTTCTTACCCATAGGAAAAAAAAAATTTTGTTCACTCACCAGCAAAAGAATGGTTTGCTCCATGTGACTGGGTAGTAGAATTTTGCAAGGTTTGAGTAACACCTATGGTTATTATTTGTATTATTAAATTTAAAATGCAGACATGCTTTTGAGTCTTGCAAGTGTGTGGACAGCTGGTCTTGATTTTTCTGAGGCTATGTAAGAGTCACCTGTGGGGGAATCAGTTTGTCAGCAAGGCAACCAATATACCATTTTATTTATTGGATACAAAAATAAATTAAGAATGTTACTTAGGTTGCAAAATCAAGAACTTGAAAGTTAGGAAATACCAGATTTACAGTTGCCTATGCAACATTAATTCTGTTCCCCTGTGCCTCTACCGTGTGCACTTAATAAGGCAAGGTTCCTCTGAAATTTTTTTGGATGTGATCATGTAAAGAGTATATCATGGGGCATATCAAAGAGGAACAGGGATAAGGTTCTATGGACATCTGGCATTTCTTAACTTCTTAAGTGCCCAATTCTCCACCTTACATTTATATAAAACCTAAGTTATTTAATTTCCTAGGTATTTTTAAAGTAAAAAGATAAAATAAAACTAAACCTCCATATTGCTGAAGCATAGCCATGCCTTTACTGTACACCTTCACTGGGGCTGGAATTGCAAATATCTGGCTGTGTAGCAGAGGCTTGTGTTGTTTGATAGCACAAACCTTGTTCGCCAAATGGCAGAAGGAAGCTGTTACCCGATAAAGGTGGTGGCTTTGGGCAGCGGATCCAACACTGGAGTTAGAGATCCTTATGGGAGGGGACAGACTCAGGATATTTGTATGTCTGTGCTGTGTCTTGAGAGGGGAATGCAAATCTGTCAAGAGTCAGCTATCTCCTCTTCCTCAGCATCAGTTGCTTCAGGCAGCTCTTTCCAGGCCTGTCCTGACGTTGTTGCATGCTTAATTTCCAGTGTGGATTTTGTAAGCCTTTGCTCTTTGTTCCCCCTGCCCTCCTCAGTCTTTTTGTGGGCAGTTTCCTTTAAAAACAGATTTAATATACTGTTACTATACCTGACTTCCTGCTATGTGCCAGGTCTGTGCAATGTTCCAAATGAAACTTTCCATGTCCCACTGATGTCTCCTTTTGGATGTTTAGGATCTAAGAACCTGAGATCACCACAGTTAAAATACTTTAAAATAGTTAAGAAATTGCCTGTGTGTTTTTAAGTCATGGAGGTACCACCAGAGTCCTCCTGGCTGCTCAGAACATTCTCCAGGAAGAGGAGCCCTCTTCAGCTTGGCAGTCCTCTCTGTGTCGTGCTTACAAAGCCAGGTCAGGACCTGTACATACCATCTTGTCTACAGAACAGCCTGTTTCTTGTTTTTTTTTCTTGGATAGTTAAGCATCACAGGGTTTTTAATCTGTGTAGCAAGCCAGGGCTGGCTGGTCTGGAGATGGATGGTGTAGGATGCAGTAACACTCTTGAGCCTCCTCTTTTCCTCTTGATGTTGTTTTTCTCACATAACGGGAATGCAGCATAGATTAGTAAAAAATGAAATCATGACATGAACCAGTTTCTTCTTACTTGGTAAAACTAATGTGTTCATTCAGACCATGTCAGGAATTCAGTGCCCTTGTTTGTTTTGGGATTCAACCCTTCTAAGCTTGAAATGGAGATGAAGGAAACTTGCACTATAAAGCTGCATAATGAATGAGCAGTGCCCTGTTGGTACCCTGTATGTGCCTGGAGAATGCTGTTGGGGAGGTATAGAGCTTTTGGAACCTAAAGCAGTCTGGTTGTGCACCTCTCACTCATTGTCCTGACTCAGTACTCATCACTCCTTATTTTTTGCTGCCATGCAAGGTTTTACCAGGCTCTAGTGGTGGCACAATGCTCAGCAAAGAGAAGGGGATTTCATGGCTGCTTGTTAAATATTCCCAAACACAATTGTCCCTTTGCTCAGGAAGGCAGAGAAAGGAAAATGTTTCTTGGATACAAGAAACGTAGGCTGGTGAGAAATGGGACGAATATCTGAAAACCAAGTTAATGGATATGTGGAGATGTTGATGGGATGGCTTTTATTAAAACAGCAGTAATGACACATGAAGCTGAAAGCTTCTAGTGCTGGAGGGAGTTGCAGAAAGAAAAGTCTTTATGCTGCTGTAAGTAAGCTCTTGAGGCAAAGCTGTGGCTGACCAAACCATTCTTTCTTTGTACCGAGTTGTTCACCTAGTTCTCTGTAACCAGCTATAAGCTAGAAGTCTTTGTAGTCAAAAAAGCTGGAAACTCAGTTATTGGTTCAATCCTCTCAGTTCCTTTCTCCTTCACCCTTTTTGTGGCCTCATGTACCATCATTTTCTCAACGTATGAAACTTTGTTTTAAAAAAGAACAGGAATTTGCAGCCTCAAAAATATTCCCATTTGTGACACAGAAATGGAAAGTGCTTGAAACTGTTTCTAGAAATAAATGAGCTGTCACTGATCGTGATGAAGATGTCTCGAGTGTACTTTTTCTGAAGTACAAAAAAGTAATAAAAATGCTTTGTATTTTCAGTGTTAGTCACAGGTTCTTTTTGTTCTTTTTCCTCTCCTGTTGTTTCTCTGCTTTAGTTTCAATGAACCTTTTATCAGTTTGCTGAGAATAATCCTTAGGCCTTTAAAAATATTTCTTTTTAAACTCATGTAATTTTTTATTAAATCAGAACAGGTTATTCCTTCTCTGTATATTTTCTAGTATTTAATATTCAGTGCTTTTACTTTCTCTGTCTTAAACCTTTCCTTATTTCCCTCACATACTGGCACCACTTTGTTTCCTCTTGTGTATTTCTGTTCTGATCCACTTTTTTTTTCCCTACGGATACATTGAGAGATGAGAGTTATTTGCTCTCAAAATGTGTGTGATGGATTGTTTGAGAGGATGTTCAGATGACAGTAATTTCTAAATTATCCTAAAAAGGAGGGTCCTTTAACAGGCTGGGCAGTATAACTTGCTATCCTGCTCAAAGGGGAATCCTGGAGTTGTTTTTCCTTGGAATTAATACTATGGTTTGCACTGAATTCCAACACATAACATGAGCTGTGGTTTTGCAAACAGTCTAAGGCAGGGTAAGTACTCCTGAGATGGGGAGTGCGAGTTGGTTATTTTTTTATGTGAACTTCTCGGTTTTAGCACAAGGGTTATGTGCCAGAGATGCACATACTTCACCTATGGTTATAAAGCACTGTTTACTTTTTTTGTGCAAACACAAAAGCCAAGTGGGAAGGGATATTTCATAAACTCAATGCTATTGCATCCTCTGGTCTAAGCCATAAAACAAGAGTAACAGAGATGTTCCCTTTGAACTTGAAATCCCTTTCTAAGCTGCTGATCTAACCTAAGTGAGAGGGGGAGACTGTACCAGCCAGAAAATTTCTCTTCTGGGTATTTCTCCCTTCCCACCCCTTTTCTTTTTTTAAAGTCCTTAAGTGAGTTTGATGCTGCACCTCTGCCCATAAATTTAAAAAAATATTATCGTAATGTAGGTCAGTGAACTGAAACGCCACTGTACACCATGGGGGATTAAAGTCAGAGAGGCAGCCCTCTCCCACTCCTACTAGGTCATATGACAATATAAACAAGAAATGCAAGGAGCCTTCAGCTTTTTCTTGCCCTAATCCTTTGTTTATGCAGCACTTAAACTGACTTTTGGGGTCGTCTCTGTCTGGCATTAAAGCCCTAAAGCTTTTTGAAGTTTCCCTGAAGTTAATAAAATTAGTCTGCCCTCGTTGCTAGGCCCCTTGCTGCTGCTTCAGAGCAGACTGCGTATCCCTTACTGTCTTTGTGGCATTTGGCTTTGTAAGTTCATAATATTTTATACTGAAAAAAATAGTGTTTGAGAGAAAAGCAGAAAGCTCTCCCAAAAGGCTGTTCAGCTAATAGGCAAAGTGATTGCCATTGTAGATGTTCTGAGAACTCAAAGGGGATTAACTTAAAATCCTGCGATTGGAGGTAAATTGCTGGTAAAGTAATTGGAAGTGTTGAGTTTCAGTTAGAGAGAACAACATGCATTTCTCTGCCTTTTTACAAAGCAAAGCTAAACCAAAAATTTAATTTTTCTTTTATTTTTTCTAATGCAATCTTAAAGTTGAGAAAATTAGCTTTCCTTCATAGCAGTTCTCTGCTACGCTCACTTATTTTAATGCAAAGACTGATCCAGTTATCTTAGTTCCTGTTAGGACAGGAATTCTCTAGTTATTTTATCTTTGTCAGGGGTAAATTGATGATAGGCTCACCGGAGGGCATGGATGGCACAGGATGGGGTGTGTAGTATTTAGCGTGCAAGACTGAGACCTCGGGTCATAAAGGTTTTATTCCAAACAGCCAGTCAGGCAAGTCACTGATCACTTATTATCTCAGCACCACTAAAGTGGTTTTGTTTCTCATGGCCTGTAGAGATGCCCAAGGAATCATGGTGATACCTACAGAACATATTAACTGGTTAAAGGAGGGATTTTTTTTTAACAAGTTGACCATTAGAGTGAAAAAAACAGTGCAGCTGGAGCTGTTGGTTGCTCTCCTATACTGAATGTACAAGAGCAAGACCCCGAAAAGCACCTTTCTTTATAGAAGATGAGGGTTTTTTAATTCAAAGGTTTTAAGTGAGTGTGGCATAACTAAATGGTGATAGATTTTGTTTCTGTTCTAATAATCAATTAAAGGTTATCATTGCTGGTTTACTCTAAGGTACATGATACCTGTAACACTTGTTCACAGAAATCGCTGGAGTTTTTTCTGACAGCCTTGCTGGGGAGGCTCTAAACTGAGCCATGCTAGCCTGGTATGATTGCTCACTCTGTAATTCCATTTCTAATTAAGTTAAAGATAACTTTGAAGTGCTCTTGGAAAAATAAAAGATGTTTATGTGGCCTTCAAAGTTGGCTTCCTGTGCCATTTGAGGGATAACTGCAAAAATAATAGATACATTGGAGATCCTCCCTGGAGCGTATTGTACCATCTGTATTTCAAGCGTGGGGGAAAGAAACATGTAGCCAGCAGTGGACAAGAGGGATAAGCAGTTTTGAAAATCTTGCTTTAGGAATAAAAGATTTTTAGGATGAAGTAACATTTTAATTTCTCCAGCTACTGCTACTGGAAAAAATGCAGGTTTTGAGAATGTAAGTGCTTCTTCAGGTTGGAATTAACAGCTTCTTTTTCTTCTAGTCTTCTGTTTCAGACCCAAAGAAAGGCGAGTGTGCCTGAAAGCTTATCTCCCCCCTCTACCACCACCTATTATCAGGGGCTCTAGGAAAAGATATTAGTCAGTTTTACATTTAAGCCAGGATGTTGCCAAACAGCGATACTGCCATCAATGGTTCACAAGCTATTTTGAAGCAGTGGGAGAGGACAGACACAACAAAAAACCAGAAATGTGTCCTTTTGGGGAAAGATGAGGAGTGGATGTTCCAGCAGTGAATGCTGTTGAGGCATCTGAGTGTTTCTGCCTACAGCCTCGGCTGCAGCCAGCCCAGAGCAGAGCTGCCTGTCCTGCTGTCATGTCCATGTGACAAAAGCAAGAAGGGCTGTAGGTATTTCTCATCCTGCATCTGGTCTGGGACAGGGAGAGGTCCTGCCAGTGCCCTCCAGTACTGCAGAGCCCTTTCAAGGCTGTATACAGCTAAGCAAGTAAGCTCTGTTTAAAATAAAACAAAAATGAAATTTCTGATGCTAGATTTACTACCATACTGAGATTGACATTAAAATAGAGGTATGTGTATCTAACAAAATAACAACAATCCTAGGGATTTGAATCTGTATATGCATTATCGTTTATAGAAGAGGCTTCAGGGAGGACAGTTGCTTAATACTTAAACCAACAATACTTAGAGTCATCAATATTTTGAGTTCATTTAAACTGAATAAAGGGGAGTGTTCAAAACTGGTTGTACTTCTTTACTGTTCTAAGTCACTTTGGTCTTTAAAACCCTTAGATGTAGATAAAAATGGCTTCTAAGATATGAAGAGGAGCTGCAACTTTTACCACAAAAAATAATCTTGGAAAGATTTCAGTAATATCCCCATATTTATTCTGATAAATAAATGTTCTTTCCGCATCTACAAGGAAGAGTAACTCCAGGCGTTGGGTGTACAAGGATATTCACACTTACAGGATTAGGCTCACTTGACTGCACCTTATACTTTGTAATGCCTAAGGGAGGGTTGTTTATCTTGCCTTACCCACCAACCTCGCTGCCTCTTGTTCCTGATAGCTTAATTAAGAATTCAACTTGGAATGGTTCTTCCCACTGGGTTACAAACCTTGAAATTAAAATTGGATACAATGGTCATAAGGCTCTTGGTTTAATAAATCAATACGTATGTAAAGGTGAATATTTAAAAGGCTCTTTAGAATTGCTGTCATTTCTTTGGAAGTGTAGCTGTTGGAGCTAAGAGAAAGAATGTTTATGTAGGTGATAATGTACTTAGCTGTAGAATAAATAATGGAATAAACTTTTTGTGAGAATAGATACTTAAGTGACTTTCATGGAAAGCTTTCAAATCAGAAAAAAGATTTTAATTAACTGATCTTTACAGCATATTCTGATGCAGGTTTTATTCTTCCTATATTTAGATAGAAGCAGAAATAGGTTAATTAATAAAGTCTTCTGTCGTTTCAGACACAAACTGCCTTAAACTCAGCAGTTTAGATGGCTCATCTAGAGTTTTGCTCCTTTGGGGGTAAATGGTTTGTCGAAGGCAGAGTGGTAGAAGTTGCCAAACTTAGCATGTATCATGGGATAATTTCTTGTCACTTTAGATGGTAGACTTATGAATCCTTTTTTTTTGATTTTTTGCAGGTGATGGATGATTGCAGTGTGATTGGTCGTTCGTTGTTTAAAAAGGAAACAAACATCCAGATTTTTGTGGGTCTGAAAGTGAAACTGTCTACAGGAGAAGATGGAATAATAGATGGTGGTTTTGGACAAAGTGGTAAATTTAAAATCCGAATTCCAGGTAGGTTCTTAGTGGTTAAGAAATACTAACCTGTGTCAAGTGTAGAGGATCTTTCCATATTGCAAGGTGAAGTGCTCCCATTAATCTCCTGAAGTTTTGAGATCAGCTCATACGCAGTTGGAGCACTGATCCAGTGGAGACTGTACCTCTTCTAATTACACGATGGTGGCTGTGACTTACAATGTGAGACTGAATTGCCTGAAGCCACATCCCCTGTGTCAACAAACTCAGGTCTCAAAATGACTTCTTGTTAAGTGGCGGTAACACAGAAATCATGCTGTGCCCACAAAGGTTTGTGGTAATCTCTCCTCTCTTAATGTATGTATGATTTGCACCAGAGTCCTTCTGAACAAATAAAAGAAAGCAAACCTGCAATCATTTTTACCTGTAGCTACTTATTAAATATAGTATATTGGATGCAAGTTCCTTAAATTGGCTCTGTTCTGCATGTTATTACCTAACTTGCCTTCAAGCAAAAACTGCTTGATAAATGCATTTTTGGACATCTTGAGAGTTTTTTTTACTGCTTGTGTCTCCTGGTTTTATAATATTATATATGACTGTATTTTTCATCCTTGGTGAATTGCAGGAAGGATTTATGCCTCCTTAGGTTAGAGCCTGGGAAATGATGGGTGCTAGAGTTTATAAGTGTCATTACTGTTTGGGTTTTTTTCTCCTTCTTTTAAGGCAGGAGAGTAGTTCTGAGCCTTTTCAAAAGGCAATAATAGGTGTTGCATTTAACTCAGATTGCAGGATAAGATTTTAAGGATACCAGGCAGTACTTTTGTATTTTTGTTATGTCTTCAGCCCATTTGTCACTAGTTAATCCCCCTCCCTCTTAGGGAGATGAGCAAGATTACTTCTGTTGAACAAGTGGAGAAAAGAAATTATAATGTTCTATGACAGCAAACAATCAATATAGCAGTTGATCTACAGAGAAAGGTGAAGTTTCCTGATATCTTGCAGAAGATGATCTATTTTCCATTTAACTTAGAGTGTGATGCAACTGCTCTAATTTTGGAGAATCTGATTTTTTTCCTCTTCAAGTTTCCTTTCTTCTTCCTATTACAAGATAAGAATTTCTGGCTATATAAAATACCTCATGTGTTCTATCCTAGCTGAACTTCTAGTTTTGTCACCAAATGCTAGACTTTGCAAATAGGTCTGAGAGCCTAATTAGCAAAAACACTTCACATTTAAAAAAATATGTTGCACCAGATACATGTTTGCTTTTAATTTTCTGGTGTGGAAAAGCTTGTAGGGATTCACTGAGGTACCTTTAGGTAGGTGATGAAATGATGCATAGATGACCTTAGAGCTGAAAAGCTGAAAATCAAGGTGATGTCTGGCTTTAAAATGTAATTATGTAATGTTCTTAGTAACTTTTCTCTCCCGGAGGCAAAAATTTGATGAACGAAAAGAAGGATGGCATTTACACTGCCATTTCTACGTTTTTGGATGGAGGAAATGGTTCTTCCTGCGACAGAGAGAAGCCTTATAAGGAGTCTTTGGCACCCTTGTGGATGTAAGCAGGAACTGTAATTGTGAACCAGCAGTTACATGAAGAAAATTGTATATAGGTTTAGATAACGGCATTTTGCTCTGTCTATTGAGTTAGTGGGAAGAAATGATACCTTTCACCAAGGTGTTCATTATCTAATCTTGGTTACACTCATCTGATGTTTAACAACAGACCTTGAAACAGAGGACCCTTTATGGTTTGTTCTTTCAGTGAGAAGAATATGTAGCAGAATACTAGAATTTAATACCTCTCTAAGGTAGGCAGAATAATACAACTTAGTTTGGTTTGCTTTAGTCTGGGTCAAATTTGGGTGCTCTTGTTGTCTGGAAAGAAAAGGCAATAAGCTAAATTACCTCAGGTTAAGAGTATCAAGGAATGGGAAAGAAGCACAGAATTTGAAAGAATCGAAAAAACTGTATCTTTAAGAGTTGCAGAGATTTGTGTGTAGGGGAGGGCCATTACTGTGATGCTGCTTGAGTCAACTGCAGTTCACATTCCTTTGTTAGATCAGTGTTGCTTTTTTAATGTGTCTGCATCCTGTTTGTGGGTTGGGTTTTTTTTTAATTTAACTGGTCAGACTTTTCTCTCCCTTACCCCTCCATTCTTCATCCTTGCCTCCTCTCATTCAGTCTCTTACAGATTGTTTTGCAAAGAGCTTTTTAAAAATTTTTCTAAAGTAATTTTTCTGTGATTCCTTCAGAAGTGTATCAGAGAGTGGGAGGAAAGGGAAGGAAATGTCCAGATTGAAAACTGCCTTGTACTGCCTCAGCCTGGCAGTCAGTTAGTCCTCTCATATTTAAAACCAGTCTTAACCTCTGGAACTGAGTTAGCTTGTTCAGCTAGTTGACCTGATGATAGTTGACGGCTGGTTTTAGAAACAAACCTCTCCATAGCAGTAAAAATCAAGTAGATATGTCAGAGATTTGTGTCCTGACTACTAAAGGTAATGACAGACCAGGTGTTGCATTGTCCCAGCAGTGCCAACAGCACCCAGCTCACACAATCAAGTGTTGGGCTCCCCAAATGTTGTTCTGTACTCACTTGGAAGTGGCTTGTGTTTGCTCACAGATCAGCCTGGGCACATTGTCTTATGTCATCTGTGGGCTGAAACTTGGCAGACCATGACTGGGAATGGCAGAAAGTGGATCTGTTTCTTATTCTGGCACTGCTTGTGTGCAGCAATAAGTCAGATACTTCTCTCTGCTCTTCTGCTCTGTGAAATGGGGATAATTACTATCCATTCTGGAAAAAACCCCGAAATAATGAAATTTCTGATTTAGATTTATTCCGGGCTTAGAGCATTAATATTTCTTGAAAAGATGTAATTATCTTTCTTTAGAGTACAAAAAACACATCTAGAATACAGCATGCAATTGGAAGTTCCTCAGTCGCTGAGAGATGTCAGTAGTTTGGAAGAAATTCAGGGAGGAACAGCAAGAATGCTGAAGAGGCTGAAGGAATTGATTTATGAGGGAAAGAAGATGAAAAAAAATGCATGAAACTTGGTTAAATGATGTCTGAGTGGGAGATATGATTATCTGCAAGTATTTGAAGAACAGAGAAGAATCCCTTAGGGTGGTCCAAGGAGGTGGAAGCAAAGCTTAATAACCTGAAATAAAGCAAAGTGTAACTTGGCTATTGACAGATGTTATTTAGCAGAGATGTCTTGCACTGCCAGATCATCTTTGCAGAGGAAGATGATGTATTCCAATTTGACAATGCTCATGTGTTGTTTGCCTGGATGTTTGCTAGTGCACGGTAAAACAGGCAGGCAGCAGGATGGTGGGTGAAAGTACAATTTATTTTTCATCTTTCTGGTTTTGTGCCCAGGCATGCTTTTATTGCTTGAATGACAAGGTATAACCTACTTTCTAGAATGTTTGCAGCAGCATCTAAAAAAAAAAAGTATTTGCTGGAGGATCTGCTGTTCTGTAGGGCTCACTTGTGGAGCTGTTTGTGCTTTAACTGAGGGCAAAGTTTCAAGGCCTGCTAATTGACAGGATGACGCTTCCTTTCCAGACTGGTTGCATGATCAAATGCATAAAAAGGGGGACATAATCTCTAAACTCACAAGAGAGTTTTGCTTAGTTTAACAGGCTGCTTAAAAAGCAAACAGGATTTGAAAGGCAATTTAAACTACACTGCTTTTAAAGTTATTCTTTGTGTGGATGAGGGAGCGAGCTACTGATGAGGCGCTGCTTGCTGAGGTGGGTGATATGTGGCAGCTGTTTTAGTTGTAAATGGAACACTGTATAGGGTAAATGAGTGAAAAGTATTGTTCAAGAACAAGTTTGGGGAGGCTGGAAGTGTATGTTTAAATGTCTTATTCTAAAGAAGATAAAAGCTAACAATGACAGTCTCTGGAAAATGCTTATTTCAACATACCTTGCACCAAGGAATGTTGTGCTAGTTGATAAGAAATTTAGAGGAAAGTTCAGCAAATCATTTGAATAACCTAGTGCTAATTGTGGATTTTATTTAACTGTCTCTCAGCCAAGAACTGACCCTGTGAAACTGTGCTTGATTTGCAAAATCATGATCTGTTGATGTGTGTCTTGACATCTTCTAAAAGATTGACTTTAGATATGCCCATTTCTTTGGTTTTGGCTCATTGCATTTGTCTTGTGCTTGAGTATTGTAAAACGTAGCAACTTTTTAAATTTAATTGGAGCATGTGTGATATCTCAGGCATGGTTCACTTTCTTTTCTGTCTAATTGCTAGTGAAGTGTTCATCCTTTCTGAGGCACGGCAATGTGTTTGACTGCCATTCTCCTCTTTTTAACTGAAAATTGCTATACATGACTTAGTTAAGAGCTACCTTATTTCTTAACGTGAAAGAAGCAGTGCATATCTAGCACTCCTAAGAGCTGAACACATTTCTGAATTGAGCAAATTTAAATGTAATAAAAGACACTTTTCATAAGAAGAGATACAAATGAGAATACTGTAGTACAAGCTTTGTGGCTTTGCTGGTCTTTTTAGCCAGACAGGATAAGAGGAGTTTTAAGTTTCTTAAAACAGGTGAAGACAAACTGGTTTATGACTTTGTCTTTTGTTGCCAGTAACTTTTTGCCTTGCACTTGAGAGAACAAGTCCATTTCACTGTTTCCACTGCTTGTCACGGTAAGAGGGATTGAATGTGCCATAAAAGTCTGTTCTGAAGTAGCAGCACAGATGTGCTCCCTAACCCAGGACACAGCACCTGTGGGATCCTGCAGTGTTGGTGTAACGTGACATAAAGGGGTCAGAATTAAGCAAAGTATCTTATTCTTGAGAATTCCTTGTATTCTTACATGTGGAATCAGGGGTAGAAATGCAGAATATGTTTCCCCTTTAGCATATTGTGGATTTGGTGCATCTTTGATGTTTTTATATTTTGCCACTTTTTTCATTGGACGAGATCCCACACTGGCTTGCAAAGTACTTAATGATGTAGTGGGAGAGCTATGATGTAAGAGCTGTACATGAACAGGACTACTCTGCATAATTTCAATTCTAGTTAAAAACTGAGGGTTTAAAAGTGGAATTCAATTTTTTTTCAGTATTTTTTAGTATTCCACTTAAGCAAGGAAGTTGACTAGAGGTTAAATAGCATGAGGGAAATTAAAGTTATGTGAAGATTGAAAAATGCAGCAGTAAAATAATTTGTGTGTCACATTGTCTTCTGTAATCTCCTCCTTAAGAGCTATCTTCATTGTATTCTTTTTTGATATTTGATTTTTTTTTTAATTAATATTCAAGGCATATGTCACTTTGTTCAGGTAGGTCTCAACACTCCAGCGTAGCTGGCATTTGTGGAATATTACTTTCAGGGGTTTGGGTTTTTCTTAACAACTGTAGGAGACAAGCTTTAAATGGTTGGCGGTAGACAAATGTCATATTCCCAACTCTGTGATTTGGAGGACACTCCTTACTAACATCAGCAGGAATGGGGCAGTCTAAACCTTTTCATTGCACTGAGAATAATTAAACATCCTGTCACTAAGCAGCATACCTTTTTTGTGGGAGATCTTGACATTTGGAATTCTTTGCTTGTGTTGCGTTAGAATAGGATAATCTTCTCTTAGGCCAAATGGAATTTAGGCACATTTAATGTCCTTGTTTTCCCAGCCTGGCTCCTGTTTTAATAAAGGAAAATAAAAAATTCTTGGCTGCAAGGGTCTGGTGGGTTGCCATCCCTGTCAGTATCAGGTGAGGCTGAGCAGGATTTCAGTCAAGAGGAAAAACAAAAGCCCAAGGGCAAAGAAATCTGTGTAGCAGTGTTTTATTTAAAAGCTGGAGATTAGCTCTGCTTGTTCTTTCACAGTCTCTTTTCCCCTACCCACTAAACCAAACAAAACCTAAAATCCTGAAGGGGTACTTCAGGCATAAATCTCCTTCTCTCTGTTTTGTGAAAGTTGGCTGGTGTAGCATGGACAGAGGCTGGGAGAGGATTGTTGCCAGGAAGGCATCACTTCCTTGTATGATCCCCTCTTGAGCAGATTAAACTGTAGTGATGTGGAAGTCCTGGTGACCACATAGGAACTAGGAATTTGTACTGCATTTACACAAAAAGGTTGGCCTGAAGGAATCGAGCCTACGTTTTGAGTGGTGACATCATGGAGCCCATACTGACCTTTGAAGCTGAATAACCAGATTTATTGACCTTAGTGTTCTTGTGGAGTCAAAGTCAAGATTCGTGCACGTTCCTTCTGAATGAAAACAGAAGTCAAGGAAATGTTAACTTACTAACTGCCTGTCTGCCTTGTTCATGTTAGGATTGGGAGATCCTGGTCTTGTCTTCAATGACAGAATTGCAGGATGGAATCGCTGAACTCAGAGCTCTGAAGGGGGAAAGTGTTGATTGATAGTAAGATTGGTTTCACAGGCAGCAGGTCATTGCACACTAGAGCAGATGCTGTGCCCAAGGGAGGTTATGACTCTTCTTTGGATTTGAAGTTTCCATTGGAGTGCCTGTCCAGCAGGTTGTTTTTCTAGGATCAAGCAGACATGGAGTACAGAATTATCAGGCATCAGGTGATGTTGCAGCATTTGAGTGTGTCTGCAACAAAAGAGTCCAGCTCCTGTATAAGCCCTTGTGTTGGGTACAGTATAGGCTACACAGTGATCCCCTGGGTCACTGAAAAGAATGAGCGGGAGCCTTTTATTTTACTGCTGCACACCCTTTCTGTTCCTGTGCAAGAGTATCTTAATGGAAGTGTCATTAGTGCAACAGAAGGAACTTTGGTGGTTCTGCACCACATGATATAACTGCAGTGTTTCTTCCCTGCTCACCACATGACAGCAGTGACCATCACACTCCCCTCGAGGGCAGGGCTATTGGTGGCCTTCAGGAAAAAGTACTCTTGCTCTCTGACCAATTCTTCCATGGCAGTAAAGAGCTGTGTACTGAACCCTTTTTGCTCCCCTGAGTAGCAAAGCACCTCACACTTGCACAAGTGTGAGCTCAGCCCCAAAGCAAACTGAGCTTTCACTCTGGGCTTTGCTGCCTGTTGGGTTTTAGTTTATTTCTGTACTACTCAGTAGAGCACGTTTTTCTGAGCTTACTGTTTGTATGTGGAAAGCAGTAAGGAGGTAGGTGCTGCCTCAGTCTATAGAGAAAGTTACCTTGAAAAGACAAGGTGGTGAAGTTAAGCATTTAAAACTTCAGATATAAAAAATATCTTAATTAACTCTGCATTATGAGATGCATTATGATACCAGCTCTAATTAAGTGGTTGCATTCGCCGCGCTGACACACGAGGAAAACTTTGCTGGTTTTGGGTGATGCTTTGTAATTGACCTGTTGTCCTGCACTGAGGGATTTTTTCTCTTCAGTGAGTAATCAACTCCTTTATTTTTGCATTTCACTGGAGTCCTGCTGTAAATATGAAATTAATTATTTGTGCTATTTATGGGGGAAAAAAGTCCTATTGAGAAAATAAAAGAATTCCAGCAGATGGGATTTGGTTGACCCTAGGGTATCTTAACTTCTACAGATTCTACCGCTTGGGAAAGGGAAAAAAACCACAACCTACAACCAAAAGAAACCCCACTTGGCAATCACTTTGCATACATTTTCTTTTCTTAATATTTTCTTCCAATCTCCATCAAGCCCCACTTCATTTTGACTGAGTTTTTGCTGATGCTCTCGCCTCCCTCCTGTTCGCTTCTATTCTTTATTCATCTGCTACTGCATCCCCTGCCCATCTTTCTTGGTCCCTGAAGTTGGATGCCAGTAATAGCTTATTTTGCCTTCAAATATTTCTACCAGCATTTTCAGGCTTCTGTAAGGATGTGCAAGGTAGAGGCAATTTTTCTGACCTGTGGATGTTCTAGTGCTGCAATATTGTGAGCTCTTGAAAGGAAGGGCTGAAGGGAGAATCCAGTCTAGCTCTGTGCCTGAGATTGCCCTCTGCAGATGGAGGCTATTGGGAATTGAGCTGCCAAAATAGTCTGCTCCAAGTGCATTCTAATTAAGTTTCCTTTTTTACCTCCAAGAACAGCAATTGCTCTACTAGTTATCCTGAAGTTAAGTTTCAAATCCCTGTTGCAAAATAGATAGATGCTATAATAGCATTTGTTTATCTTAATTTGAGGATAAAATCGGGATCTGATAGTGTGGGGAGAGCTTGGGAGATGACTGTGGGTTTTTACAAGTATTTTTTAAACTGAACGGTTGTTTCAGTTGGCAGTGACATTAGTAGTCAGCTGTCCAAAGTACTCACGACGGTAAGCCCCCAAAGAATGATTTTCCTTTTATTAAAAAAAAAAAAATCTGTAAAGATTGTTTCTTTTCTTAGATAAACTCAGGTCATATATAAGATTCTCCTAAGCCACAAGAGCTAGATACATAAATTAAACAAACTGAGATTTGCACTCAGTTGCATGTTTTTGGGATCTGGGATTTCAAAAGAGGTGCACTTATCTTGAGATTTGTGGTAAAACTGAGAGCTGGAAATGCTGCTGTGTATAATAACCTTACTTCTGTGTAGGGTCTCTTGTGGTCATAAGTCTTTCCAGTTAATCCAGGCTTTGTTATTTTGGGGGAATGTAGTTATTGTGGAAAGTTGCATTCCCTGGGAGAAAAGAAGCATCTTGCATATTTAGGGCTGTTACTTTGCTGAATTTTGAATAATTATAACAGCAACTGTAAGCTCTTGGAGCCTATTGCCCAGTGCAGCTCTCTGGCAGGACATGTCTGCAGTGGATGTGGCCAGACAGGCTGCTCTGTTTGCCTGTATTTGTTCTGTGCTTGTATTCGCCATCACATCACCATCAGCTGACTTGGGCACCATTTCCAAATGATCTGATATGATTTGGCTCCATGCTGCTGTTATGTAAACTGCCCCTGTTGGGCTGCTGTGAGTCTTGCCTCACGTGCTTCAGAAATACTTTGTTCAGTGGGGTTCCTTTGCTGAAGGTTACCTTTTTGAGGAAAAAAGGGGAAAAGAAATCCAACACGTGGGTGGGAGGCAAAATTAAATATTCAAAATGAGGAATTGAACGAGTTTATTTCTGCTATAAAAGCAGTCCTACCCTGTTTTGCATCTGTGATGGTTCCATAAACACACAACTGCAGAATAGAACCGTATTCAGGTTTTAAAATTTCTGCTGCAGTTTTATTTTGGATATTTTTCACTTTAAGTAGAGATGCCTTGCACAGTCACTACAACCTAAACATCCTGTTCCTTACAGACCAAATTCTTCATTTAATTTTGGCTTCCCTGGATTTATGCTGCTGAAGTTGCAAACAATTTGGATTAGAATAGGGCATGGAACACCATGATTGCTCTTACTTTCATGAAATACTACAGAAGTTGAGTGTACCACACATCCTGCACACAAGAGCAGGATGCATGTGCTGCCTTCTGTCCGCTTTTTGTTGTTGTCCTTTTTAGGTGTTTAATTTTGCAAATTCAATACATGCTTGCTGTAATTTCAAGTGTGAAAACATTTTTTTTCTTGAAGAAGAATATAACTGTGGGTTTTATTATGTGTCTATACAGTTTGGCTGAGCAACCTTAGAACGTAAAAAAAAATTTTGGCAATACCTTGTATCTCCTAGAAAAAATGGGAATATATATATATATTTTTTTTTCTAGTTTCATTCTCATGTATTTGCCTTTGCAGGTTTGGGATGCATCAGTGAGTGCCTTGGAAATAAGAACAGAAGGAACAAAATAGTTTTTTCTGAAGAGTAAAAAAACCATAGATGTCATAAAAATTTCTGTTGTTTTACTGCTGCTCAGTTAAGCCTTGTCCTTCTGGGAAGGAAGGGCCCTTTTTCTTGCTGAGGACTTAGCTGATGTCAGTACAGCTCCATGTAAGGGATTCAGAGGATCCCTATGGATTCAGGTACATGACCAAACTGCCCAAATACGGTACTTTTTAAAGTGATCCTTAAGTTCTCCAAAAAGTGTGCAGGGGATTTAAACGATTTGTAATTGCTTCTTTCAACGTTTAAGGTGGAATTTTACTTTGAAGGGTTACTTTTTTTGGTGAGAGATGACTGAAGTATTCTGTAGACAGGTGGACTAAGGGTCTCAGGATGAGCTGATCAGGAGGAACTCGCTCTGTCCTATTTGTAGTGGGCAGCTTTCTCCAGGAGCCCTCTTGTTTACGTAGAGAAAGGAAATGGAAGCCATGAATCTAAATTTTGTGTTGCCAGGTCTGCAGTTTATTTGTACAATACCAAAGAAGGAATTATTTCCTTCATGTTTATTTCTGCTTTCTTGTGTGTGAAACGGGATGGTAGTTTTTGGATGTTACAGTTCTCACTCATGGCTTTGCAGTGTCTGGGTGGAAAATACTTAGGTTCCAAGCCTTTACATATCTTTGATCTTATTAAAAGTCTCCACAAGGGTCACTCATGCA
This sequence comes from Falcunculus frontatus, assembly GCA_013398115.1. NCBI lineage: Eukaryota > Metazoa > Chordata > Aves > Passeriformes > Falcunculus > Falcunculus frontatus. The sequence goes on along the minus strand of VZRV01004346.1, from coordinate 2,737,935 downwards.
TTCAGGTTGCCCCCACGCCATGAAATTTCTCTCCCTTTCTGTAAACCGTTTGTGCTCGTTTACTTGATTTTGATCATTCATCCCCTGAGCCTTTCACCTTCCCTTTCCACCAGTGTTTGTTCTGATAGCTTTTTGAAGTCTGAGCAAAAACATACACCACAGGGGCTTCCTGGAGGCATAGAGCTTTGTCGTTTGCAAATTGTAGAGTATTTGAAGTATTGGCTCGCGACAGTGGCCAGTGTGCAGTGGATGAGAACTGTTGTGTGACAAGGACGTTAACCTTGAGAGCCTGATCCATGTTTTGAGTTTGGGGACAAAAAAAATAGTTGTTCTTAATAGTGTGCATTGATTTCAAGGAAGTCTGTGTACAGCAGTCTTTGGTTTGTGTTTTCACAAAGGGATTTGAGTGTTTAATAAAGAATAGGAAATAACTGGAGCTTCAATAGACCTGTTTTGATAGGGGGGGCTCTGCTGTAACATGATTTTGTATAATGTTATACATAAGCAACAAAAGCATTTCCTGCCTGTAGCTACAGTATTATTGCATTTAAAGAAAAAAATCTGCAAAAAGTACTTTTAAAAGAAGTACTTAATACATGGAGTAAAAGTTATAGGTAAAGTAGAGAAGACCATTATCCTGCTTAGAAAAGTCTTTCGTATAATACCTGAAGTTGTAACTTCAATCCCAAGAATTCCAGATTGCATGCTTTTGTGCTATGGGTTTTGTGACAGTATTTTTTTTAACATGGGAGTCCTCAATTCCCCCCACCCCTTTCCCTTCATCCCCCTCAGCTATTCCAGATTAGCAAATCAAGACAATTTGGTGATTTGGAGAACCTATTCTTTCCTGTTACAACTGATGAGTTACCCAGTTTGATTTTTTTGATGTTTTACCCTAATTCATTTCTAGTCTCCCTCCCCACTCAATTCCCTCTCTGTTTGGCCATTTGCCTTTTCTTACTTCTGCAGCCCCTTCCCGTCCTTTCCCACACAACCCTGAGCAGCCTCTGCTGCTTTTTAGGGGTTTTTTATTAAGGTAAATAGATAAATGTATATATAGGACCTATGCCATCCCTTTGATTAGTTTGTTGTTCCGCCCTAAACTGTGTCATTGTATGTAAATTAAGAACGTTGTTTGTGTGGTGCAGGCTTTTGCTGTGCACCTGAGGATTTTTAATTCAGTAAGAGTTTGCTGCCAGGTATATATTTACTCCTCAGTGCATTTGTTTACCTTCTCAGTTCTGTCTCTGAAAGAACAACAACATTCTCTCTCCCTAATATGGCCAATTGATGTATGGATGTGTTAGGCAAGGGACTCTTTGCCTGCTGAAGTATCAGCTCATCAGGACTGGTATTACAGTGTGAATGCAGTTGGAAGAATATGCATTTGGTTTTTTTTATGATTGCAATGAATTATCTTTTCAAGCTCCCACAATGGGAAAATGGGCTGTGCCAAGCAGCATGTGCCAGGCTTAAGAGAAAGAAGATGTTTTTTGAGGACTGAAAATGTGCTAAAGAATGCAAGTTCCTGCTGACAGGAGAGCAGGCTGTATATCATGAACTGGGGATTTTCTTTTCATGGCTCATTACAATCGACTGATCTCACAAGTACCTCCTTAGAAGATGTACGAAGATTATAGTCCCTTTGGAAATTGATGCCTGCTTCCCCAATTCCGGACTTTTTTCCCCTAGTTTTTCTTCATATTTTCCTTGTTATGCTCTGAAGTGAGAAGTTTGAGGATATAATGTAATTGGACTTAGTTGTGGGGGTTTTTTTTCTGTCTTGAAATTGTGCACATTCAGAGCAAGATTGACTTATTCAGTAAATTGTCGGTGTTTTTATTTTTTACTTGAAGTGAAATTTAAGCTTGGGTTTATTGACCCAGGCTCTCTGTTGAGCTACTCTTCCTTTTAAGAGAAATTGAATATTTTTAAGAACATTTTTCCATTGACCAAGGCCAAATAGAAAGTTTTTTTGAGAAAATACTAAAATATGTATATAATTTAGTATTTGCCAGTTTATTCCTGTGAAAAATCAAATTAATTTCTCACATCTGTGAAAATACAACAACTTGACTATTTCTGTTCAGCTGATCATTGTGCAATTCACTAGTGTTTGATCTGAAATATGTGATTATATTTCAGAGTAAATGTATGCTGGAGCAAAAGCAGGAGTGAGTCTCTTTTAGAACTTATTTCTTATAAGCACAGGAAAAAAAAATAGTTTTATTTGGCATTTGGAAAAAATTATAGGTAGATTAACAACAGATTTTAAATATCTTTTTTCTGTAAGATTTTGAGCCTTAATAAGTACTGATACTTGTAAGACTGTGCATTGAAGTTTTGCAAATGTGTTTGGTTGAATAACCTTATTTTCTCTAATCTTCATAAAGAAAGGATGGATTTGTAATATACACAAATGATTGCTTTTTGTGTGGCTAAGAAATGAGAGAAATCTTGTAAACATGGTGGGGAAGGGTCTGTGTTACTCAGACTCTGAAGTTTCCTGATTGTGCTTGCTGATGGCTGGGAATCTTCTGTTAAAGACCAGTTGATTTCCTCTGTATTTGAAGTTTTTACTCTTAGATATTAGGTTTTTATTTCAGGACACACATAAATACGGATTACACATAGAGTAAGTGGAAGCATGTTATGGATTCCCTGCTACTTTCATTGAACCGGCTAGTTAGAATTGGCTTGGGGAGGAAAAGGAGGAAAAGACCATCTGTAAGCAAATTGATGGAGGGTATTTCAGTCCACCCCTGCCGATTCTTTCTAATTGAAGCTGTCTGAGCCAGTCTTAATACAATTTAGTTATCGCCAGCCAGAAGGATTTTATTTATGGAACAAGGCCTGTTGGAACTTCCTCCGACCCCGGAGAAGCTGTGAATGGGAGAGAGCTGATCAAGCAGGCATGCCTGGCTAGCGTATGCATTTCTTTAATAAGGCAGGGATTGATGTCTTTTGCAGTTCAGGGGTTAGGTAAACAGAAGTCCCTGGGTTCAAGGCTCTCCATGTTCGGTTGTTTGTTTATACGGATCTCAGAAGGTTAGCTTAGCCTTCTTCACATCCCCGGGGAGCTTTCCTGACCATGCTATAACCTCATCTGCTCCAAAGTTGCTCAGGACGTGTCACATCGCCTTTTAGGAAGGGTACTGGCTGAGTGGAGCGTGCAGCTCGGACCTGGTCTCGAGGAAAGGTGGATGTAATCGGAGTGGTTGGAACACTGGGTCTGTCTTCAGGAACTCATGAATAATTTGCACGTGTAGCGTACGTAACTACTGTGCTTTCATTCTCAGACTTGATAGTTGCACACAAAGATGACTACAACATGCAACTCAGGCACTTACTGAGTCGCAGTTCTGAGAAATCAGTGACATACGTGACTAATTTTACCAGAACTTTAAGTCTTACTAATTTGTGCTTCTGTTGACTTGGCAGTGGTAGTCCATTAAATTGAACGGGATAAATCCCAAATAAATAAGTAGCTATGTTAATAATTTTTTATTTAAAAAATGAGTGATGGTTGCGTGTTGAACAATACAGAGTTAAAGCATGCATCTCATTAGGCTCATTTTCATAGCTATTGTATCCTGGTGTTCTTCTTTCACAGAGGATGATGATGGTCACATGAGAAATGAGAAAGGAATGGTGCAAATTCATCTGGGTCTTATTGCAGTGTAGTTCTGATGAGTAGAGTTGTTCTGGAATTTGAGGATGACTTTGCTCAGGGTTAGAAGTGTGCTTTATCACGTGGGACTGGCTGCTTTTAAAATGTGACATGTTACGAAGTTGGCTTAAATCCCAGAATTTGTTGAATTAGTTTTTGCTGGTTTGATGTCTGGTTATTCGTACTTCATTTTTCTGCAGCACCTTCAGTCTATAGCCATGCAGACCCAAACAGACATTAATAAACTGGCTGCACACCTACAGCTAAGCTTGTGAAATATCCTCTTGTACAGATAGGGAAACTGAGGCACAAACATGAGCTGTTAATGGCCACTGGACGTTTTTGAGAGAGCAGAGATCTGTACTGACCCTTCTTGTCTTGTAACCCCCAGCATTGTGCTGCTTGACCTGCCATGTCTTTGTTTCCTTGAGATCAGTTTGTGCAAACCTAGAGCTTCTCAGGAAACCTGAACTTTGTCTGGTGTTCTCAAGCAGGACGGTGCTCTTAAAGTATCCTGTCCTGTACAAATCCATATGGGTGGCATCCCAGCTGAAGGGTGTTCAGAGTGGGAGGGGGAGGTCACTTCCATGCTGGCTGAGGTTTCAAAGTGCCAAAATATGAACATCTTGTCGCTTTTAAATAATGTGTGGGGTCTGACTTCAATGTTGGGTTTCGTATTTAATCAGCATTAATATGATAACAGGAATGTGACAACTGAAGCGAACACAAAGAGATTATCTTCTTAGCCAAATGCATCCATTAGCTAGGAAATATAGGTTTCTATTAAATGAAGCAGACAGATGGAGTATTGGAGGTGACTGAGAACAGGAGGGGGAGGGGGCTAAGAGGTGAAAGTTGAGGTTTAGAAAATCTCTATAAAAATAAAAACAAACCATCCATCTTGATGGCTGGCGTTTTACCCTCCCGTTGCACTTTCAGCATGGTGCTCCGATTCCTATCAAGAACATCATGCTGAAATTTAATCTAACAGAGCACTTACTCCTGCCAAACTCTGGCTCAGCAACTGCTCCACGCCCCCAGAAAGAAGTGGCTGACAAAGCTTCAAATACAGGACAGTGTTGTGCCATCTTCAGGAAAGCTGCTACTTTGAGATCCCAAGGGAAGACAGATTGGATCTTGTCCCTCTAGTCTTTTTTTTTTTTTCCCCTTTGTTTTTCCTAGAGAAGTGTGTTGGGGAAACAAAATCCATGTTCCAGCATTTCAGAGCAGTTGTAAAGTAAATTATTCATCTTGGTATGTGTATGTATAGGAACTCTGATCTAATAACTGTTGTAACAATGTTTATAACCAGTGTTTGAAACCAAGGTTATAATAGTATAAATAATTTTAGATAATGCAGATAACAAGAAGAAAATAATATAATTAGAATTTTACAAGGTGGACAATTCACTAAGATAGATGAAGTAACACAATACATTAAAAAAAAAAATCTGTAACAGTGCAAACACGACACTGGTGACAGGAAACATCTGCATTGCCAACCATCCCTGGGCTGGCCAGAGCCTCTCATCTGCACCACCAGCCTGGGAGCTGTGTGTGCTCCATTGCATGAGTGCACATCAGATCCTCTGTTCTGCCATAGAGGTTTGGGTTATTTTCTTTGGGGGTTTTGTATTGGTTTTAAGTCTATAAGCATTTTACTTGAAAAATAAACTGAAGAAACCGTGTGGGATGATGCTGCCTAGGTAGAGTGGAGTAAGTGTGAACAAACTGTATTTCATTTTTTTGAAAGCTGTTCTGAATTGGACCTAATTACTGTCATGGTGAATTCTGCATGTGAGCAGTGAGAGTCTGGTTGGCTGCAAACAGTTTTTCATTGCTCATTCTTATCTTTCATTCCATTTTGATTTTGCTGCCAGTGATTATTCCTCCCCTGGATTTTGAGGAATGTGCCAAGCTTCCTCTGGCTAAGCTTTGTGTGGAGTTTCAGATTTGGTGATGGTGGGGAATAGGAGAGGAAAACATATGTGGCAGGAGGGAGAAGCAGCATCACTCTTCTGTCTGGTGTTTCCATGCTTCACACAGTTTTGTAAGTGAATTTTATGTTCTTTTAATAAATTCACTTTTTTTGTCTGCATTACTTCTGCTTGATTTTTCTGTTAAGCCTTTAGGTGTTAACAAAAATGGGACATGTGGAAGTCTAGAGTGGACTTTTCTTGATCCTATACACTTAGCCCACTGTCCATCTCTAAGCTAGTGCCAAATTAACAGTGACCAGTTCATTTGGGCAGCACAAACCATATGTTATTACCATCTCTGGATCCAAGAAGCTTTTAGAAATTAAACTTTAAAACCAGATTGGGTTTGTATTTTCCCACTGTGTTCCTTATTTATATATACTTATTTCTTTTTCCGCCTTCCTCAGCAAGCAGTGGGTAACAGGAAGGAGAGGATGATCTCGGGGAAGGTGGGTAGGGCTGGGTGATGGTGCAGAGACGCCCGTGCTGGCGGTAGCAGAGGGAAGGCTGTGGCAGGGCCCTGTTCCCAGCAGGGAGGTGTGTGCTTTGCTGGCTTCATGAGGGGGTGCAGGAGGTGCAGAGCCATTTTTCAGGCTGTCCTGTCATTCCTGCTTGGGAACCTGACACATGGACCTACTTTCTTGCTTGTGTTGTTTTTTAGGAGGGAGGGAGGTGACTGAGCGGCTAGCCCCTTGACGGGGCAGTTTTGAAACATTCATAAAACTTTTATTGGGCTGCCACCCTTACAGATAAATGTTTTCTGAGTTTATGGGCCTATTTTAAGGATTTAAGCTTAATAGCAGCTTTGTAGCCCTATCTGTCCCCAAAATAGCCCTTTGGCAAGCCCCATCTCTGGAGGCTGCCATGCTTTCCTAGGTCTTTGGAGTTTCTTCATCACTAAAGTATAACCCTTTTGCCTCCTTTCAGCTTTGTCTGACTAGATGTGACCAACTGTTAAACAAGTCTTTCCCCTTCCCCCAGCCTTGCTGAAAGCTGATGCTGTGTACCCGTATTTGGTCATCATGAAAGGAGAAAGATTGCAGTAGTTATAAATTCATTTTTTTTATTAAATTGGTTTTGTTAAATGTGTTTTATATGAGTCTTACTTACCAGTCTTTTCTTAAGGCTGCATGTGATTTTAAGATGGTACAGCCTGGTGGCATTTCAGACATGTACTGGCACTTTTCAGGCACTTTCTCAATGTGCTTCCACAAATATAAAAGCTTTACAGCTCATCTCAGCATTAAGTGGGGAAACCAGTGGGCTTGCAGCCAAGGCTGTACAAAGGAATGCTGTATGTAGTGCTTGGAGGAAGATGGAGCTGCAGTTTGAGCATCCCTGCCATTTGATTTCACTGTATTGTGTCCAAAAAGGTTTCATGGATTTCAGAATAGGCTTTTGCTCAGCACTGACTCAAGACAGCATGTGCATTTTGGCTGCCCTGGGAGAGCCACATATGATCCCCGTGTGTTCCAGCTCCTGAAAAGTGAATGGTTTTAGCACCTGGAGCACTGTGACGTGTTTTGCTCTCTTTGTATCCCAGTACAGTTGCTGATCTCCCTTCTTTTCTTACCAGAGACAGTTGTAGTACCTAAAAAGAAAGTGTGTGACTTCTTTTTTCATTTGCTCAGCTGTGTATTATGCCACTACTTTCAATGACTGATTTCCTGAACAGCAAACCTCTGGCACATGGCATTGTATCATGGCATTTTTTTGTCTCATCCCAAGTTTTTTGGGGGTGTGAATCTTTTTCTGTGTGGGAACTCCTTTTCCAGCATCTGTGGTTGTTGGTCCCTCAGACATACTCAGAAAAGTGCCATGGGTAGGAAACAACTTAAAGGTTGGGTTCAGGAGTATTTGTGAAAGACTAGTCTGTAGAAGTGACAAAGATGAAATAAGAGCTTCAGGACAACTGAAGAGATTAAAATAGACTTTACCTCCCTTAAGAGGGTCACTTGGTCCTAACAGATGTAAAAAAAACCCAACTCACTTGCTTTATTTTGGGTGAGGCTGACAATTTATATAGTCAGGGAACTCCCTTTTCCAGACCAGTCACAGTTCAGCAATACATTTGCTGGTTTGTTTTTTTTTTTTCTTCTAAAAATAGGAATATCTATTTTTGTACAAAACAATGCCCTGAGACTTTTGTTTCTGTATTTCCATGACTTCTGTTTTTTATGTCAGCACATCTTGGGGCTTGTCCTAAGAATGGAGCTGATGTACTAATAGTGGTTTTCTGCACATCATAGCCATCTGATTTGTTGCTTAGAACATGAAACTGCTTACTTTTGCAGGGCTGTTTTTCTGCAAGTTTTAAACTGATGAAAAAACCCACAGGTGTCAAGAAAGTACTATTCAATGTAAAAATTAATTCAAACAGCTTATAAGCTCAAATAACTCAGCACAATGTGCCTATCTCAGTACAAGCAAAGAGGTTAAGGCTTTTTTTTTTTCTTCAGGAGACTGTTGAGTTCTGGCAGTGTGCACATTGTATGCAGAGTTCTTGTCCAGCAAAATTCTGGGCAAAGCTGCACAGTTTGAATTTTTGTGTATTCACATGTGAATTTTATTGCTATATCCATTATGTAAATACAAGTATAATGGATTGTAACTGTTTCAAGTCCTTTCCTTGACTTTGGAAGTTTGGTAATGGTAGCCCCCAGCTAGTGCCTGTCCCACATCAGATGGAGTTTATTCTTTTTTTCCCTTCTAGAACGCTGTGGAGCAGAGATGTAGAGATATTAGATAAGTTGCCAGCAAATTTATGGCAGTACAGTGAAAAAGACTCTGGAGTTTTGGTTTAGCACCAGTATAAGTCCATCTCTTGGAGCTCTTGTAGTGTGTTGTCTTTCAGGTTAGTTATTGGATCAGCCAGAGGCCTGTTGGCATTGACTGTTGGTAATTTGTTTTTTAAATTGCTTGTCATAATAGTGTGTTTTGATCCACTTCGTTCGTTCTCCATTGGGGATTAATCTTCAGAAGAAAACTGGATGTTGTCTAATTCATAAGATTTGTAAAAGAGTCTGGGAAGGTAACCAAAGGTGTACTTTCAGGAAATATCCCATCCTAAATTGAGATGTTCTCTGGATGACCTGATAATTCTCCATAATTATATATACATCTTATAGTTGTAAGGACACAAATAGATCAAGTTTTTAGCAAATACAACTTACTAGTTTTTGGGGTTTTTCACTCTTTCGTCCTGGTACCTTTTGATTGTGTTGTGACAGGACAGTAGGTTTTTGGTTTGTTGGTTTGGGTTTTTTTGCCAGCAACATTGAAAGACCCACAGCTCGGCAAGCTGAGAGATACTTCTGGTTCTTGTTTGACTTTTGAACTCTGTGTCTATGTTTTCATTTGTTGTGGTTTAAATTTCACATCACTCAAAAGTTAATGCTTCTTAAGGATATAATTTGCCTTCAACATGACTCTTCTTGCTGGTGTATGGATGGTTCAAGAACTGTGGTTCTGATGAGAAAATATGAACTGCAGGCAAGAGTTCCTGCTGTGGAAACAGAAATAGTGAAACAAGGAACAAATATGGCTTCAGGGTAAAAAATACACTTCTCAAGTTTTGTTGTAAAATAATTAGCCTTCTGTGGAGGCGCAGAGACCATAGAAAAAGCACAGGAGCTGCTCAGTTGCCTGTGATTTGACTTAAAGTTTATGACCTTGAGTAATGTGCCTGCTCAACCACACTTAACAAAAGCATATTTGATGAAATGTTAACCTCATGAATTACATTTCCACGGAAAGCCTTTTTTAAAATTTGTAAAATCAGAAATAAATCAACATCTTCAGACCTCAGCGGAGTTGTTTAAACATGGAATTAAAAGGAACAGGCTGTTTCATCAACAATGACACTTTGTAAACTTGCACAGAATGTGTAGCTTTTCTTCAGGTTAAAAAAGGACTCTGTATTCCAAGGTATTGTATAAAGAACTGTAGCATTAGTAACGCTGTTTTCTGAGTGGGGAAGCTGAGACAGAGATGAAATAATGTTGTGAACTGATAGAAGCCAAAGAAGCAAAACTACCTAGGCCCGAGTTTCTTAATTTCCGATGTAAATGTCTGCCCATTAGGGCTGCAAAAATTTGAGAGCAATTTGTATGACAATTCGGAGGCTTCTGTAAGGCACTATGTGTCCCTCTGTTTTCCTTGTGTGAGCAACAGATACTGGGTCAATCATCCTCTCATTTCAACCATCAAATGTGTAGAGTTACTCCCGGTTTATACTTACATGAGAGAATAAATGTGCTGTCCCTGCTCACACAGCAGCAAGGGCTGGTATCCCTTCCATGGACCTGTCAGCCCAGGGACTTGCATGGCATTGGGACCCTCCTCTTCTCTCTTTTATTGCTTTGTGAGTTTTATTTATCTGCTTTAGTGTAATACATTGGAATTGTTATTATTTTTTAAATTCCTTTGGGGATTTTTTTGAGTAGTTGGGTACTACTGTGTTGAACCAAAAATAGGAAGTGTTTTCTTTGACTAGATGTTAGCATTACTGTATAACAATGAAAATACAGTTTTTGTTTTCTTGGAGAGCTTTTGCCTTTATTTTTCATATATTAGGCATCACATGTGATGCTAAAGCGCTGTATAAAACACCTTTGTTGAAAACTGGAAATTTCCCTGTAAAGCTGGGTAGATTTTTTATTTTTTTTTTTAGGTCACAAGTAAGTTTTAAGTGCACAATAGCTCTGAAAATTAACTTCTCACTTTGTCCCTGGAACTTTTGAAGAGAGACTTGCATTTTTTGGCATTGGTCGAGTAGTCTGGTCTTGATAGACTTGCCGTCTGTAGTGTCTTTGTGTTAAGTGTTCCCCCTGGGGCTCCATCTTGTGTTTTAATTCCCAGTTTGTTGCTGATGTATGGGCTCTTCTGTTAAATAACTTTTATTTTCTATGCCATTATGCCTACATACTTAATTTGATTTGTGTTGCATACAGAGTGTTTTCCCCTTGTTGTGTTTGGAACTGGTTTGTAATAGGGTTATTGTTGTCTAATTCTGACTGAAAGTTACAAGTTTATCAACAAACACAAAGTGCTTGTTCTGGTTGAAAATTTGTGTTTTACACTCATCATGAACTATTTATCCATTATGTGCTGGTTTTTATCGTTTAAATAAAAGAAACCACTATTTCATACATGCTGCAACTTAGGAAGTATTAAAGATTCACTGGTATGTAGAGCACTTACTGCTGTGAACACAAGTGAAGAGCTTCTGTAAACAATTGATTCAAGATTTCAAAATAACACAAGTGCTGAGAAAACTGCTGCACTCAACTATACTGTCACATTTCCATGGATTAATGAGTTACTGTTTGTTATCTCAGTGATAGTGACTGTCTGAGTGCTCAAACCCCATCACAAATGTGCTATAAATTCATAACCTCAGATCTCTCTTTAAATCCCAGTGAAGATGTTCTGTCGTGAATACGATGTGCTGAGGAGCATATTCACAGTTACTGAAGCTCAGCTGATAGGCACTGACTCGCTTCTGTGTCTGAGCTGTAAAATGACAAATGGTTGAAAAATATATCCTTTGTGCCAAGATCAGAGATTTCTGCCTGCAATTGTAGAGTGCTTTAGAGCAATTCAAGAAAATATTCAGATGTTGGCTGGAGAATACATTCATTCTTCCAAGTTGTGGATATTCTACCAGTCTGTGACTCTACTTTTGTCACTGTTACTCATAAACTTACTCTGCTCAGCGATCCCCAGCCTCCTCACACTTTCTAGTCTTCCTGCCCGTCTTACTTAACCCCTGGCTTCACTTACACTTTTATCCTGCAGTATCTGTGATGGGAAGCACTGTAAATATGAAGAGCACTCCTGGTCTGTTGAATCCGTTACTTGGGTGTACCTGTGGTGGGCATGTTAGTGTGTAAATCTAGTCAGGCTTGCAGAACTGGTCAGTGCACTTTCTCTGGAGCATGTTCGATCTATTTATCTAAGTAGGTAGTACTGCAGTTAAATTTTTTTTCAGTAGTTTGTCCTTTTGAAATTATGCTTAAAAATTCCAGAAGCTTTTTGAACTGCAGACCGGCCATGTTTGGTTTGGGATGGCTGAACGCTGCATCCAGTGCACATCACTGCAGTGTACTGGATGCTGTTTTGGTATTTAGGAAGATGCAGCATGTTCTGTGTGCAAACCTGGACACAAACGCTCACACGCTGTGTAAATCGTGGCTGCACATCTTCAGCTTGTGTGGTATGATGTACACACTCGTGCACGCCCACACACTAAACCTTTGCAGGTCAAAAAGGGAGGATAAACTTTTGAACCCAGCTGCTTCCAAATTAAGTACATGTGCAGGGACCACCAAAGCTGGGGTTACCGTATTCCAGAAGAGTGCCGGACACTGACACCCACATCTTGTACTGCAGGAGACTTCTTGTTCTTCCCTTAGAGCCTGAAGGATGATGCCTTGGAAACACGCCGTCCTCTTTGCCCTTTCCTTGTCACCAGAAAGGACATGCAGCAGTTTGGTGACTTCTCCCTTCGTTATGGAAATGGGACTGATACAGTAATCAGGATGCTACATATGGAGCTTTTTAAATTACTGCTCTTCAGTCTTTTGTTAGCCTTCATTATTCCTGAAGATTTTTTTCAAGTCATAAAAATGACATTTTTAATATGCAGAATTAAAAAAAAAAGGCAATATGAAGAATACATTTTTGTCAATAAGCTTTTACCTTTTAAACCAGTTATCTTAGTTTCTGCTCTAGGTATTTTAATTGAAGATTAACTACTGTTAAAGAGTATACAAATTTAGGTAGTATATATTTGAAGTAGTGAAATAGGACTGAATAAAAGCTAGGAATAGAGTGGCCTGTCCATTATAATTTTAGATTACAGAGCACAAACTAACCTTCATTTGAAGTCAGCACTGCTGACTGAGAGGCACTTCTAATGTTACAGCTATTTTATTTAATTTTTTTTTTGTTCTGATGAAGTTCACTTGAAGTATACTTTGGAGTTGCAAGTTGAGCAGGTCTTACCTGGAATGTTTGTTTTATTTCTGCTGTGTTTTTTAATAAAAAGTTGTTAGATCAAAGGTGATGCCTGCAAACATGAAATAAAATGCTAAAAATAATTGGTTTATGCTTCTTTTGATTTCTGCTAAAATGACTTTAGTGAGCTCATTTTTGCCCACTACAGGAAATAATACGGTTCATTTCTGTCTGCACACTGATAGTTTCTCTTGCACCCTGAGCAGCCTTGGGTACCACATGAGTTGACTAATATATTGGCATTCAAGACATGGAGTCTGATTTTATTTGCGAGGGAGGGAGTTGAAGAGGCTGCCTCATTCTAACCACCTGCCTTGTCTCTTGGGCAAAGTACCTGGTTACCTTCCAGAGAGAGAGGCTCCTCTTTTCCTCACAGTATCCCTTATTTCTTCCAGGGATTCAAGGATAGCTGTCCTCAGGAAAATCTTGTTCAGACTTATTGTTTAAACCTATTTGGAAAGGGAGTGCATTTAGTAGGTTTTGTAAACACTCGGATTTTTCTTTCTCCTTGGAGTTGTTACTAGAGCTTGAATTTTAGCAGCCTAAATATTAATGTAAACTTTGTGATATGGATGTAGATCCATAGCCTTGATGAACTGCATGTAAAACACAGACTTTTATGAACACTTTTATGAATTCCCTCATCATCAGTCTGCAGGCTGAGGGAATGCTGCTGCTTCCATTTTGATCCCTGAAAGCTGCAGTAGCGTAATGAAGCAGGAGCTGGTGCTTGTGCTGGCACATTAACCTGCATGGAGACGTGATTCCCGGCTGGACCCTCCCTTGTGCAGTGCCTCAGGTAGCCCAGCACTGTGCCTCAGTCTGCAGGGCATGGAGAGCTTTAGAAGGAGAATAAGGCTCAGTATTGTGGTGTGCTGCAGACTTTCCCCTCTGCTGCCTGCCTGGAAGGAAGGAACCTGGATGAGGTAGGACCTTGGGCTTAACATGGTGTAATAGTCTCTGTGTTCCTAGCTTTGCACAGGCAAAGCTGTTACTGGACAGGCCTTTATCCATGACTCTTCCCCACTCCTTCCCTTTTCTTGTTTTTTTTTTTGCTTGTTCTTGTTGTTTTCCCCCTCCTCATAAGGAGGGAGGGTTTGAACCACAGACTTGCCATGATTCTGCTGCAAAATCAGTAACAGCTGTTGGAATTGTAAATGGCTTCTTGGTTGCCGTCATAGAACCTGCAGTTGATCAGCTCTGCCCTGAGCAATAACTGGAGACATCAGGGCTCTAAACAGAGAACACAGATGGGTATTGGAAGGGACAGAGTTTCCTTTTACTGGATGACTTTTCAGATGCTGTGAAGTGCAGAGTTGACTGGAGCAGTGTCATAAATGGGAGCTACAAGGAAGATGTAGTGGCGCTACGAGAGAAAATGTAATTTGAATGTGAATTTTTCTTATATTCCCCCTTTTCAAAAATACAGTATTCTAGGAAAACTCAGTGGGCAAAAGATATTCCATGCTTTCTTTGGGTCAGTCTACAAGTTATTTATATTGATAGGCTAAATATGTTCCTGTGTTGTCTTAGAGTAATTTAGGATACCATAAACACTGATATGTTAATACATGACAAATGTTTAATGATTATTTGTCAAGAAAAATAAATCTTGAGGTCTGACAGCCCCTGCTCCTGAAATGGACTGTATTAGAACCTAAACTTAGTGAAATCAATAGTCATCACACAAGATGCTGCCTTTGTGGTTTTGGTAATAGGGCTAATTTATTCTTAACTTGTTTGTGTGTTTTGGCTGGTCATATTACATCTTCTGTAATTTAATTTTCCTCTCCTTCAATGCTGCCTTTTACTGAACTCCCTAGAAACACCGTATTTATTTGTGGGGGTTGGATTTTTTTGCAGTGCAAGTCAGAGTGAGTTGGTGTGTTGGAAATGTGCAGTGGCTCTTGAGTCGAGGTCGTTGCTCCACGGAGCTGGGCTGGCTGTTGTAACACCCTGCAATACCAGCTGAGAACCTTTTCCCTTTCACAACTGATTTTGGACCCAGACACGCAAACAGCTTTGCATTGGTAGTGGGAATCTTGTATATTAGGTTGCTGTAATTTGTTCTGTTCCAGCCAGCCACCTGTATCAGGACACTTGTTAATAATTTCTGCATCAGAGCCCTGTGAATTGCCTCCATCTTATTTCTAAACAGTGTGGTCAGCACCTGGAAATTTCAGAAAGATGAAGAGAGTCTTTTGGGGTGATGGTTGAGGAAAGCTAATCTCCTTCAGCCTAAATATGATCTGCTTCTCTGGACTTGGACAAAGGCTGTACCTGTTTTCTGATATTTTACTTGACTGGGTTTTAGAACAGTCTGTGCCCCAGGAAGAGTGTAATGAGGAAGGAAACCCAGCCCTTGGGTGCTTGCCTAGAAAAATGGAAGTATTGCTGTGGCATGGATAGAGGTATTAAGTTATTAATATGTGCTAGGTCTGTGTCACTGTATCTCTGCAGCTTGTGCTATCTCATTTAAAGTCTGACTTACTGTGCCTGTCCCTTTATAAACATATCACTGCTTATGTTCAACTTTGTTGGCATTGCTGTTTATTTGGAGCCTGAGTACTATAGAGTAATTATTAGAAAACATTAACTTTTATATTCAAAGTTTTATTTCTGGTCTTTGTATTTATTGAGAAAAAGCACGAAAAGATTGAACTGTCTTGATATTTAGAAGGGAAATATAAATAAGTTATTACTTTTGGAATAATGCTTATATCAATTTTAAGCATTTTTATTTGGAGAGTGGACTGATGACTTTGCATTTTTGAAATTAACAGTATTGAAGCAGCTTACAGAGAGAGTCCCATTCTGCAAATCTTCCCCCCTTTCTGATAATCATTAGCTAATTTATTTCTATAAGAACATTTTAAAATATTGTCGTTAAATAATACAAAGAGAATCAGTTAAGGCTCAATAGTGTTCAACCAGCATGTGAAAAGCATAGTGTCTTAATTAAAAGAAATGCAGGAATCTTAGTTATTGGAAAGTATTTTTCACTGCTAGAGGATTTGTGGGTGACTAAGAAATTTATAGACTTGAGTTTTTTATTTTTTAAATAAAAGCCAGATACATGTCTTCATCATTTGGCTTGTTGACTCAATTTACTTGGATGGAATTTTTCAACATTTAAAACAAATTAAAATTCATGAATCACTTCTGCTTAAAGGCACAAGCTTTTATAGATACAACAGTTAAGACTTAACTGGTTACATACACAAATACTGTTTTGGATATGTAAATTTTGTACTTGCTGCCTTTAAAAATGCAGATGAGAGTTTGAATAGCTGGGATACAGCTGTGATTACCTGTTATACAATAATTATTGTGCTTGAAAAACTGTTTATTTTAATGTTTTATTGTCTCTTTCTCTCTTGTTTCCTGCAAAAGCAATGACTGCTTTGCAGGACAGCTGTGAAGAAAACATCCCACCATAGCAGAAGGCAACAACATGATTTTTAAAGCTGTTTTATGCTGCCTTAGTCGTAGTCTGCAATTTCTTGGTACTTTAAGAGGTTTTTCAGTTTTGCTGTGTTGATCCGTATTTGCTCTTGAACTCGGTTTTGCTGCTCTGTGCTGGTGTGGTGTGACTTGTTCAGGAGGGGAAGATGTCGTTTCAACCAGGGTACATCGGTGTTAGATTAGAATCTGCATTGTTTTACTCTATGGTAAATGCAGCATGTGAATTTTTTAATTGTTTTAATTATCGTGGCCAGTCGATTGCTGGTACAGCTAAGTGAGCTTTTCCACAAACATTCTGTAAACGTGGCAGGCTTTATGGTGAGGTTTTAAGCTGTGCTTTCCTGGAATTTGCTTAAAAACATGACTCTGGGAGCGTAGGTGAGTAGTCAGTGGATGTCAGAAAATGACAATTGTTCCAGATCAAAATGTCTGTTCTCTTTCAAATCTATTATTTCGATAATATTTTGAGGATTTGAGTTCAATATTTACTTAGGAAGCTCATTTCTCTGCTGCTGTAGTACCCAGGCACCCAGTCACTGTAGCACAGCTCTGGGCACTGTGTTGGTGTTCAGAGAAGTACCAGTCACGGTTTGTTTTTTTCCTCTGGGCTTCTTTTGCAGAGGACAGGGGGGAGCAGAATGAGGGGTTTGTGGTTATACATGTGCAGATGCATATGTACTGCTGAAAACTTTAAAGTAGTTTTAGTAGAATGTACAATTTCTAAGTAAAAAGAAAGGTAAAATAGTAGACAAATTAGGAAGCAAAGTCAAATACACCCTTTTGGATATTCCTTGCTAAGGCTGCTTTGTATGTAATGCCCATAATTTGTACGTAGAAGTCCATAATGGGCTTTCACTGAAAGCTGCGTTCATTTCCTGCAGAAGGGATTTTTTTAAAGAATACTGGAATTGTTGAGAGTGAGTTTTGTTACATGAGCCAGGTAATTGGTGTTTGAGCATCCGCTGTAGCTGGAAAACACAGTGCCTATGAGAGCAAACCTGTCCAGTCTTGTCCCTCGAGTGGCCTCTACTTACTGAGTGACCCTTGCTTTTCTCATGCAGCCTTCCCTCCTGTTTGACTGAGATCACTCTGGGAACCCCACCCAGGAACACGTGTGTGCCCCACGGAGCTGCTGCATCTGAGGGTGTTTGAGTACCCCTTTATGATCTTCACCAATTTCGGTGTTGGCTGTTGGTCTTGGCAGATTGTGGAAGACACTGGGAGGGGAACACACTCTGGAATTGTGAAGAGTCATTTTAGGGAAGAAGTATATGAATAATAAAGAAGAAAGAACTGGCAAACACTTGAATTTGGTAAAACAAAATTATACAAATTCTTAGTGGGGTGCTTTGTTTGTTTGTTTGTTTTTTGGTAGAAAGTCATAGAGGAGACATTTATAGTTTATTAAAAGACTGAAAACTTCATGCTAACCCAAAATTCTCATGCTGTTTATTTTCCTCCACCTCCCACAACATTTTATTTCCTTTGTAATAATTAGTTTGAACTTTCCTCTATTTCTCTGGATCAAGTAATTTTCATACAACTTTGGGATTTTTTTTTCATATGCTTTAAATCTTTCTTCTAAATAATGTTTTTTATAACAAAAAAAAGCCATGAATACATTATAATTTCAATTTTCATGGTGTGTGAAAGATTTCTGCACTAGGTCTTTATTGTTTTTGAAGAATTCATCACCCTAGTTAAGAAGCTTAATATAAATTAAAGAAGGTATTAAGGAACATTAAGACATCAAAATGTGGAGCGTTCTTTTCCTTTCGATTGCTCCAAATGCAAACAAGTTGAATAAAATGCAATCAAAGGGCCTGTTTGGAGAACATTGAGTGGCTTTACAGCTGTGCTGTAGAGAACCTCTGGTAAGAGCATAATTCAAATAAAAAGGCCTTTCTTTCCTCCTCCTAATTCTCTTTGTTGTGGTGACAACAGAGTACAAGCCCGATAAAAATTTAATCACCTTATCTTTTTAAAGCAAATTGCATATTTGTTTACACACAATATACATAACATGAAAAAGCAAAAGCTGCTATCCAATCCCCCTCCCCTTCTAATCGCATTAAAGGCCCTTGCCTAGAAGTTAAAAAAAAAAATTAAATGTTTTATTCTTTATTCTGAAGTCCCATTGTTCGGGATTGCTTTAAAAAGGCAGCCCAGGGGAAGATGAATATCACCAAACTTAAACTCTGGACCAGTGCTGAGCAGCAGATGCCTGGGATATGTCAGCAGAGTTGGTCCAGCTTAACTGGCTGCTGCGGTGCCTCCTCCACATCAAGAGTCGCAGGCGAGATGGGAGGATTACAGACAGGCCTGCGGATCGAGCACTTTGATTTGGAGCTGCTTTGTAATGAATTGCCTTTGATTCTGTGTCAGATCTGCTACTCTGAACTTTTTCCACATTGTATACATTTCTGAGAAGCTGCTGTAGGAGAGATTGGGCACTGGTGCTGATTTTGTTGTTGTTGTTCCGTTTTCACTGGGCTGATGAAGTTTTAGTCCCTTGTGTTGAATGCAAAACCTGGTTTTAGTTGTTTCTGTTCACCTTGGTGCACACAACATGAGCACTGTTGGTTTTATTTACTGTTTAATAGGTATTGGAGTGCTGACAAAAACAATCAAAAGTGCCTTCTGGCCCACTGCTGAGTGGCTCTGGGCTGAGAAACTCCCTCACTGGATAGAAATTTAGTGCCAAAGAGATATTCTATGGTTTTTAAAATGATGAAAGCTCCTGTGCTTAGTGGTTCCTCAATCTATTTTTACGTAACTAACTGTGCTCTCTGGGGACATGTTTGTGATATTGTTCCTCTTGATCTGAGCATTTAATCAGCAAGGACTGCCTCAACAAGGTACTGAAAATTGTAAAAATCTGTCCTGTACGACAGTTGTCATAGACTCTCCCAAATTCTACTCATTGTGTTTATATCTGCATGTTTATTAGTACTCTCCCAGGAGAGAGAGTAGGAGATCCAGTGACAGTAATTGTGATTTCAAGACACTGTTCTGACTTTGAGTGTTTTGACTGGTCGTGAGAATTTCACATTGACCTGCCTGTAATTTTTCTACTGTTGAATTGTAAGAAGAACCTGTCTATAATCCCAAGCTTTCAGCATTACATTTATATGTATTAATAATTTGATTCCTATTAGTTCCGTTATTTTTTCACAGTTGTTCCGGTTGTGCACTGGGCATTTTCCATGCATTCAGTTTTTGCTTCAGGGAGCTTGAAAAATGTGTGGGCTGAAATCACAGCACCAGTGTGAGTGGTGCCTCTCCCTGCAGGTGTGCTGGGAGAGCAAGTACAGCACTTAGGCATGATCTCAATGGCTCTGTGGACCGTGAGTGGCCATCAAGTGAAAATAGAGTTTGAATAATTGCTGGTATGATACATCAGCTGGCATAATTGCAACCTTGTTACTGTACTGAATGCCCATGCAGAAGTTAATTTGAAAATTTCCTCTAGGCTAGTGGAACAGTGTTGGATTTGAGGCCAGAAATGTGATCATAGTGGTTGTCTTTTAGCTCTGACAGTTGATCCATTGTATTGTGTGTGCACTTAATTTGTATAGCCTAGACCTAGTCCATGGTGCACTGGAGTCTCCTTGTGACCTGTATTAAGGTTAGTCCCTGCTGCACAGAAACACAAGGTTTCGTAGAGCATAGAAGTTGTAGTTGTGTTCCAGAAGTGCAACGTAGAAAGTCCCCTGCTCTGTAGGGGAGTTGCTCCAGGAGGACTTGGCCAACAAATGGTTGTGGTGCGCTGTGCAATGGCAGCTGTGTTGGCCTATAAAATGGGGGTCAGGTTTGGTACTCTCAACTGATTTGTGCTAAAGGATGGCCAACCTGCCAAGAAATGAAGACCTTAAGTATTTCACTTCATCTCCATGCTGTCATTTAGAGCTGAAGGGTATGTTGGATTAGGGTGTGTTTTGGAAAATCCACTGTGGGAACTGCACATATCCTTCTAAAGTGTGTGTGGGCTTGTGTAGACTTAAATAATGACATGGGTGCAGAGCAGTGGTTTGATACAAGATGGGGATTTGTCAAGTTCAGAAATCTGTCCTGCTACATGGCTTCAGATGACAGTGGTCCATTTGTTCCTGGTGTTTAATAGTTAAGTTTTATTTTTGAAAAACAAGGTTAAAAATGTGGTTGTATTACGTAAATTTGGGAAATCAGATAATATATCCTAGTCATCTTGCTGGAAATTGAGCTGTATAAAGTTGAATGAATGGCATACTCAATGCACTGTGTTGGGCTGGGTCTCCTTGGTGTCGATGACAAGTTTAGGATGAAGAGAGGAGAGGGAAGGGGCAGCCAAGGCAGGCACAGGGAAGTGCACCACTGATACCCACTCAGCAGCTATGGTGTGATGGTGGAGTCTGTGCTCCGTTTAGCAATATGGAAAATATCAGACTGAAAATCAAGACGCTGACTTCATGTAGAGGGTATGGCAGACTAATTAAAGAAAAAAATGTGTACCAATTGAGCCTATAAAACTCTTCCTGACCTTGAGAAAACTCCCAGAGAGCTGTGGGAAACTCCAGTCTGTCCCCTCTGAACTTTTTTGTGTTGTTGTTTAAATATAGTAACTGCTTTTTTAATTAAAAAGAAAAATTAGATGGCATTTCAGATTGTGTCCGTGGTGCCTTGGGGACCTATTACAGTACAAATTACTCTCTACTATTTAGTGAGGTCTTGTTTACTATTGTGTGAAGCGAGGGTTACCAGTGTAAGGATGTAGGACAAGGAGGGCCCTTCTTTGAAAGTCTGGCTCTGCACATGAAAGTGACGCCAGCAATTGGAAGCAATTTGTGGAATTGTTTGATTATATTAATTATGGCACCAGCAAACAGTGCTTGGGAAACAGTTTTGTTTTCTTGCATTCTTTCTTGATTGCTTGCAGCAAAAGCCAAGATACAAAATGTGCCTTTAAGGACTGCCGGAGAGCGCAGTTCAAGCCATTGTGTGGAATTGGCACTGAGCTTGAAAGGGTTGTGTCCGGCTTGATGGGAGAGTTTTCCAAATACAGCTTTGGCCTGAACTTCACCCAGGTCAGCCTCTTAAATTAAAACAGCTTCTGTCTTCCTCATCAAGGAAGATTAGCTCTTTCCCTGCGAAGTAGGAGCCCATAATGAAATCCATGTTATTTCCAGTAGTACCACTTCTTATAATAATGTCTTTCAGTCCAAAAGCCTGTATAAACTTAAATTGAAACACAAGACTCAATCCTGCTCACCACTGAGCTGCAGCCTTCTCTGATGTGGTACAGGGCAGCTGTTCCCCAATTTATGGGAAGATGTTTTATTTGTTAAGGATTTCCAAGCAGTCTGCCATGCTGAGACTGCAGGAATAGCTCTGCTGATGCAGGCTGGTTGTCACAACGGTGTTGGGACATGGAGCAGTCTACTTCTGCTCAAAGTGGCTGTAAGGTTTTTTTTCTTGTCTCTGTCAACAATGAATTATGGATATTTTTATGGATATTTATATAGATCCCAAATACCACGCTTAGGATTTAGCACATTTGGAAGGAAGGAGTCTCCTTTCTTGTCTCCTTGGAGGCTGGTGGCTCCCTGGCCAACTTCTTGCTGTAGCCCTATTAATATTCACAGGCCAGGCAAGGTGATAATAACTGATCTTGTACTGGCCAGAAAAGAAAAATGACTCTTCTCTGGAGTTTGAAACTCCAGCAGAATATTTGAGAGAGCTGACAAGAGATGTGGGAAAGGTGGTGTGAATTCAAAATGGAATTACTGGAGAATTGTGAAGGGATTTACATAAGTAAAATTCGTTGCCTGATCTGTGGAAGTAATTGAAGCTCAAATCCTGAGCTCCTGAGGGTAGCAAGGAAAGGAGTATCCCTTGTTTCTTGAGTGAATCTCTGGTCAACTATTACATTGAAATTGTCTTGGTAATCATATTATACTTGTTATCGTGGTGATGAACACCTAGGAACAGAGTAGATTGGCTCCGGTAAGGGAACTGTACTTAAATCTTTTGCCTAGAAAAGGTGTTGTAGGTGTTGACCCTGATGTCAGGTAGAGAATTCCTGCCTGATCCTGGGCTCCAGTTAGCTCAGGACACAGTTTCACCCCTGCTTTTTCTAAAGCACAATATATTCGTGACAGGCAGATGGGATGCCAAGCTAGATAGGACCAGCAGTCTCTGGATGACCCATCCATCATCCAGTCCACTGGATGTGATGAGGTGCATCTGAGGTCCTTATTATAGTGTTTATGAGTACAATAACATAGTACTTTTGTCCTTGGAAGGCTTACAGAGATCTTGTTTTTCCTGATCAGTTTGAAGTTTTTGGGTTTTTGTTTTGTTGGTGTTTCGGGTTGGGTTGGTTTTGGTTTTTTTTCTGAGATATTGAAGGTGAGAAATTACTTGAATAAAGTCAAAAGGTGGGATTTGGGGTATCTTTAGCAGAGGAGAAGAGAAGCAGAGTTGCTAACTGATGGCTTAATGTAAAGAGTTGAAGCAGCAGGATGTTATATTTTGTTGTTCTTGTTCTTTCTGCCTGACTGCAGAGATAACTGTAACAGGAGAGGCTGGGCGAACTGATCCTCTCATTTTGGGATGCTTCTGTCTTTCGTTTAAATCAGAACTCCAGAGTGTTACTTCAGGGATATTCCATGAGCTTTTCAAGTTTTTAGGGTGCATAGAAACAGTTTTGTAGAACTGCTGAAATGTTTGGGGAGTAGTTGGGAAACAAGTGTGTGCTTTCTAATGTATTGTGGAACTCTGAAAATCAGTTCTTATAACACTGGTATTTCTATTAATTTTGCTGGAAACCAATGATAAATTTATTATTCGTATTTTTAAGTTGATCAGAATGTGAAACAAATGGGAGCACTGCTCTATTTGAACCTTGTACCCTTCTTTGGACATAGGTAGTTATGTTTTTTGAGGATGGATGAATATATATAGCTGTTGCAAGAAAATAAAAATGAATTAGTTTTTAATTGCGTTCTGCTGAAGTAGGGGATTCTTGAGTCCTGCGGTACTGGCCAAAAGTTTCTACTTCCTTTCAGTGGTCCATCATTGCAGTAAGCTGAGGGAGAGGCTGGTCTTTGTACACTCTCCAGTGCAGCCCCTCTGCATCAGACTGTGGCATGGATGTCTCCATCTGGGCCTCTAATTAGTTCTGATTTTCAGGTCAACCAGCTTTTGTAGTCTCTGTTAGCAAGAGAGTTGATGCAGGCACACACTCTCTAACTGTGTAATTAGGGTTCAGGTTCTGAGAGTTCAATTTAAGGAAATCCTGAAATTGTGCAAACCAGCTGTTACGAATAATCCATTGTGAGTGAGGATTATCCCCAACACTTTGCCTCTTTCAAGTTTTGCTCTTTTTTTCCTTCCCTTGGGAGGAAAGAAAAATGTCTGCCTGTCATATTAAAAGGTTACGTTTGCCTCGGATAAAAATTATTTCCAACATCAAATGTGCTACGTTAACTTGTTCTCTAGTGCTCAGTCAGTTTTTAACATTTGAATGTTGACAGGAAACAAGAAGTTGCATGTAGCTGAGTCTTCTACCTGCAGCATTTGAAGGGAGTGAATAGGATATTTTGTTTACAGAAGAGAAAAGTAAGTTCACTTTCCCACTGAAACCCTGCTCACAAATTCCTGAATGGAATGGGAGGTTTGGCAATAGTATTGGCTAGTCAAGAATAGTCTAGCAATTTCATAATATGTAATGGAGAAAGGAATCTTTTCTATTCCCAGGGCAGCTGGTGGTGTAGCCTCAATGTGCTTTTTCCTAACAGCATGGTTAGGAAAACAGATCCTGAGCCAGCGCTTTTCCAGCAAACCATGGCAAGTACCAGTGCAGGGTAGGATGAACTTTTCATTTTGGCCTGAAAGCAAAGTTCTCATTAACTGGGAGCATTGAAATCTTGTAACATGATTTTTTTCCCCCCATTGCAATTCTTGATGCTGTAAGAAAACTGTGTAATCATCCATGCAGGTACTTTCATGTTCACCAGCATAGTTAGCAATAGGCTTTTTTTACAAGTGTGCACATGAGAAGGGAGTTGTTGAAGTTCAGCAAAATAAATTATTCTCCCTGGCTGTGCTGGAGAGCATGCCCTGCACCTATATTATTACACCTGTTTTCAATGATGGGTTTATCAGTTTTTAAAAATTACTCCTGTATCTTGCTGGGCTACAAAGAGATACTGTATTATCTTGCTTTTCATCTAAAGTGTGTCTGGCATTCAGTCTTTAAAATTTTGCATTCAAACACAATGTTTCATTAGCTTTGAAGGAGACAGAACTATTCCTAAATATCGAAGAGAACTGTGAAAATAGGAAATGGAAATACAGAGATGGGAAATCTAAAAAATTAAGTTGGGAAAGGGGGAGAGAGAGAGAAAACTCCTGTAGGGCTGAATAGCAAGTGCAATTGGGAGTCAAGGAAGGAGGAGCTGGACTTTAGAAAAAAAGAACAGAGACCACCCTTGGTGGCCTTTTGAAGGAGCAGGAGAGCAGAAGGCTAATAAGGAAAAAAAAAATCAACAAATCTGACAAGGGATGTTGATAAGGAATGACAGTATTAAGTGAAGGAGGATGTGTAGTGGAGAAGTTATAAAAGTAAAAAAAAAAAGTGTAAAAGGCAAAGTAGAATCCAAGTCTACAGGTAACAGATGAAATAAATATCTATATGGGGCAAAAGCATAGAGGGGCTTCTTTACCCTGCTGTTGGGTGAGCAGAAGGAATTAGAGGAGCAGATACTGTGTCAGCTTTCATCCTCCTTCCAGCTGAAGCAGTAGTAAAAACAAAGCAGAAGTAAAGCTGGTTATGGTGCTGTGTGTGGGTGTTGTGATTTGTGTCCAGGCTGGCTGACGTGGGGCCTGTCCCAGTCCCACTGCGGGATCGGACGGAGGGTGTTCATTGCCCGCCTCTGCCACGTCCTGCTTAACCTGGGGGCTAAACTTCTATCCATAGGAGCGGCTTCATTGGAGGGAGGGGAGCTAAACTGATTGTGTATAGATAAAAATTGGGTTTTATCTATACACAAGAAGGCGTCCAGAGTTCTACAGTGTGGAACTTCCATGTGAAGTTGTTAAAATCTGTGTGTTTCTATGCTAATTTCTTGTGTGAGTAATTGTAAAACTCAAGGCTGTAGTTTATTTCACTGTGTAAGATCCTGCAAATCACTAAGCTTCTACCTTTTTATTTGTGAAATTTTTTTCAAATACTGTGTTTATCCTTTATTTCGTGCATGTGAAATTGTTTTTAGACTTGGAAAATATTTTTCCTGATGTGGTATTGCTTTTCAATTGAATTTGAAAATGCAGTTTTTTATTAATATTATTTATAAATTGATCAGTTTGGACTAAATCCTTCAGGCCGTTCTGAGACAAAGGATATTAAAGAGTTTGTATTTCTATTTGTTAATTATTAACAGTAGTTGAAATGAAAAGAATAAAGTAGATTACACCATTTTACAACTAGATTTTCATATCTAACATCAGTTAGTGGATGCTAAAAGTACATTTTGCATAAGACCTTGTCTGGGCACTTCTTCTCACATTTTGATGGGTGGGAATGAATTTGCTAAGCTTTCACATATCTCATGTGCCTTTGAGGATGGCCCACTACTAATATTAATACATAGGTATTTTCCATTGTTGTATGCAAGGCATTTCTTAGAACTTTGAAGTTAAAGTCTTTTTCTTTAACACACGGACCTTTTCAATTTAATCCATTAGCAACTTGGCAAAATAAAGTAATTGTCCAACAGAGGAAGAAAAAAAAATCTATTAACATTTGCTACAAATCCAAGTAGTACAGGCAGCACTTAATTAATGGAACAGATTTCTCACTGTGTGTTCAAGCTAACATAGCTATTGTTCAGGAGAGATTAGACCCTTAATGTAAGTAAGTTAAACTAGACCTCCATCTAAAAATATCCGTCATTTCAACTATTAACGGTCTGATGTCTTCTTCAGTGACAGATATATTTCCCTTCATTTCCTTGGTTTTGTAAAATGTAAAGTATGCATTGTGTGTAATGCGAGAAATCCAGGGAGGTAGATGAAACCCCGATTGTGCCTGTCTCTCCCTGCCTGCTCCTTTGTGCTGCTCCCTGTCTCAGAGCCTCCTCGGCCCTGAGACCTCCTGGCACCGGAGCAGAAAAACAGAAAATGCCATTTGTCAGGGTATGATGCCAGCCACCTAATCTGTTTGCAGAATGAGGGCCATGGGATCTGATTAGGTAATTTACATACCGTGTGAGTTTAATAATACCTGAGCTGCCTTTGGCTGTCAGCCCGTCACTTCACTGGTAGGAACTCCCACGTTCTGCCATTTCTTCTGTAAACTTCTTACCTGGAATACCTTATTTAGTCCAAATAGGTGTTAAGTGCTGCAGGTGAGGTATACATTTACTACTTCTATGAGGAAGTTAGTGATAGGGTGGAGGACGTGAGATGGCTCTGATTTAAATGTATTTTCCCCAGCAGAGTTCCACGTGCAGCACATCTTTTTTTTCTCGAAAATGAATTTTTTTCAGACATGAGATGCTTTGTTTGAACACCGCAGATACTTTGCCAGGTATCAGTTGTGTTGGGCCATCCAAGATGATGTCACTGGCAGGTTTTGAAGCTCAGATTATCCACGGTGGTTATTTCACCCTCATGGCTGAGACTTCCCTGTTGCTGCTGCAGCCGAGGGTCTCTGTGGGGTGAGAGGCCAACCCCCCCCTGTGCCATGTCCCTGTGGGCAAGGGCTTGCAGAGGCAGCCTGGGTACTTCAGATACCCATAAGGGAAAATTTTGGCTGCAATTTTAATGCCACATCTCCTCCCTTCCTCTCTCCTTTCCGCCAATTAGCATTTTTTGGAAATTAGAGTCTCACGAAGCCTGCTAACATAAATAAAAGTGTTTTAGGATTTGTTTGCTTTAATTAAAATGTGTCTTTCTGAAAGGATTTAGTTAAACATCTTTCTTAAACAGTGCTGTGCCAGTAACAGCAACATTAGTAATAGTGATAAGACCCAGAAAGGGAAACCAACTAGAAAGCAAAATGAAATGTTTCTTTGTCCAAAAAATAAATGGTTGTCTCAGGAAAGCGGAGGAAACCCTGTGCAGGGACAGTTACAATTAGGTTGATCAAAACAGTAGAAAACATAAAGTATTAAATAAATTCTGCAAAGGTAGTGAGTGGGGCTGCGGGAGGTCACTCTTTTTGTTGTTTTTATTTTGTTTTCCCCTTTTTTGACTGTTGCTATTTTTTTTTCAAGCAGCACCCAAGATGCTTTCAGAGCTTTCCAAATAGGAAATAAGTTGCTTTTCATGTAGTGATAAATTACTTTTCGTGGTGAAGATGGAGTGATTGTAAGGGTAATGATATTAATGGGATTTATATGAAAGCATCCAATTAAAAAATCTAAACAGCTGCATCAAACATGACTCTACAATGTAATAAAATCATATAATAAATATGTGGTCCCGCCACACCATATTACCTAGTTTGATTAATTGAACCTTACATGTGCAAAGATAGTCATTATCAGACTTCTCAGCCATCAAGGAAGAACAGTCTCAATTATTTTCACAATGAAATAATCATTGCTTTTTTTGTGTCCTGCCATCTGGAAAGAGAAAACAGCAGCTGCCATGACTGTGAAATGCATGATGTTGCAGAACTGCAGAAAGTTGATTCTGCTTGATGCTGGACTCCTGCAGCTTTAGTATGGGCTGTAATTTCTTTAGTTATATACAAAACATGTTGCTTTTCTCCTCTTTTGGACCCTTGCACTTTCCCCCCCCCCTTTTTTTTTTTCTTTTTTTTTTTTTTCCAAATTAAAAAAGACCCCTCTCTCTCTCCAAAAGTCTCCCCACTGCAGGGCCTTAGGGATGGTTTACAGCCTCTGGTTGTGAAATGGCAAATGGGCAGTTTCCTGGTTTTGCTTCAACAGTTTCTCATTTCCTCCCTGCCCTTGGCCATGCAGTGGGAATGCTGCTGAAACAATTTGCTCCCTGACACAGCAAGATGAGAAGGTGGGCTCTGGGGCTGTGTCCCCCTGCCATCAGCTGTAAGTGCCTCTGGATGTGTCTGAGCTGGAGCAGATCACCTGTGGCCGTAGACCTCCTGTCTCCAGTAAATCATAAGCATCTCAATCTTTTTGTCAGGCCGTGATATGAGAATCCGCATCTGAATTTCAATATGAGGGAAGAGAGGCTGATTAAGTGTTTGAGATAAGGTTATGTGACACCACAGGTTAAAAATACCTGAACTGATTTTGGCCCAGTGCCTGAGAACCGTGTTGCAGTGTTTTCAGGTGGCACTGAAAAAGCTTCTGAGGAGTTTGCTGTCTTCTGCTTTATGCAAGCGCTTCTTCAGGAGTGGTCTTTTAGGAGCTGCATTGCTCTTATTTTACAGCATTTCCTTGGGCTTTGCTATCTTGCGTTTCTTATCTAAAATGTTACCAATGTGTTGAGTTATAAGAAAAAATAAAGGTGTAATAAACCCTGGCCATTTAGGAAGGAAAGGACAGATCTTTTTGTTTGGCACAAATGTCTGGAGAAACAGATCCCCAAAATACTACACAGCTTAATTCTAGTGCCCCTAAGCAGTGCAAGTTGAAACCCCTAACAAATACTTTGTCTTAACAAAATAAAAACGAAACAAAACCCCAGCAAACAAAAACAAACACAAAACCTGTGTAATTTACAATGTGCGAGTTATAAAAGAAGCAGTGTGCTTCTGGTAGATCTGGAAAATAGACATAAAGAAATTAAAGAATCTTCTGAGTCTTATGACTCTCTATAATTTTAGTCTTTTACCAGTTGGTTTTTTTTCATGACTTATATTTTTATAAATATTCTTAGTGATGACAAGAAGCTTTGGGTATGTGTCTAAATAGTAAGAACAGCCTGCCAAGTAAAAGACTTAGACCAGGCAAGCTGGTCTGGCTTGTTTAAATTCTTGTCTGTGTTTAATACTTTAAAAGCTGTAGATGGACACAGAAGGATTCAGGATACTGCACAGGATTTGTGGTATCACTGTTGTGAACTTTGTTATGTTTAAAGACTTCTCTTATTTTCTATGTAAATTACCATATTCCAGGAGTCTTGCACAGAAATGTGAGTTCCTTAATGCATTTGATGTACTTTCTTATTTCTTTGGTTGATTTCAGATGTAAACTTATCTGCTCATTTTTTCTAGTTCTATGAAATGGGATGTTGGGTGTGTTAGTCATGTGTGTTCTTGTTCTTTTGCAGATGGGCTGAAGCCAGATACCAAGATGCTGCTAACTGCTGCCTCCAAGAAGAAATCTAAGGGAGGGAAGGGGGATGTGACCAAAGAGGATGAAAGCAGCAAGAACGATTCAGCCCAACCTGTTACTGTCTCTCTTATCTTTAAACGATATGTTTTTGACACACAGAAGAAAATGATTCAATCCTGAGGAAGCAAGAGAGGCCTCTGATTACACCTGAAAGTCCAGACCCTGAAATGCATTGAGGTGGAATGTGTTTCTTGTCCAAACACATCAGACCTGTTCCTTCCTCACAAACAGAGTCTGGAAGCTCCTGCTGACTGTGTCCCCTTCCAAAATCTCTGCAATCTCATATTGTTGTGTTTGAATTTTCTTATTTTCTCATCTCTGTGATGTGAATCTTTATGGCATCTCAGAGAATCTCACCTGCCAGATGAGCACATTTGGGTGTACATTCTAATTGCACTGTTTTTCTGGAGAATTCTGTTGAAGTTCTTCTTGATTTAGAAGCTTGCCACCAATATTAATCTAATTCAAGTCAAGATGTGAATTTCACGTGACCCACAAAGTCAAGCTGATTATTCTAGGCTTACTTCCTTGAGCAAAGTGGGAGACAGAAAGCACACAATTTAATAGGTGAAACCTAAAATGGATGTTTCACATTCCTTCAGTTGCAACTATGTAAGATGCTATCTGAGAGATGGTATGGATGTTTTTTATAAATATGATTTAAATCTAGAAATGTTTTTCATATTAAACATAATGATCTGTGTAGCTGAGAGTCTTAATTGTTTTGTTTGCTGTTCCAAAGGTTCAGAACTTATCGTCAGTGACATTTTATGTAACTTTTCTGATTTTCCTGCTTGTTCTGCAATGAATCCTATTCCAGAACTGTTTTTCTTTTTCCTTTTTTTTTTTTTGTAACCAAAATGCCTTTTGTGTGTGAAAGAAAAAGTTGCCTCTGGAAATAGTCAAGGGCTTTATTTCATTAAAATAATGATAGAAGATTGTTGCATAAGCCTTGTAAAATGAGTATCTCCCAGATGCTTTAGAAACTATTAGTTGTTTAATAGGGATTTCATGGCTGCTTTAGCTCTTTCTCTCAATTTCATGTCCTAGGCTCATAAAAAGGAGAGCACTGGTAATATCCCTTCTTTGTTGCATACAAAGTATAGGACACCTTAACATGAAAACTAACAGCAATTCCACAGGTAGGAAAGCTGCAGTCTGGAACAGAAACTGGACTCGGGCTCAGCAGCATGGAAGATGTTAGTTCCTGCCTTTCGAACAAAAAGAGAACCTGCTTGTTGATGCTGAATAGCATCCTGTGACCCATTTGCTGAAGTCAGCTAGAGATGGTGACCACATGTATAATGTAAGTGCATTAGTTGCACATGGAGGTAAATAATTGCTACATTCATTCTTATTAATCGTATTATTATATCCCTTGATGGGCATGAGTCCACCATGTTAACATGATCCTGATTTTTTTCCAGTCTTTTCCTTTTAATTTCCAGGTAGCCATAGTGGCTACAGATGGTGAATCTATCAGCTATTGAGGGGATATTTGCAGCTGGACAGTTGTGAGACAGGGCAAACCTGGGGTCTAAACTGAGCTGATGGTGCCCCTTTAAATCAGAACAGAATTAGTGCTTTGTGTAATAATCCCAAACAGTTTCTGCTGAGTGAGTCCCAGCAAAGCTTTAGCACATCCCTTAAGATTATGGGGTATGCTTTCAGTGTGATCCCAGAGGAATTAGGCAGGCAACTTCAGCTATTGGCTTAACGTGACTTGTGCTGCCAGCCTTGCTGGAAAATGTATCCTTCTGTAATGGAAAAAATGCATTTCACACCCCTGTCACCTCTCCTTCCCCATTTCTCTCTTCTTCCCAAACACCCCCAAAAGCAGTCTCTGAAAAGAATATTTATAATGTTATCTTTCTTTTAAGCCTTTATCAAATCCTGTTCTGTACTCTGCACTGTTACCTCTGCCTAAGATACTGCAGTGATGGAACATAGAGAAACAGATGACATTGGAGAAACAGTGTTACTATCGTCCCAGGTTAGTCTAAGAATTATTGGTATTAAAAAAACCTAATTAAAAAAACCCTTAATTATTAAGGAACTTATACTTGTATCTGTATAGTTCTAGCGTCCTTGCCAAATTTTAAGTGGGTTGCTAATTTGGAGTGTTGGAAGGAAAAGGGGAGTGATCAGGAGAGGTGCTTCCAGAGTTGTTATCCTTGCACTTACAGGGTTTTGTCTTTCTCATTTCTAAGCCACTTTTGAGTAGTTCTGGAGAGGAGCTTGTCAGTGTAAATGGGGATATGTATTTTTACAAAGGCCTATCTGATGAATGTTTCCCCCCACGCCGTGGATTGCCCTTAAAAGGATCAGTGAGTCTGTTGTTATGGAATTTGATCCCTTTGAAAACTCATTAACCCTGAACACTTAGATTTGCAGCCCTCTGCTTGGCTGAAAGGACTCCTAGTGCAGGGAGTCCTATGGTTTATTTGCTTGGGGTGCTCCAAGGGAGTGAGCAGCAATACTTCCAGAGTTGGACCTTTCTCATCCAGTCTCTTGTAAATATATTTTTTAAATCCTCCCCCTATCTTCCATTTCATTTCCAGCCTAGCATACTAACTTGGCATTTTTCTCAGTCTAAGACCTAACCTCCTCCTCAGCGCTCCCATTTCCTCCTTTGCTCATTGCTTCTCCTTGCTCTGGCTCTGCTCTTGCCCTGGAGATCTGTGGCAGGGCTCCCACGATGGTTGCTGGGAGACCAGCGAGGTGGGGAAGGCTCTTGGCATGCAGCTCTCACCAGCTCCTGTGTGCCCTGAGGAGCTGCCTCTGTTCGGGCTTTGACCCTGGGCAGCTCTGACTGACCCACAGGAGCAGGCTGTGCCTTCACCTGCCACCCTACCCTGTCCTTGTGCCTTGCAATCCTCTGTGGAAAGCCCCTGTCACAAAGCCCCGTCCTCTCATTTTGCTCCTGTTGCAGAGGATTTTGTAGGGGAGGGATCTGTAGAAGACTGGGGTTTGGTTTTGTGTTTCTCCCAATGTAGAATTCCAAAAGGAGAACCTAAGTGTGCCCAAGAACTTTGATTATAATGTGCTATTACTGCAGATCTCTGGCTGCTGTCCTGAGGCTGTTGGATACACATTCGAAAAAGGGTGAAATGGTGGAACAAAATGATTATGGGAAAATCAAAGCTTTTAAAGACATTTGTAGGATGAACAGATGTTCAAACATTCTTTTATTTGGTTTCCAGACAGACGTAGAGACTTTCCTTTCATCCTCATAATCAGTGCATTATGCTGTAATTTGTAAAAATGGCATTAAAAAAATATTAACAGGGTCATATTGTGATCTACTGACTCTGTGTCATTAAGCCGTGAAGTTAAGAACGGCAACGGAACACGGGTTAAATGTTGCAGAATGTACTGTACTAGCATGTATTGTCAGACTGTGTTATAATGAATCCAAAATGGAATAAAGATGTAAGGAGTTTTTTTAATAATGCTAAGGTTGTCAGTGTTGCAAAACTAGAAATTATTACAGCTGTGCAGATGTTCGGTGAGTAATACATCTTCAGGTTGTGGGGAGAGTAGCAGGGAGAAATGCTTTGTTTTTACAAGCCTGTTTTCTGCTTTTCCTTGGAATTTATTTTGGGACTACAGTCTGGCTTGTGATCGTGCCAGAGGTCTGGAGCCAGGAGGGTCAAAGCTGCGCTCGTGGTAGCAAGGATTCAGTAGGTGGCATCCTTTGCTTGGAATCAAAGCTGAGTCTCCCCACCTAAAAAGGGGGTTTTCTCTGGAACTGAGACTGGAGGGTTTGCATCAGGCTTGCAACCCAGCTCTTAAAGAACAGCTTCTATTAAAAACTACAATGCATTTAATGTCTGGGAGAGATCCATCAACTCCAATCTGTTGACCAAACCCTGAGGCATTGGTGTCCTTTCTGGGTGTGTTTCTGGCTCAGCTGAAAATAGCTCTGCCTCTTAAATCCTGTGTTAGTTGGTTGCAAGTACCTGACTGTGGAAAAGCGAGCCATCTGCACTAGGGGAGTTTTTCATGTGTACAAGGCATCTCCTTCTGGGCAATAGCACTTTCCTTGCCTGTTGAACAGCCACGGGGTGGCAGAGCAAAATGAGAGCCCAGCACAGCTCATGGGGAGTTGCAGTGGTGCAGCCACAGTCCACCCCAGCACTGTTTGCCTCTCACTGCTGGCAGAGCAGCTCTGTGTTTACATCTGCAGAGTGCTCTGAGTT
Source organism: Falcunculus frontatus (assembly GCA_013398115.1). Taxonomy (NCBI): domain Eukaryota; kingdom Metazoa; phylum Chordata; class Aves; order Passeriformes; genus Falcunculus; species Falcunculus frontatus. The sequence goes on along the minus strand of VZRV01004346.1, from coordinate 2,704,292 downwards.
CTTGTGAAATGAAGGATGAAAGGTAGCAGAGGAATGCTACCTTATTAGCAGTTTCAAAAACCCTTCATGTTTCCCTTTTCGTTTAATATCCACAGTGAGCTGGAAAGCTCTTCATTTACAAACACATGAGTTTTAAGCAAACTTACTGAGGATATAAATAGAATAATTTTAGCACTGGGAGCTAACCTGCCAAGCCTGGGAGAAGGGGAAGGACTGTATTACTGCAATCTTTGGTAAGGCCAGTTTTGCTAGATGATGGGCATCCGGAAGGAATCCAGGGGCTTGGGGAGGTTGTGTTTAAGCAAGGTACTGGTGGTCTTCTGGGATTCCCCACAAATTTTCCTGCTCTTCTGTTCAAAAGTAGGTTAAAAACATCATTTTACACAGTTGTAGCTCCACTGCAGATAATATATGAGGAAAAAGAGTACAGTGGATCTGCTTATTTCTCATTGTCAATGCCGGAATATGCAGGCTTTCTCACATTTCTTCCTGTTCATGCTGTGCTAGTTTAAGTTCCAGTTGTTGGATTTCCATTCCTCAGTAGGTGTTACAGTTCTTTATTTTCGTTTGTGTGTCTGATGCAAGTGCTTTTCCAAGATGGTATAATCAGTCTGCAAGACTTGGATCATCCACTTCCCCCTGAAGGTGACTGTTGCTTGTCAAAGGTGAGTCCTCTAAGGGGCATCTAAGCCACATATTTCTGTTATGCATTTGTATGCTTTTTGTAGTAAAGGACAGGAGAGAGAATCTATCACATTCTTCTCTTTTTGTATTTCGCAGTCAGCTGTGAAAGGAACTCATTGAACAGAATCAGAAAATACTGCACGATCTTTGGTAAATCTCAGCCCTGCACTGCTCTACAAGGCGGCTTCTTAAAAATGTGACTGTCTTTTTGAGTGTTGAGTCCTTGCCAGTCCTGCCTCTTCTAGTTTGTATTTCTTAACCAAAACGTAATTTGAGGTCTGGATCAAGTGCTGCTAAACTGACAACCCCAGTAGTGAATGAGGGTGCCTGCTAACACCCTTACACTGGCATTTTGGCTAAACTGAGCTGATTTGTTTTGATCCTTTAAGAAAGCTAGGCTGTTCATTAGCTCTAGCATGTTCTGTTTAGATCAATTTCTTCTCCTTTGAGTGGAAGTCATGCAGTCTTCTTGTGTTTTGGTTGATCGTTCTGAGATTTCTCAAGGGCCTCATTCATGTCAATCAGAGAGACTCCATCCTTTTCGGACCACAAAATTGCTTTTATTAGGCTGTATGTGCCCCCATTCAGACGTGTAGGAACCAGTTCTTTTATACTATTTTCTGTGAAAACTGATATTTTAGTGTCTATAACTTCAGTCTGACAGTTAGGAGTGATCCATGCCCTCATGGTGAATTCATACCCAAAACAGCATTCCATAAGGACAAGCTGAAACTTAGACCCCACACAGAGGTTTTGCCTAAATTTCTTAGTTTTTGCTAAAGTAAGCGATCCATCATCTAGTTTTCTTTCTTAAGCCTCACTTCAACCAAAGCTGACTTGAGCTCTGCACTCTCTGATAGCACCGTTTTGTTACCTGGAAAGATCAAGGTCCTTCAGAAGCTCTTCCAGACACTGTCAAGTTACTGAAATATTATCTACATTGGTGCCCACCTCTGTTAAATAGGTATGGGATTTTTTTTTTCTGCAGAGTGCTGGTCATACTCTCTGTGAGGACAGTAGAAATGCAGGTGGGGTACTTAGTTACTTACTGTACAGGAATAACTAAAATTATTCCCCCAAAAAATCAGGCATCTGAGAAGTGGGTTTTCTCATTTGTTTCTTACTTGTTTCTTCTTTAGATGAGCTTAAGGTAGACTTTAATTGTTGATGAATGCGGGAGAGAAAAGAAAGGGATGATGCTGTGTTATCTTGCCTTTTAAAAATATTGTTAGGGAGCTCTGGCAAGAGAAGTATTTTGTTCGGAGAGAAATGCAGATCACTTTCTACCTCAGTGTGGGAGATTTTTGTGTTGTTTTTAACTGTGAAGATTGATCTGTGCTTAGAACCCCACTAGGTAAGTGGACAGTTTGGGCTCCATCCAGTTCTAAGTTGAGCTGTAAATCTCATTTGCCATCTGGTAAAGCATGGCATGACTGGGCAGTTTCAGGCAGAAATCTGGATTTAGAACAGTGGAAGAACACAGAGGTTTGCCAGATTGGAATGAAAATAGAACTGGTCAGGAACACAAAACTCAATGAGAGGCATGGGTTTAGGCTGAGATGTGTTTGTAGAGACCTAGAACTGCTGTAATAATGGTATCTGAGCACATTTATTTAGCAATTCTCTTGTTACAACAGGTACATAAATGTTTAAGCATCACAATTTAAGATAAGACAATTTCTTTTAAAGCTGAAGTTGCTGTGAGATCAGTATTGAGAAAAACTCTTGCAAAGCATTTTGATTTCTCAGTACCAACTGCTGACAATATTTGACAATTTTTGCCCTTGATAGATGATGCATTTCAAAACCACATCATGATGTACAACTTACCCTCACTGATGTGTTTGTGCAGCAAATCCATGCTCAACTGATGGGTACAAAAGTGGGAGAATGAATTCGGCCAGTTGTCCACTGCCACGTGTGGGATGTCACAGGTGTCACGCTGAGTCTTCAGATGGTGGCTCCTGCTGCTTCTCTTCCCACTTTTCCCTTGCTGCCAGGTGAAGGGCACTGATGAGTCTGCTGTTGCCAGCCTTGGGGGTAGTTAGTCCAGACTCATCAGAACATTTCTTTCCTGGGACAAAAGTAAGAGGAAGTCTGTCATAACTTTATCTTTCACTGAGGCAATGCAGACAGAGTTTGTCCATATGGCCCATATGTGGTTTGGTTCATCTTCCAAAGGCAGGTGCTAAAATGGATTGTCTGTGGATTGCCATGCACCCTAATATAGAAGGCTCATGTAAGAATTGGTACTTGTACCCCACTACTAAAACAGGCAGAAGGGAACTTGTGGTAACTTTGTCCACAATTATTTGCTTAAAATACTAACATTAAAGTCATCTATGAAAGAGCAGCAAAGACCACCTTCAATTTGTACATAAGGCTTGCTAATTTGCAACATTAGTTTTGCTGGTTAATGTTGGGTGTTTTTCTTCCCCTTAATTAGAAATTTTAATTAGAGCATGCTGTGTATTAAGATGTTAAAGCTTTGACTGGCAGTTCGGAATTGCAGCAGGATCAGCTCTCTCTGTAGGACTGCAGCACTACAGGGATTAGCTCGCGCCCTCCTGCCTGCAGGTGTGTTTTGCTTCTTGAGTCGGATCATCAGGAAATGTTCCTCAAGGTAGGAAGCATTCATCTCCCTGATCAGACCTCGTCTGTTCCGAGGAGCCTGAGCTTAGGGAAGAGCTGCAGATTCACAAATCATACACAAGGCGTAAGGACAAAGTCTCAAACCTGAATGACAGGTCAGTTGTTGGAGTGTTTCACCCTGGCACCTTTGTCCACTCATTCCAGTTGTGCTGCCGCCAGTGCAGGAAGGTTGCTTGTCTTTGGAGATCAGATGCTGTGTTGGCACTTCTGTGGCTCCAATTTTCAGTCCTGTAACGTAGAAGAGCTGCCTGAAGAGACTTCCCCATCCCAGAAATCCCATCTGCTGATCTGGGCTGTCTGTAACACACCATGCATAGCGAGCTGCTGGGTGTGAGGGAGCCTTGTGGGCTGATGTATTCTGAGTTGCTCAAGCTCCCTTACCTCATTTTTCTTCTCTTCTGTTTTAAAGCAGATTCAAGGGGAGATAGGATAGATTCTTAAACATTAGCATTTAATGTTTCCAGCATCACACGCCTGGAAAGTACAAAAACTCCTGCCATGGATAATTATGGAGTAACCTATATAAGGGAACTGTTTCCCCAGTATCCTCGCACTTGGTGGATATCTTGTGTCCTTTGAGCCTGAAAATTTGTATTTTTGTTCTGTCTAGAGTAAGTGTGGGTTTTTCTGTTAGCCAGACAAATACACAATCATTTAAAAAACTGCTGAAATGCATTTTCCAAGATATCCTGTGGCACCCTAACCCACAAGCTAATTATGGTACTGCAATTATAATTTGCTATTTTGAGTTGATTTCATGTTCTGCTGGAACAGAAATCATGATTTCCCTTATTTCTTGCTGTTAGTTTGTTTATCAGATGTCATCTGTCTTCAGAAGTGCAAATCTTTGCAACCTCTGTTGGTTTAGAAAATTATCCATGCTTCTAATGGTTTTAGTAAATCAATATGCTCTTCCAAATGAAGAATGATAAGTAGTATTTTAATAATTTCAATATTATCTGTCCCTTTTCTTAAGCATCCATCCCACAGAGTCCTGCTGTGCAGGTTCCCTGTTCTATGGAGTGTTCACACTGATGCCCAAATATTTTGTCGTGGATTTTTCTATTAATGTATCCATGTAGTTCAATTTATATGTTATTGGTAGTTAGCTTTCACTTATCAATACTCAATTTCAGCCTAGCTTTGGTAGTACTTAAGTTCTTCCTCCTCTTCCTGACAGCTAAACTAACCTTCTGCTATTTGCAAATCTTGTCCAGTTATAGTTCTTCCCTTTCTGGAGGGTCACTAGCTAAGCAACACTGAGTTAGTGTGGACTTTTTTAGCACTTGTTGGATCTTTTATTTGATTAAAGCCAGATTCTTACTTTACTTCTGTCCTTTTCTTTCTTTGCTTTTCTTGCAGAAAGTCTTTGGTAACCAAATGGTTTATGAATGTGTCTGTATGATTCCAGTATAGTAGAGGTACCCAGTTTTCCTTGGCTTTTTTTGGTGCTTAGTGAAAGACATTGATCAGCCTGGTTTTGATTCTTGCCTCATGGTTTTATCTGGCATTGAAGTAAGCTGAGAGTGGTCTGTAATTCCCTCATAAGTTCTGTTTTAAAGAAAGTGCTAACTCTGGTAATTGTCTGTAGTTAAGACATGCATATCTGTTAGTGTGCAAATCACTTAAAAATGCTGTCAATAATCAGTGAAACATTTTACCAGTCATTTTCTGCTGATTGTACACTAACTTAGTGGATTTGTCATTTTTATGCCAATCAATGGAAGTGACTAAGTTGATAATTAATGAATGTTATTGAGCATCTCCACTTTTTGCTGAGCAGTTCTAGATCAAAGTTGATCACAAGCACAAGTTCTAGAGTTTGTTACCTGATAGTGGAGGCAGATTCTGTTTCAAATTTGTAAAGATAAATTTTTTATTTTCATCTGAACTTTAAGCTAGCACTGTCAGACAGCACCATGGAATGAGTTTTTTGCTGGAAGGACTTTTGCAGGTATTGTGGATGTTGAGATGGGCACTTCTTGGGGAGTGGCTGAACAATCCCAGTGCCACCATTCTGCATTTGGCTGCTCCTGGTTCCTGCCTGTTGCAGTAATTTTGAGTTCAGCATTTCAGTGTCTTGAAAAGAGAACATCAGGAGAGGCTTTGCAACAAGTTGAAAACGAGCAGTGATGTAGAAAATACGCCATGATTGAAAAAAGGTTGATTTAATTAAATGTTTGTGGCTGAGACATTCTGGTGTAAACAGCCTGTGGCTTCTGGCTTGCAAATTAGGTGTCTTTCTGTTTGTGGCCAGTCTCTCTGTTTGTGCTTGTGGTGCTGGAGTTTCTGCCACTCTGAGCTCAAAATATCAAATCCAGGTGAGTGACTTGCACATTATGGAATAGGAGAATCCCTTCACTGAAGCACAGGTGTGCAGCCTTTTGTGGAGGGGTGGTCAGCAACAGCACAGTGAGTTACAGAGCAGCAGTGGCACATTCATTCCAGCTTGTGGCATTTGTGTGTGAAGAGAACGAGCTCTGTTACATGTATGATTTGGAGGACAATACAATAGTGGCTGTCTAAGCACCAAATCCCATTGAAAGTGCTGTGTGCTGAACTTCCACTCTGTTTCTGACATCTCCATTTTTGTCTTGGAATCCTGTGGCTTCCTTTGTTATCAATATAAGAATATTAAGAGAGCAAACATTTTTTCTCATTTTAGCAAGATCTCTTCAGAATCTGTGACTGATAAGCATCTCTCTTGCACCTTTTCAGTAAGGAGCTGTCATCTGTCAGATGTATGTAGAATGGCAGGAACTATTACGTTTAAAAGGAAATCCTAAAATCTTGTCCCTCTCCCTGCCCAAAGGAAGGATCAGTTGTATATATGTTTTTTTCTGGTGTCCAGCTAACGGGTTTTTAGAGATTTTTGTCACTAGCTGTTACAGGACTTCATTATCATTAGGGTTGTTTGGGAGGGCAAGGGAACAGACTTTTTTTCTCCCAATATCTTCCTTATTGCAGTGTAAGCCTATTTATATATATATATTTATCCCTATCCACTGTGATACAGAGAACAGTCTATTCCTTTTCACTTTGCAGCATTCTTTATGTACTTGAAGACTGAGTGTGGATGTGATCAATCTTCTTTCCTCTGGACTAAATAGTCTTTGTTGGTACGGTCTCTCCCCTTGGGGGCTGTGTCTCCTGGACCTGGGCTTGTTTCTGTCTTCCTGAGTTTCTCCAAATGGTCAGTGTCTTTTTGGTACTTTTCTTAAGTACATTTCTCTCAGCCAGGCAGTTCTCTAGCTAAGACCTCACGAGTGCTGACTGATTCAAGCAGGATTTTAACTTTGAGGGTGTCTCAGGACATCTTCCTGTTTATGCTTCCGTGTCTGCAGATTTTGCAGAATTGGGAGTTTATCGCCTTGAGTTTAATGTGTGAGCTCAGATCATGACGCCTCTCTGTAGGTTTGTTAATAGAGGCTTCCGTTTCTCATTCTGTGCTTACACATTTCAACATCCCCTCTTAAATAGCTTATTTTTTCAGAGTACTGTCCCAGGTTGCTGGGTTCAAATTCTAGTCCTTTCTTCCAGCATACTCATTCCCACCTGATCTATCCAATCACTGAGATCATTAATGAAAATACTGAATAGAATTAGCTCAAGGACAGGCTTCTGTGAAGCATGCTTAATACACCCTCCCAAACAGCATACCATTGATAACTATTATCTTAATGTTCTCCAAACAGTCTCATGCTCAGCCTATAATGAGTTTCTCTAGGTGACTTTTCCCTAGCTTGCTCATGCAAATGTCTTGTGGAAAACTGTCATAAGTTTTTTCTAGATCAAGCTACCTACACCTACATTCTAGGTAATATTTTCAGAGCTTTTCACTCTGCTTTTATTTGGCTTCCGGTGCAAAACGACCTGTGTGAAGCCTGCTGCCCCAAGGCATGTGTTTATTTTTGGGTTTTACTAGAATCTGTTTTTCTTGGAAAAATTTAAATTTTTAATGTGTAAGAGGATGTTTAGGAATGTGGACTACGTTAGTGCAAAATGTGCTGTACACAGGTGATATGCAAGTTATCTTGGTTCTGTAGGTGCGTTTTAATCTTGATCTGCAAGACTGTGTTCACAGCCTGGCTTAAGTATGCTGCACTCACAGCCCTAAATCAGAGCTCTCATCAAACACTCAGGTGTCAAGCATCCAAACGTAGCCTGGACCCTGTTTCAGCCCTGCAGCTTTTCTTTCTCATGGCTCCTGCCTGAATCACAGCCTGTAAGGCTTTCAGGGCTACGAAGCAGCAAATTTTGCAGTTGATTTAAACAAAGCTTTGGTGACAAGGGTGAATCCTAACAGGAGTCCGAGGAGACATTCAGGGTCATTTTCACACAGGGAATAAGTGGTGATTTGAGTTGCAGGTGAGTATTGTGGTCCATTTCAGTATCATGATGCTTTCAGGTGTGATTAAAATGTTTTTGTTAACATTTAAAAATCAAATAAGACATTTTCTGATAATTCCTTCTGCTTTCTTGGCCTTGTAATAAGCATATAATAAATTCAGCAGCTGACATCGTAAGGAGCTATTGGATTTAAGCCCATCTGAACATGGAGATATTAGGACGCCTCCTGCACCTTTGTGTGTAATGCATGGGTCTTAGTTATTATAAAGTGCTGCACAACTTCACCTCTGCACAGGGTGTTCAATCCCCAGCAGAAAATGCCTGCTGTTTCCTAAGCCATGGGAAATGCTCTCTTACTCCATTAGCCCCACTGCACTTGCTTGGTTTATCCCCTTGCTTACTCCAAAGAGGAGGGAAACATATCTTTACAACCACACTAGCAAGAATTAGCCCAACTGTATTTTACAGGTAAACTAACAAATAAGAGGAGAATCTGAGCAGCCCCCAGGGACTGAATTTGTTTGCTGCTGGACCATTCTATCTGCAGCTGGCATCGGTGGAAACCCGAGTGCTCCATTAAAAGTCGACAACCTCTGTTGGCTGGGGCACGGGCAAACAGAGCCAGCCTGTTCTGCAGACAGACTGACGGCCTTTATCTCCCCCCACCGAGCTTGGGATGGGAAATGATGAGACTCTGAAATAAAAAGCTTGAAACTGGGACTCAGAGTTCTTACCCTGCAGCTGTCATTCCAAGGAGGAGCAGAGACACAAGGTTGCCTTCAGGGGCCAAGTGGGAAATTCACTGAATGCAACGCTTTAAGTGAGGATTGGGGCTCATCTGTAGGAATGGGGAATAATGCATGGTACTGGTGTGGGCCCCAGGTAGTGACATGGGGGTGTGCATCTGGAAATCTTCGTTCCAGAACCTCGGGGATGGTGTGGGTAAGTTACCACTCTAAGTTGATGAGGACAATAATCTCTCATAAGGTCTACCCTTTTAACCATGCCCATGGATTAGTGCCTCAAGCAGCAGCAAACTGCCCTCTCATCCACTCCAAGGAGGCTCAGGCCTACACTGTCCTGTAGCATTTTCTTCCAGTAAATGTGACTGCTCAAATGGTACCTTGATGTTCTGATTGCTCACAAAACAGAAAGTAGGGGTTATATGTACTTTTGTCCCCATGGTGCAGCAGAATTAGATTGCACGTCAAACACCTGGGGTTAGGGATGATTCATGTGAAATACCCAGCATTTGATGTTTTCGTCTTTTCAAAAGACAACCCTTCAGCCAAGGGACAGTGTGCCACACAGGAAGCACACTGGGCTTTGATGGTATCATAGTCTGAAGGGAAATGCGTGATAGTACTCCGAATACAAGGGAAGTGGTCTTTCCACTGTGAGTCTGCAGATATTTGAGTGGTGAATTCATTGGTTCTCCCATGCAGAAGAAGTTATCTTGACCCCATCCTTGCTGCTTCTCTGTCCCTTTGTTCCACCAACAGTTTTAATCAGTAAACTCTTTGGTACAGCCAGCAGGTTGCCGTTTGTCATAGGCTTAAGGCCTTGTTTTGTCACTAAATGCTGCTGTTCTGTTACTTGCTCTTTTCTTTTTCAGTCTGGGTCTTTGAGCTACTCAACAGTAACACTGGCGTTTTGGGGCTGTTGGGGGTTTGTGCATAGTCTTGCTATCCTTTTACTTGTTATTTCTATCAGGCAATGTTATAAACTGTGTAAAGGGAGAGTTCCCTATATCAGCTGCCTTTTGTTCATCTTAATCTCTAGTCAGTGTGAGTGACCTTTAGATAACAGCCAAGATAGTAGTTTGTGCTCTAAAAGCTTGAATGTAGAAATGAATGCTGCAAATATCCTTTTGCTCTTAGCTGTCTGCCCTATGTTGGGTACATAGGTTGAATCATTATTCTAATTACCTTTTGAAGGTAAAGGTGGTATCCCATGAATGGGATTTTCGGAAGCATTAACCCTAAACCTACTCTTACAACAGTCAGAGTGAGTGACCCATGGCTAACTTCAGGGGTAGAAGTGTGCCCACAGCATGCAGCTGAGGGCCCAAACCAAACTGCTATACCTGGTTTGATATGGCTGTAGGAGTGACCTTGGTTGATCTCCAATACAGTTAGGGTATTTTCCCCCGAATTACAGGGATTTAACCTCTTATTTGTAGGGCATACTCTGATGTCTATTCAATAGACTCTAAACCCTTCCTCACATACACAGTAAACTGGTATTCCTCAGAGGAGGGGAAAAGTGAAGGAAAAACATCTGGGGAGGGTAGAACACAAGCACAGACCACTGTGGATGTTGTGGATGCATTTAGATGTTGTATTTTGGTTATAACAGTGTGTGAAACCTCGGGATGATCCACTGCAAAAACAGGACAAGGATGGCTCCACCAAAAAATACTTCTGGCTTAGAACTTGCACCCAGGTTTTTTGTCAATTTGAACATGGTGTTGTACTGTAGTTTGTGATTACCTTTAAGCCCTTCTCCCTGCAGCATGCATAGTTCCAAGCCTACTGCTTGACTTTGTGGGTTCTGAGATTTCACAGGTGTTGTAGGGGGAAGAAGCCCAGTGATCTGAATGTCAGCAAGGATTTGGATATGCTGCAGTCCCCTTTGCAAGTCTCTCTGGTGTGCATGTGTAATATTTTCTGCCAGGTAAGTGGATCGTGTGTCTTTTCGGTCTTAGTTTCAGCAACTTTGTGTCTGTCATCTTCAGACTTCTGAAAACTTGCCTTGGGTGTCCCATGGTCTCAAGAATACCCATCTCTAAACATTTTGGTAGATGTCTTTGATTTGCACTGTTCTCTGCCTCCTGGTTTGTGACCAATGCTTTTTCTCCTTTCCCTGTTTTTTCTGACATGTTTATGGTCAAGAGGTTTTGTTTCTTATAGCACCAGGAGCGAAGTTAGAGGCGGAAGCAATGCAAAACTCTGATATGTCCACATCTCTCTTCAATCTGTTTATCTTCCGCAGAGGCCTGATAGTGAATGACATTCATATAAACAGTGGGTGAAAGACCTGATGTGCACAGTTCAAACATCCTGTCATGGTCTGGGCACATGTACCTGATTGAAAAATAAACTCCTAACATGCATAAACATCTGATGTGTTTTCCTGGTTAAAATTTTGTGCCCCTCTGCAGTGTTTTTGGAAGACCTACAATTCATTCTTCTATTTTCCCACAATCCATAAAATATAACCTGGTTTTAATTCTGCCTTGAGCTACTGGCTGTGACTTGATTGATGCTGTAGACAAGTTTATCTGAATGCAAGTTTATGTGATATAACAAACAGTACTTCAGAGAAACACTTAAATGCTTTTCTCTTTCCAGCAGTGACCTGTTAAACTATTTCACACAGTTTAACCTTGTCTCTCCCCCTCTGTACACTTGAGGGAAAGGACAGTGCCTCAGTCTAGAAAGCCATGTAGGTTGGACCAGGCTATCATTTCAAAATTCTGGAATCTCTATTGCAAAATTTTCAGGACCAAACTGGATAAAGTCACCAGGTCTGAAATAACTTTGCTTTCAGCAGAGGTTGGTGCTAGATGATTTCCCAATCTCTTTTACCAGTCCGAGAGATTCTGTGAATCTGTGTTAGACTGTGTGAAGCCATGGTTAAAATCAGGTTTGTTCACCCTGAAATTCCTATAGCTTGAAAGAACATCATCCTTAGATACTGTTTTCATTGCTGCTTTTTTTGTGTCAGCCTCCTGTAGTAGGATTTTTGACCCGAAGATCAGATGTTTCCCAGAACTGAGGACATACAACAGATAAGTTGCTGAAAAAGGTGTGAACAGAAGATGCAGTAAAACTCTTCCAGAGGCATCATTTGCTGCAATTGTGGTCTGGTTCTAGCTTCCAGCTGTGCACAGGGCTGGACAGTCCTGAACATCTGTGGTGCTGCTCTGGCTGGGGTGGTTTCTCTGTACTGGGCCTGTGAAAATAAAACTGATCCAACATGAACAGCTGGGGAATTCCTTTTCATGGCAGGAGGGTGTGTGCTCTCCTGTATTTTTCAGGGGACAGACCTTGGCCAAAGACATTCAAAGTTTGTGCTTTCTCCTACATCTAGGGAAGAAGATGGCCAACTCAGTCCAGGGGCTGCTGGTGTTACAGGGGATCAGGCTTTGAGTGTGAAAGTCCTCAATGATGACTATTTTGGTCTGTAACAAGGCTCAGTAAGATCTCTGGTAGAGACTTGTGCAGTTGACAGTTTTGCCTATGAGAAGACGTTTGTTTTTACTATGAGCTGCATTGTGCGTGCTGTTCATCCCTAGCTGTCTCTTTGCCCTCCTGCTATCCTCAGCTCTTTTCAGAAACCTCAGATTTATCACTCTTGGATTGTCTGTCTTGTTCTGGCTTTTAAAAATAAAAGCTTTTCAAAGGGCCTTTGGAACAGGCTGTGTTATTTTTGGCTCAGGCTCTTAGTGACACTCATTGCAGAATTAAAACTTCTAATTAGAAAGCAAAAAAAATTGCAAGGGAAGGAAAACACATTGCTGCAAAATTAAGGTGGATATTTTAATTGCCCCAGAGGTATGGAATTGCAGTCCACTGCAGAGTTTGCTCTGCCCCAGAAGATCACTGTAGAAAATAATTACTGTTTCCCGTAAGTAATTGACAACCTTTTAATTTTAAAAGCTCAAACAAACATCTCTGCGAAGATACTTGGATGCTGCCTGAGTTTGATGCAAATGTCCTAATAAGAATAGTTTAAAATTTACACACATGTTGTTGGGAAGACAATGTAGCAGGAAAACCCAGTGAATTAAGGATGGCAAGGGGAAAAGATTGTTGTACTAAAACAAGAGGTACAATGAAGTTACAAGTGCAGATGACCGCTATGACCTTGGATTTTTCAACTGATTTATTTCTCCTGTGCAAATTTCTTGAAAATTGCTTTGAGGTCATCTGCCGTGAGGCTCTGCACGAAGGGATGTGTCTGTGGGAACTTGTGTGGGCTCCTTCCCGGTTTGGGTGGGTGCTGCTTGATGCTGCTCTCTTTCCTTTCGATGTCATGCTTGGCCCTGGTCAAACCCTCAGTTTTTTCCATGGTGCTTTTCGCCGTGGCAGGGATGGGAAGGTTGTGCTTGTTGGTGTCTGTGTGTATCTGCATCTGCCAAAACCCCCCCGAGGTCCCAGTTGTGCTCTGCAAAGCTGTTTTGAGGGGAGAGGAAAAAGAAACAGAGAAAAGGAGATGATTGACAGTAGCCCTTTAGATTTCTGTTGTTAATGCACCAGTAATAAGATAAGGCTTATCTTTAAATGTTCATGCAACCGAGACTTTGATGGAAACAGGCTTTTGGGTTAATATATTTTTGATAGATAAAGCAGAATGAAATGAATAGACCAGGGGAACATACAGTATTTAGAGAAAGACACATTTTTTGTTTAAATCTCTCTCCTGGCATGCTGTCTGGGAGCATGTGACCCTCACATATAAATGGTGTGTTTGTAAACACGTGCTGGGTGCATGTGTTTTAGGGGGAGGATATGGGGGCCTAAAAGGGTTGTTACTGGGCTAAGAGGCTGCTGAGTGAGATGAAATCTGCCAGTTGAGATGAAAAATCTCACCTTCTGTCCCTCCACTTCCGTTCAAGTCCAGCTCTTGCTGGGTGGGTAAATGTGAACAGATAAGAGTTTGCAATGTAGAGATTTTGCCTCCCCTGTGCTCTGACACGAAAAAGGAGTTGTGTGCCAGCCCCTTGGAGGAGTTTGGGCAGCAATGTTCTGTTGTTTGAGCTGTACAGGGGGAGTTTGGGATGTTGTAGTCATTAATGCATTTCAGCTCGAGCCCTTTGGATGGTCTGTTTTGCATATTTGCACATTTGGATGAAATTATCTTGCAACCGTGCGTAGTACAGTGTCTGGGAAGGCCACGCCAAGGGGACAGAGCCTCCTCACAGCAGAGAGCTGCAGCATCTGGGGCTTGCATCCCAGACCACTTGGTTGCTGCTTTTCAGTTGTGTGTTTACACATCACAGTTGTTGAATTTTATCTGCCCAGTTTCATCGCTCTCTTTTATACCTGTTCAGTGAGGAGTCATCTATCCTTCCTCGTCTCTCCCTGCCCACGAACCTCTGCTCTGCAGCCCCAGCCATCTGAGCCACGCAAGTTCATTTTGTCCATAACCTGCCTGCACTCAAAATGATCTCTCCCTCTTAGGATATGCTGACATAACCCCAGCGTTTTACCAAATCTCACAAAGTATCACTGTAAACAGCTGCTAGAGCATCACGTGGAATTGCTGGTAAATATTGCCTGGCAAGTGAATGGCACAGCTGGGAGAAGAAGGTCCAAGAATCTTCGAAGACAGACAGAGGGGTCTAAAAATCCTGTAATTTAGATCAGTCTGGGAGAGTTAGAGACATACATTTTCTTAAGATTACTAAATCTTTGGTGTGGTTATGCCAAATTGGGGGTTTGATTTCTCTGGTTTTAATACAACCTCCTTAGCTTGGTCCAGGGTTCTGCTTGTTTTAAGGGGTTATAAAGTCAGGTCTGGAAACATAGGGTAAAAGCTTTGGTTCTTTTCAAAACTGGTGACAGAAGTCTGACTTAATGCCATTAGGATTGGCATCAAATCCAGGCAAACAATTTTTCCAGGAGTAATTTTGCACAGAACAGACTACAAGTGTAGTAGGGTCCAAATTCCTCATTCATTTATCATTTCTTGTTTTTTCAGCCTTTCACTGAGTAGCGGGCTCTGGGCTCCTACTTCCTGAGCTTGCTTATCCCTGTTTGTGGTGTCCCTGCTTTCAGCTGGATGAGCGTATCTGTGCTTGTGGGCACCTGTCACAGGTGCCAGTCTTTGCACCACCCTGAAATTTGCTTCCTTTGAACAATTTTCATGGTGTTTGGCTCATTAGGAACCAAATGCATTTTAGAAACCTGCATGTATGTTGGTTAGAACATATTTGTGTTGCTCATAGACCTCTATATTTAATTAACGTAAAACAACCGCCTTGAATCTAAGAAGCTATCTAGTCCAATTAGTTCTTGTTTGCTAATTAATTACCAATGGATGATTAAAGACTTGTTTACTGAGGTTTAGCAGCTATCAAGACACACATCTAGTACTCAGGGGATTTACTACGCGGTAACTGGATTGTTGAATTAAATTCTTATTGGAGACCTTTAAACTGTGACTGAAGAAAGCTGCTCTTTCAATGGAGTTTCCTTTAACAGCTCACCCGGGTCCTCCAGGTCCTGCTGCCATGGGTACCATTGCTCTTAATGGGAGCGGAGGTTAGGCTGGTCCTCCTGACTCACTGGGGTGAGCAACTTGTTTCCTTCTGCAAATTAAAGGCAAGGAAAACCAGGATCTCAGGTCTCGGCTGTGTTGGTAGAGCAGTGCTGCTCACACGCACTCCCAAATACAATCTGTTATGTCTGGCAGTCATGGGTCACCTTTGTCTCTTCATGGGTGCTCATCACATTTTAGTCCAAACAGACAGCCCTGAACTTTTATTCTGTTGGGATTTGTTTGCAGACTGGCTTTTGCTCCTGCGTGTAGGCTTTTGGTTTTGCTTCTTTTGACAATTTGCCGGGCGGTTTTGTTGAATTGCTTAAAGTCTGTGGGTTTGTTTCAGATTCAGTGCCTGTGTTTATGGACTATTTGGTCACCAAAACCCCAAGTTTCTGCTCACCACCTGATGAATGGGAACAAGATTTATGGTGGCAATTAGTGGCTTTTTTGGGTAACCAGCTTGAAGAGGCTTGAGAAGGTGGTGTGTTCCCTGCTTTCTCAAAGACAAGCTCTTGTGGTGCCTGGAGATGTGCAACCATCATTGGTCACTGCTGTTGAGAGCCCTGCCCTGCACATTGTGGATAAAACAACAGAAGGGAAAGTTAAACACCGATACTCACACACAGAAGCTCTTGGGTTTGCCACAGAGAGTTGCTTCCTGCAGATTGGCATGAACAAAAGCTGTCCATGCATGTGTTGGTGAATAATAAGGGACAGAAATGTGCTTTATGAGAGCAGCAGTTCAGAGTTTGGAGGGTTGGCTTCAAAAGCTGTCTGCAGCATCTTTAGCCTCTGTCAAAGACTGCTCTTCCATTTTGGTTTTTAGCCAGTAGGTCATGAAAGGAGGTAGGAGACCAGCAAGGGTGCTGGGAGTTTCTACATGGAGACAAACTTGGTAGGATTTCATGGAACAATTTTATCCATTCTTTCATTTTCTCATGTGCTTTCCTTATTTATAAGCCTGAGGTTTGGATTGCTTTTCTCCAGACTCTCTCACTAAGCGGAGCTGGCAGGGAAAAAAAAAAAATCAGAGAGAATGAGCAACTGTGGCAGAAAACTGATTAAAAAGAATAATTAGCATTTGCCCCTGATAAATGAGCAAAGCCATTAATTAGACTGATTTACTCCTGGCTTTTTTTTTTCTTTCTCCCTTTCCTCTCTCTCTTTTTTTTTTTCCCCCCCTCTTTATCAAATGGCAGCGCCGTGACTGCCCCTTTGGTACGTTTTCATCAGCTTTTCACCAGTTGTCAGAGCTAACACCCTCCTTTCCTGGAGCCCAAGCAGCCTCTTGTAGCTAATGGATATGGAATGCAGCCAGAGCTGATAGCTGCTAGATCTCCACTGGCTTACAGGTGTTTCCATCATTACTGGCGTATTATCTGCCACTGGGTCTCCTTCTTCCTCCTCCTCCTCCTCCTCTTCTTTTTCTCCCTGTTTTCACCCTTCTTTGCAGTGTTGTAGAAGTAATTACAGTTTGAAAAAAAAAAAGCTGGCAGATTTTTAAGAATTTTATTTTATGCAACACGATGTCCTGGTGATCAAATCAATTTCTTTTTTTGGCACAGTGACAAACAGCGATGCTGCTGCTGTCGCCTGTTTGAATGTAATTACCAGGATGAAAGGGAGAATTTTAATTAAGACAATTTCCCCCCACACCTTCTTCCCTCCCCCTTATTCAAATAATGAGCTGGGGGCTGTGGTTTTTTAGTGTTGGGGTTTTTTTAATATGTGGGGTTTTTTTAAGAAATACAAGTAATCATCAGACTATTGCATATTCTATCATGACTATGCCCCCCCCCCCCACTCCCACCCTGATGAGGCTTGGTTCTGTGCAAAATGGGAAAATGATACATTCACAGTCTCAAATGGGAGCTTGGCACTGTACAAGGCAATATGAGCATAAAAGTCCATGTTTTATATCTTAAATGGTGCAAATGGGATTGCTGGCATGTATATGGTGCTTGGAGCCTTTTGTGATTAATTATTATATGCATTCCTGTAATGCCCAGAGGTCAAATTTTTCATGCAGTTTAGGGCCCTGGAAACAGAGACAGGCCCAAGTGGCTGCCTGGGAGCCAAATGCCACAGAAATATCACAACATGTGAATTTGACTTTCATTCTTTAGTCCCAGCTCTGATTTAGCGAAGCATTTGAATTGTGTGCTGGGCAATGGGTAAGAGAAAGATGCTTGTGGGGTAGGAGGAGGAAGAAAGTTGCTGGCAAAGGGCAGATGTTAAGTGAAATGGGAGAAGAATATGCTGGTCTTTGTTGGAAGGAGCTGGTAGATAGCTGAGGAGAAGTAAATAGCAACTGGAGCTGGGCAATAAGGGAATGAGAGTTTATCTGGAATGGGCTTTACTTTTAAAGTTCAAGCAAATACAAATGGATAATTCTTATGAGCCTCTGTCATGGGAGGTGCATTGGCAATGGGTTTGCAAGTAAAGACCACCAGTTAGAGTTAGGGCTTTGTGAGGAGCATGTGGGGTGCTGGGCTAAGATTTTGGGGGGTAGTCAACCAAATTCCCTGATCATTCTCTGAGTCTTAATTTTTGTCTCAGGGAGCTGTATGCTGGGAATGATTTTAACTGGCTGTTGCCTTGGAGGGGCATGTTACCCTGTGGTACTGTCAGCTCTGTGCCCCTGAGTCTCACCACCATTTGCAGAAGTTATACAGAGATCAGGTTCTCTGGGACTGTACCCTGATGCACAGGCAGGAGCATGGAGAGGAATTTTACTTTTTTGTTTGTTTGTTTGTTTGTTTTTGTAGGGAGGGCAAGGGACACCTTCCCAGTCCTGCTGAGATTTGCCCCTATCTGGGTTCACCCCATCCCGTGCATCACAAACCTGCTGTACTCTCAGACACAGGCAGGGCATCCTCTGCAGCCTGGCCACACAGGTCTGTTAGCAATCCAGAGTGGCTGGTTCAGGGTAATTCAAACTGCCTCCTTCCCCCAGGGCAGGACACGCACTGCCTGCAAAATATGTGTTTTAACCTGCAGCCTTGGGACCAGGGCAGTGCCATTACTTGGGACTGAAATTAGGTTTTCAAAGGATTGGTGTTGGAAGGGGCTACAAAGAGGAAATTCATTTCCCAGATGTGTTTTTGAAGCGTGTCTCATGTCAGTGGAAGGTAATTTAGACCAATCTGGGTGCTTGGTTTCCCAGAACAACTGCAAGTTTATGTGCAAGTTCCTTGGCTGTGCAGTCTGTGGCAGGTACCCTGGGCAGGGCTGGTCCCCAGGCTTCACCCTGCCTTCCCGAGGATCACTTCAGGCATGACGTGAAGATTGCTGGACAAATAGGAAAACCTGCAGAGCAAGGTAGGTGCCTGCCAAAAAATGAAGGCAGCAAGCTCTGTTTGGTCTCTTCACTTGTTCAGTGATATTCAGAGGGGTCACAGCTCCGCCTCCCACCTCGCCTGTCTCGCCAGCTGCCATGGAGCAGTGGAGCTCAGGCATTTGGGCAGAGCTGGTTCAAACAGCTGAAAAAAAGGAACTGGTAGAACTTGAACCTTGGCTGAATGGCTGCCCTTGTCCTCTGCAAAGAAGCCATTCCTGCTTATAAAATCCATGTGCTTACACCTGGGGTTTCAAGTCCGAAGGGGGAACTTTCCTCCATTATTCATTGCCGAGTGAGCTGGGGGATAGGTGAGCTGTGGTGTGAGATGTGAGGACCAAGGTTACCGGCTAGAGGGGGTCAGAGGGTTTAGGTGAGGTGCAACACCAGAACCAGGATAGTAAGAGAGTAGGATGAATACATCACTGTGCTTTCAAAGGCCTTGGGCTCTTCTGGATTTGTCCTAAACCTGACAGCCATTCATGGGCTGGCATTCACCACCACCATGGCCAGTTGTGCTGGAAGAGGAGGCTCCTTTAGGATGGCAGCCCTCGAGGGTTTGGCAGAGCTTGGATGCACTGGGTTAATGAGCAAGGATCGGTATGCATGCCCCAACCACACACAAACAGATGCAGTAATCTGAATTATTTGTGTGCAGCCCAGGTCCCTGGCTTGCTCAATCCCAAAGTGGAAATTGCGCCTGAGGTTAATGCACTGCAAAGAATGTAGGGGAAATGTTTTGCATTTTAAACAAATAAAAATCAGTGCGTATTTTTTTAACGCTTGCTGACCAGCTCTTCACATCCTGTTAAGCTAAATATTTGCACGGTGGTGGTGCAGAGAGGGCTGAGCAAGGAGCCCCTGTGTTTCGTTTGGGTGGCTCTATATTGCGATCAGCTGCTCTTTCCTCTTCTGTCTGTTTTTCTTAGCAGGGTCAGGACGAGTTTCACAGTCCGAATGGTTCACTGCAATTCTCTACAGGATATCCTCATTTTACTTTAATGGGGAGGAAATTAATGAAACATACAGGCCCTGGGGCTTCAAATACTATACATTAATATTATCCCAACGTATTGTGGTATGTGCACTCTCTCAGACTAAACTTTACACTGGACAGAGGAAGTTGTGATCAGATTCAGGTGCCTGTGAAATTTAAGTGGTGGCGGGGAGAAGGGGGAAAAAAAATAAAGGAACAGAGAAGCTTGAAGCTGTTTCCTTCCGTTTCAGCCCCGATCAGTGTGAGAACAGGGATGTTCAAATGGGATCAGGTCAATATAAACCAAATAAACCATCCCAGCTCTTAGGACAGGAGTATTTAGCTGTATTTGTGTATCTGAGAGACTCATTCTTTTGATTTGTTGGTTACCTACTTTGGAGAGCAAATTCTTCCCATCTGTCACTAGGCCAGTAGTGATCTAAGACAGTGGTGGTCTTTGCAGAAGATAGGCTGCTAAAGGATTGCAAATCTTCCCACCTCCCTTTCCTCCAAGTGAAAAGCACCACAAAATGGGAGAGTATCATAGGAATAAAATAAAAATTAGTTCAGTTTTCTTTGGTGGTTACAGGGAAAAATGAGAAGATAGGTCTGAGCACACAGCTGTTGCCCCTTGTGCCAGCCACCTCTCGAGCCAACAATTTCCATGCGGTGATGCATTCTGGCTTCAGCAGAGCCCAGGACCTTCAGCTGGAGGTGCCTTGCCCAGGCAGTGGATCTGGATGTCATTAAGCCTCTCAAGACAACCAAGAAGCCTTGGCCATGTATTGAAAACAGCTCAGACCCAGGGGGCTCAGCTGCCATCCCACTGTTGCTCTGAGCTGCTTAAATACAGCCCCTCTTGTGTAGCTGCTCCTGCAGCTGGAAGGGGGTCACTAACACTGGGCTGTATTGGGCCCATTCCTCAAAGCTGCTGACAGTGAATTCTGTTTTTCCTTCTGGGGTTTTTGTTTTGTTTTCTTTCTCCTTGTGCTGCGATTTCTTCACGTTACAGCAACTGGCACTGCCTTTGCATCAAAAGGAACAGTCCTTCACAATTTTGGCGGAAGAATGTGGAGGAGGGGATCTTGTTTGGAGAAATTGGCTGAATCAAGGAAAAATAAGAATTTAAAAGGTCATCACGGTTTTGGGGTCTTGGGGGATAGCAAGGCATTTTTTCTATTTCTTAGAAATGCACTAAAATACCATAAATTTTTTATGGGCTGAAGTAGAAAGCAAACCCCCTCCCATTCCCAAACTCCACATCCCCAACTCTGTCCATTTGATTTTAAATGTTGCTGAACCACTTGCCTGGTGGAGAAAACCACAACTTGAATATTACCACATTTTGCAAACTGAAGGCTCTGCCTTGGGATATGGGGACAATTTATTAGTGGAAATATCTTTAATTAATTTGTGCACAAGTTCGTGTTTTTCTTTAATTCTTCTCCCCAGGCACTTGACCCATAGTAATGAAATCCGAGAGCCGTTTTCAGAAAATTACTTTCTCAGCATTTTTGTTCCTTTTAAAGTTAAGTGTATCGCATAATGACCATGAAATGTTATCCTCTATTAGGAACACACTTTTCACTGAGACTCTTCAAATAGAGTTTATTACCAAGAACTCTGTGGTAAGCTGCCATCCGCTGCCTCACGGTCACACAGGCCTGGCTTTGAACTCTGCATGGGAGTGTCTTCGAGGACAAGAGCTCTGCTCAGACAGCTCGGTTGGGACTGGTTGTCCCTGGAGGAAGATGGGTCCAAGATTTGGTTCCAGCCTCAGGAGAGAACAGAGCTCTGACATCAGTGGCCAAAAGCTGGGCAATGGGCTCCTGCAACCCAGCCGTGTTTGGGAACCTTGTGTGTGACCTGGTCCCTGGGCAGGTCTAGGTGCCTCCAACGCTGCAGTTGGAAACACAGACCTTTCTGTTAGGTCTGAGCAGGGACAGTGGCCAGAATGGCTCTTGCTGGCCCTGTCCCTGCCAGTGTTTCATTGTGGTGGCGATGTCTCAATGGTTTCTTCTTGTCCAGGCTGCCCCTAGGGAAGGGTTCCAAGCTCAGGAAAGCAGGACATGCCTCGAGAGGTGCTTTGGTGTCTTAGATACACTTTGCCTCTCACTGCAAACAGTCCATAAGGACGGAACAGTTTCCTTTCGCACAGGGATGGGCCAACAGTCCCCTGTGGTTTGGCATGTGAGGATGTTGGCACTGACACAACAGACACTGGCGATTGAGGGGTTGTTTGGGAGTAATGCTGCCAAGGCACAATGGGATTTTTCAGTTTTTTGCAACGGAGAAAGATGGGAGGGGGGTGCTAAACAGCTACAGGCGATGAACAGTTCTGATTTATAACCCATCTGAAATATGTTATCTCTCCACCCCACCTTCTGCCCCTCAACTGCCACTGTCTGAGCCTGGCACCTTCTGATGCAACATTTAGGTGCTGATTCAGACCAGACTTGGAGGACATGGTGTCTCTGTGGAGGAGTTCAGATGGCTGTATCTTAGAGGGTCTCATTCAAGTACTAACTGGGCTTTTGCCCACCCCAGACATATGCTAGGGAATTCACCATGCTGTAACATTACTGTGTTGTCCTGGAATGGGCAGTCTTGGCCAGAGCTACAGAGCCCCTTGGCACCCCTCTGACTCCAGGTCTGAATCCTTTTTTGGGGCAGTAACACAGGGCACTAGCTGCTCTCTCTGGTCTCTGATGCTCAGTCCAAGTAGATTGAAACCCCAGGGGTCAGAGTTGGTTCCCTGGAACCAATTCGCATCATGCCCAAGTGATTAATCTTATCATAAAGATATTATTAGTGTTTAGAAAACCCCTACCAGCACAGAAAGGGCTGTTTCACAAAGGGCCTGTCCCCATTGTTTCGAGGTCATCCATCTCCCTGTCCTGGTCCCGTTTTCACTCTAATTGGTTTAGACCACAGAATGGGCGCGTGAACAACTTGCTTTGTTTTTATTTTTGACGGGCGACCACAGGAACATTGGCTGCATGTGCTTTTTGTTTGGTTGCAGTTTAACAGCTGTTCCCTTTGAAATAACCCCGTTTCTGCTGGCTTTATTTCTTAGTTG
The DNA here is from genome assembly GCA_013398115.1 of Falcunculus frontatus. Taxonomy (NCBI): domain Eukaryota; kingdom Metazoa; phylum Chordata; class Aves; order Passeriformes; genus Falcunculus; species Falcunculus frontatus. Next base: position 2,681,942 of record VZRV01004346.1, on the reverse strand, counting down.
CTCTTACCCAACTTTTCCGTCCAGTGAGGCTTCTCCCTCCTCCCCACCCACCTGGCCCTGTTCCCTGCCCTCCCCACCACTACCCCAGGAACCCTTTTGGTTATTTCAACCTCCATGATTAAACTGGCCCCCAATTGTTATCAAGAAGATTCAGGAAGGAGGATGAAAAAAGGAAACATAATCTTATCTGAGAATAGAAAATATGATAAGGGCCCCCTATCTGGAGGCTGCAGTGTCCCTCGTGGTGGGGCTGCAGCAGTTCCTTTGAAAATAATCACCGACACCATCTCTGCTAAATCACCTTTCACACAGCTCAGGCCTTTGATACAAAGGCCCCTGGCAAAATTAGAGCAGGATTGTGTAGGCCCCAGAGCAAACACATTAAATGCTCAAGAGATCAGAATTAGGGGGCACACAGATATAATTGCTTAGGAGGAACTTGTGTTCCTGCGGGGTGACAGTGTGCCTCTGTGGGTGGATGTGTATGCACGTTTGTGGCTCTGTCTGGTTGCTACCAGATGATGACTGCAAGTTATAAGGTATGACATGAGGTGCTAATTAAATGGCCTTTGTACCTTTTAATCATCCACCTAGGAGAGGAATTAATACTGGACTATATGCAATGTATGATGGTTGAGTGCTCAGCTCTCTCAGAAAATCTTGGATGTGTAAGCAGTCCTCTGCTGGTTACATGTAAACAGCAAGACCAAGAAAGTAATTTTTGCTTTTAGTTTTTGTTGTTTGGTTTTGGGGTGGGTTTTTTTGTGTTTTGGTGTTCCACCCCTGCCTGTTTTGGTGTTGAGGCCTCAGGTTTCTTCTTTTATTTCAGCTGAAGTGAATTTAATTGTTTTTTATGTAATAGATCCAGTTAGGCACATTGCAAAAACTCCTCCATGTGTTGCTCCCAAGAACGTGACAGACCTTTTCATGAATATACCTGGCCTGAAACAGCACTGGTACAGTGTGGGGAGGCTGCTGGAGCTGCTAAAGCAAAATACCCTGCAGGAACAGGATGGAGGTGCCTTGAGTAGAACCATAGGAAATACAAATACGTGGGCCACAAATAGTACCTACTCAAAAAAGAAAAGAAAATCTCCCCCGTAATTTTTCTGAGATTCTAAAAAATGCTTAGGGATTTTGGGTACTCATTCTTTTTTTGGGTTCTTGGTATGGGGTACGTTTCAGAGAGCGGCATAAAATAGCTCTTTTTAATCAACTAGGCTGTTCTTAAGTGTTTGAAATTAGTAACCTGAAAGTGGATGTTTCCCAAATCCAAGCTCACTTGAGAAAATCGTATGTTGCTAATTGACTCCATACATTTATGATCATCATGGCTTATATCTTTTAGAAAATGATTTGGCTTGAACTGGAAAACTCTGAGCCACCACCCTGACTTGCAGGTGTTAGCCATCAGCCAGACAACCCATTTCCAATGTACTTCAAGGGAAAGCTTAAAAATATGCTTAAAAATACCAAACCAAAACAAAAACCTGTGAAAACCTTCAACAGCCAAGCAAACTCCACTCCTCTGTGAATATCAGGTTAGGAAGTTTTGCTCAGGGCATAGGAAGTGCTGAAATTGTCACAGCTCGTGAAATTGTTTAACTAAAGAATCCAGGCTGAATCTGGCAAAGCTCAAACTGTAACAAAGTTCCTCTGCAACATAATAAACTGGAATTAAACCTCTTTTTCTCATTAGAGGGGAAAAATACTTTTTTGTCATACATTTGTGCTGGGAGCCTGTAGCACAGGGGGAGGGCATTATAGTGTTGCCACCTGGTATCTCAGAGTGAAGCGTTAACTTCAGCACTGCATCAGTATTCTCAGGTAGAAAGTTTGTAAAGTAACCCAGTTTTAAGTGCTGGCTGGGAAGCAAATTGCAGTGGTGGGAAATTGGCATGAGAGGTAAGAGATAAGCTCAGAAATCCGCATTTTTCTGCTGATCTGGCTTTCAGGGACTGGCATTTGTGAATGCAGCCCATTGAATACGAGTGCTGTAGTTTGCTGGTCTGTAACAGAGACGTGGTCCATGTGGAATAAGGTTGTGAATGACTGGCAGAACCTTCTGTCCAATTTTTTCCAGATACACAAAATATGCCCTTTAGGTCTTTTCCTCCTATTCTTCCCCTTGACAGCACAAATTATGGATGGAGGTGCCAGCCTGAACACTAAATTTCCTGTTGCATGTTGATTTGTGGGTTATTTGTGCAAGTGAAAAACACGCTGATTTGTGGAGCATTCACAGAGGGCTAAACAGTGAATTTGGACATAAATCCATTTTATCTTTCATAGGTAGGTAAAATCCTTTGTCTCTTCTGTAGCTGGCTATGAAATGCGTCTAAACCAAATCCTCAAATTTACTTGATCTTTGTGGGAAGCTTCAATCTGAGATGTCCCAGAAGAGACATCTAAAAGAAAAATCTAAAAAGAAAAATCTAAAAAACCAAAATGGCTGTGTTTTATAATTAGATGTAAGTACTGATCCAGAGACACCACACTGTGATTCACTTGCAGAAGAACAAAGCGAGGCATGAGCCAGCCAAAGCAAGCCCTGCTTTCATCTGCGGAACTCACTGGCACCACGGTCCAGGGGCATTCCCAGCCTGCAGCAGCCATCCCTGTGATGGTGACCAGGTGGTTTTGTGAGGCAATGCAGTGAAATATCTCAGGGAATTGATCCAAGTGCAGAAGAAAAAGAAAAATCCTGCTTTTGTGTGTCCTGTGTGTTTCTTGTTACAGTGGATCAGTTCTCCAGCCAGGCTGATGTCATGGACCACTGCAGCAGCGCACGGAGGGGATCACACATTGCAGGGCAGAGGCACTTGGAAAGGAATCCCCAAAACTGGAATTGCCACCAAATATCTAACATGAAACTATAGCCCCAGCAAAGCAGGAGAGAAAAACTCTGTGAACAGTCTAAAGAAAAAGAAAAACCCAACCAACAGGGAAAAACTGTTTTGCTGAAGAAAGTACTTTGGGGCAAAAACCCCGAAAAACCCTCCAAACAAAGCCCAACCCAACCCAAGTCCTTTTTCATAAGAAATAGTTGAAGCTCAGTCTTCTTCAGCCTGACTCAACAGTGTGGAGTGGGCTGTTTTGGGAAGATTTGCAATGCAGGAGGGGGAGAGAGCAAGGAAAACAAGCAACACAAATGAGTGCCCAGAGAGCAAGACTCAAAAGCCCTCCCTCATTTGGGTTCCAGCACCAGAAGGTGCTGTTGGTGACCACGAAGGGAGGAGAGTTCTCCCAGACGGTCTGACCCTGGCGTCCCTGTGTGCAGCCCTGTTCTCAGGCCCTTTTTCTGGTTGCACCTTTTAAAGAGGGGTTCCCAGGCATTGCTCAATCTGTAACCTTCGTGTGCTTCCTGTGGAGCGCGCTCTTAAATTATTTTTTATCAAAAAGGCACAGAAATTTGATAGAGGAGATGAGAAGATGGGTATGATCAGGGAGGATAATAATGAAGAACTGTCACTTCCCTGGCTGTAGCTTTGTTGGCCCTCCTGCTTTCTGAGATAAAGACACAGCATCTGGTCTGGGCTCTATATTAAAAGGCTGATTTGGCTGCTTGATTATATATGAAATATAGATTTAAAGCTTAACTTATGTTCCCAAAAGCGAATCAATTGCAGGGTAAAGCCTGACACATTTGTTATGATCACTAAAATCTTCGCTTGGTTTGTTGGTGCTCATAGTGGCTGGAGGGGTTTTAAAAAGTTGTTTGGATCCAATTTAGTGAAATCTTACCTTTTCAGAATCTGTTTATATATATATTAATAACAGCTCAGGATGGGAATATTTTCCTCTCTGCTATCCTTCCCCACCTGAGTTCCAGGAACATCTCCAAAGAAGGAGTTAAACCTCCTTTTAGCAGGCAGAAAGGGAAAGAGAGGCAGAAAAAATTCCAGAGCCAGTGTCTAAAAGGACTGTGATCCAGCCAAAGTATTTTATTTCTTCTGGAGATGATCTTGCTCAGCTCCTTGGTCAAATGCTTTGCTGGATCTGTTGCTTTAGGCTTTGTTCCTGGAAAGCTGAGTGTACCAGAGCTAGAGAAATGCTGCCCTAGCATCACTAAATGGTTCTGGTACCCATGCAAGCTCTCATAGAACAACTTGGAGCATCTTTGCGGGTAATAGAGGAAGAAAGCGCCTTTCAGGGGCTGTGGCTCTTTGCCATGGTCACCTCCCTGGCAGCCTGACAAGTGCACAGTCAGAAGGTCAGTGCAGCACCAGGAGTTTGCCAGGAAGCGGGGCTGGAGCCATCCTGCCTTGGCTGACAGGCCTCTGGGGCTTGTCTGCTCAAAATGACACACACATGCAGGCACAAATAAAGCCCTGGCAATCGCTGTCTGCAAGAGCCTCGCTGCTTCCAGGGGGAAGGAGTGCAGAGTAATTTGATGCCTTCATTATCTTCATAACATGAACCAATTTGTCAGCAAACTACTGTGCGGCCTGATTCCTGATTGCAGGGAAAACCAGGCTGGGAGAGAGGACTATTATTTGCAACTAGTTTAAGCATTGTTCTTTTTCAGAGGAATATAAATACACTGTGTAGAGCTGGCTCATTAGACACTTATCCGTTTGTATTTATAGTTTAATTAAATAACTGCACGGGAGGACTTTGGTTTCTCATCTCAGTCACAATACAGTTTCGCCCTCCTCATGGCAGTTTCTTTCTGAGGAAGGTATTGCAGGCACGAGCACATTCAATCTGCCAGCTCCTATTCCTTGATGGAAAGAAGAAAGTAAAATACTTTAAGCCCCAATGTATGGATGGGGGAACTGATGGATAAAGAGTTTCAGTGACCAGCCTCAGGTTATGCTGTTTACTGACTTCTTGTGAGAGCAGGTTGAGTTTTCTGCTGAAAAGCAGGGCTAGGAGGTGAGTTGCTGATTGCTCTTTGCTTCTAAAGAGATGATCCCGCACAGAATTTTGCAAGTGCCACTTTTGCCTGCCTTCTTCTTTTGTTACAAATTCCAAGCTTAGTCTATCTTTCCAATCACCCTGTATCTGGTTTTGTCTTGAAGATTTGCTTGTCATGGCTCTGATTTTAACCTGAAGCAGCAAGAATGCAACATACTGGGTATGATTCCTCTGAATGAGCCCCTGCACAGAGTCCTGTGCTACTTCCCTATCCCAGGAGCTGGATTCCATGCTGGATGTGGCAGGAACTACCTGCTAGGTTGGGTGTACAGGGTTTTGAGGTGACTTACCAACCAGCAGAAAAGCTGCAGCCAGGTTAGGTGACCCTCTGCCTGTCTCTGAAATGGCCCCTACTCTGGTGTTGCTTCTGTTCTGATATTGTCTTCTGGTACCAAATCCGGTGGGTTTCTTGCCACATCATATTTCCTGTAAAAACAATTCCACAAAAGATTTGCTTTGAGATTTTGCTGAGGATGAGTCTGTGTCATGGCTCTGGACTGGAGGCCAGGTGAATATAAAGGTAGGCTTTCTGTGCCTGCCCATCCCTTCACTTCTTCCATCAGCTCACATCTCTGGTCTCAGTCTGGGACAGAGGGCAGCAGGGTTATGAGATCTCCTGATCAGGCATGCAATTTTCAGCTGTGCTTTGACTTTGAGTGTAAATTTTCTCTCTGAAAAGTCAGGGGAAATCTAAAGGAGCTGCCTGTTGCTTAGAGAATAGAGAGGAAGAGTGCTTTGACATTATATTTTCTTATTCCTAATCCCTGAGGTAGCTGATGTTTTTATTTAATATTTTTTACTCCCTTCCATGTTTAATGTGGTCCCTTAAATTGCTTAAGCTTCTTTTTCTTCTCTTTAACTCAGTCAAATCAGATTCCCCTGTACTCTGAAATATAAAATACATGGAGGTTTTCTCCAAAGCATAGTTTATGCAAATAATTCCCTCTCTGCATTCCTGTGCTAGAGTCAAGCACTGCATATCTGATTGGGCTCTTAATGACTTTTGGGAATCATTTAAATATCTAGCTGACTAGCCCAGTTAATAATCAAAGCTGCAGCTCCTCGAAGCAGGAGTGACTCATGGAAGAAGAAGAAAGCTTCTGGTTATTTCTAAGCCTCTCTCCTGCCCCTTCACCGCTGTGCAGGCTCTGAAGGGCACGGCCTTATCAGATGTTCCCAGGCAATGTGCATCCTTTCTGTCTTGCTCCCAGTCACACGTTCAGGTGTGCAAAGTGCCAGCTTGGTTTCTGAACATCTGTTGCCTGTGCACCCATTGCAGGGAGATTGCTGGAGCTTGCAGATTAAACGGTTCAGGGGCAAATTTAGTTTTTGAATTGCAGATTTTTCTGGGGGAGGGGGGGAACCCTTAGATATTGCAATGGGGATAGTTCTTGGGAGACAACTGGCTTTACTCCTGTGTGCTTAAATGTGCTCTGATGCTGCTGGTACTATCTGTGGATGAATCAGAAAGCAGTGGACATTGGGATTTGCCTTTGGGATCGCTTGTCTGATTCAGTGTCCTTTCCCGAATGAGTGTGACCTTATTTCAGTGTTTGTTTTCATTCTTAAGGCATTTCCCAACCATCTCACCTAACAGCTCCTGAAGTTTCATTTCATTTCTACAATGAGCTCTTCTTTTTACATTTTTTGTTCTAGAGTGCCAGGGATCATTGTCATGTGCTGTTATTGCTGTCTGTGCTGTAGCCAGACAAAAAATCTGCTCTGGTAATGGAAAAAAATAGTAATTGCTGTGTTTCTCCTCCCCTTGCACCCCCAGATTACTCTCCTGAGCACTAGCATGATGTTAGGACTACCTTTGGCATCTCTGTGTTCCCTTTTGCATCCTGAATGGCAGTGCTCACTGAGACTCGCCGCTTCCCTGATTTATGAATCCAGATATGTTCCACCAGAGAGAATGAGTGCCTGGGGGAGGAGAGCAGGGCTTTGATCTCACTGTGCTTTTGAAATATGACTGTAAAATCAGAATTAGATGGCAATCTCTTTGGGGCAGGGACATCTCTGTTTGCCCTGCACAGTGCCTGGCATGCTGTGGGTGCCATGTTATGAGCAACAGAGGTTGAGTGATGGGTGATGCACTCAAATAGTGCCTATTGACCCTGAAGAGTTGATGAGCTGTTCTCTCCTCATCCTGTTATTGATAGTGCTTTTGTTTTCTTCCCCCTGCCCCACAGTAACTGGACCTTGCTGGGCCCTCTGGCCATAGGTGTGGTGGGATGGAGCTGCTGCTGAGCCATTGCCCAGTGTTTGTGCTGTGACAGGAGCTGTGCCCTCTCCGGTGCACAGCCTCGTGTCCTGCTGTACAAACCATGGTTTTTCTGTGGTATTCATTCTCCACAGTTGGCCTTAAGCACCTACTATGGCTTCAGGAAGCCTTAAAATAGTGAAAGTAGCAAGGAGAAGCACAAGGGGTATGTTTGCATCTGCAGCTGCTGGGACCAGTCACAGATTTTCCCCATTGCCAATGTGAGTGCAGAGACACCATCTCATTCTTTCTCTTGGTTTAAAGTTTTGGAGAAGATGTACAATGACTGTGAGGTATTTAATCATTGAGCTGAGTTGTTCTAAATCCACAAAGTGATCCTTTGAAATTTCTTTTCCTCAACTGTCTCTTTCTTTTTTTCCTTCAAACCTACTTTTCTCTCACCTCCAGATGTGAAATGTCAATTTTTTGATCAACCTAAATCAAAGTTTTTCAGTGGGGGAGGTACAGCTGAAGATGTCTTATCTGCTTCTAGAACCACTGTTTCCTCAGCTCTAAAAGCAGCACCACACATAATGGTTTCAACAAGGTTTTGCTGTCACTGCTACTAAAGAGCCTGATTTAATTCACAGTCATTGCCTTTGAGTGGAAAACTTGTCTTATCATTATAGGGCAAGAGGAAGGAAAGGATACTCAGGTGTGATTGCTGTGATTCCTAAATGAGTCACGGATTTTGACGTGGAAAGAGCTGACCTCGAGGAGGACTTCCTCCTTGACTGCATCTGTGGCTTTGCTTTTTAAGGTGAAAGATGGGATTGCTGTCTGTTCTGCACCTGGTGGTTCAGATTTGAGGATAGTGGTTTCCATAGCCTTGACAAGTTAGAGCCGGAGATTTGGGATAGAGGGCTGCCCCTCTCCAGGGTGCCCTGCTGCAGTGGGGAGTGTTTTCACCTGACAACAACCATTTCTGAAGGGGGAGGCAACAGGATGGGTGCTCAGATTATTTGAACTGAGTTGGCTGTGAGATACAACCCGTGTGGAAACTCTTTCAAAGAGGACTGTTTTTATCCTCTGTCATGATGATTGTGCTTTCCTAAGAGTAAGGAAAATTGATTGGACTTTGGAGAGAGGCAGAAAAAAACCCCCCCTTTTTTTACATCCCACCAAACTATGGGCTAAGGCTGAGGTGCACTCAGGTGGTGTCTTCAGCTCAGTTGCTTATGGTGCTGTGCTCTAAAACGGGACATGTGACATCTCATGTGGGCTACTGACCTGTGTCCTAAAACTCTCACCTAATTGTCTTGGTTCTCCAGCTCCAAAGATTCATTAGCGGAGATGGAAATTTCTTGCCTTCCCAGCCAGGAATACAAAGGCAAAGGGATGGGTGAAAGAGAGTGGGGAGAGCTCACAAGGAGACTTTGCTGGCAGATGTCTGCAGTGGATCTTACAGCCCCGTTCAGCACATCTGTCTCTCCAGAGGAGCTGATGGCACATGTGAAATGCAGCGACCCCTCAGGCTATTGTGTAACTTGGGGGATGCCTGCAGCTGCTCTTCATAATTAATCATTTAAGCAACAGTAAAATCAAATGACTTTACTGACAGTATCCAAACTGCTGACCTCAATGCATTTTAAAAGTTCGCTGGATACTGAACCTCGAATGACCCATGGATGGATCTGGAATAATAATTTTCATAATCCTCAAGTCATTATCTTAAGAGGGAGCGTATTGTTCTCCTAATTAAGTCTGTCCACACGCTGTGCAGCTTCCCATGCAAATGCACTGTGCATAAACTAATTAAAAGAAATATACAGCCACAAGGACTTAAACGGTCTTTTATGCAATCTCTTTAAATTACAGTCTCCCTCCTCCCCCCTCACACACACAAACTAACAAGGGATTCAGCATCATATTCAGCAGGGAAAACCACTGAGCAGTTTTGGATCCCAATCTGGAATCCCCCAGAATTTATTAGAAAGCTTTTGTTTTATGACATTTTTGTGAGGGCCCTGGATGTGTAGAAGACCCTAATTAAGTGAGAGTTATGATTGTTTAATAGGAGACAGTCCCTGCCCTGAAGAGCTTACAGTCTAAACAGACAAGACAGCCAAAAGCTGAAAAAACCTTGTTTTGCAGTTGAACAGCTCAGCCATTGAAAAGTTGAATGACTTTTTCAAGGTCATATATACAGAGCTGGCAACTGAAGGCAGACCTACTCCAGCTCTGCAAGTACCTGAGTCTTCTACCTTTAGTAATAGACCCAAAACACATAATATATAGAAGCCTATTTTGTGCAACAGCACCAAAGGGCAATTTCACACTGATTCTCACTGGTATTTTGCTGACTGGGAAATGGCTGTGAGACTGCTTGGTTGTTTTCAGTAGCTGTTTCATGTTCTCTGGTGTGGTGGAGCTTGTACCCCTGGAAAGCAGTATGTTGGAGGCACGTGACCATCCTAAAACATTTTCTGCCAGGTGTCCCCACTTAAACCTCGGCAACACTGTGCAGATACAGCAGAAGGCTCCCCAGGAGCAGTGTGTGTGTGAGTTCATGCTGTCTGTGTGCCTTGCATTGGATTGTGAGTTTGATGAACCCTGGACTGGCCTCCATTTGTGTTTGGTTGTGAACATGAATGAAGCAAGACAAAGGAGATCATCAGGATGATTTTTCTGTTATTTCCCTTGGGACTGTTGCTGACATTGCCTTTGGCTTCTACTTTGCAGAAGAGGAGTGAAAGCTCTGGGTGCAGGATGTCCTGCTTGCTGTTGTCACTCTTCTTCTAGTATGTGGATCTGGTGTTTGTGTTTGCCAGACAAAGGAATGCTTTCTGAGTGGTCTGACCTGAGCAGAGTACCCAGACAAAGAAGCTGTATTTGCACTGAGGTGAACTGAGACAATGCAGCCATGCCCATCCATGGGAGAGGATGCAAGCAATTGTTGTGCAACTCAGCTGCTCTGAACCTGGTGGAATGATATCAGCTGCTAGAAGAAGATGGGCTGTGTAGCTCACAGCATTGCAGAAGCCTTAATTTCTGCCAAATAGACATTAGCTGGTGTCTGCATCTTCTGAACCATTATTGAGGCAGTGGAGCTGCAAGCTTCAGAAACAGCCCATCAGTGTGTGAATGCCATCCACAGTGGGCCTGCTTCAGGGGGAAGTGGCAGCCAAGCCCTCAATAGCCCAGGCATGGCCAGATAGGAATTTGCACATAAATTTTGAGAGAGAACAGGGATTTTCTTGCTCTCTTTTGTAGGTGGGTGTTTATGAGTGTGAAGTGGAAGATTAAATTTCCTTAGGCTGGTCTCAATTACTGTCTCATTCTTTGCATGTGGCAGGTTTCCTGACAGCATCCCTCCCAATGCAGCAGCCATTGAAAACAGCAGCTTGAAAAGGAGAGTGAGGAAGAGCCTGGCCTTGCAGCTGGGAGGCCCCTCAGCACAGGATCAGAACCGCAGCGAACAAGCAGTTCTCCTCTTATCTGATGTAGCCTGGAGAGCAGACAGATAGGACTGCAGCAATCAGTATGATGGGAATGCGGTGGGTGGACTCTATCAAGAGAAAAGAAACCCTCCCCTCTATGGATGAACCTTCATCTCTGTGTTTCCCCCTCCCCAGTCCTCATTCCGGTAAGAGGGAGGATCTTTTCTCCATCCAGCGATGAGATGAAAGAGTGCCCCACATTTGACACTTCATGAGTTGGCTGAACCCTACAAAGTGATCTTCATAAAATCCTGATTCCAGAGCATCAAAGCCTTTTCCTGACTGGTAAAAACCCTAAAAATTCCTGGAAGAACTGCCAAAGGGCAATGGGGCTGATTCTGTCAACTGCCTTTGGTTAGAGCTGGGTTTGGTTATTTATGGGGGCCAGGGGAGACAAGAACTTTCCAGATGGGCGGCTCAACCAAATATAACAATGATAAAAATCAATGCATTTATGTGGAGGGAAAAGAATGCCTGTGCATGAGGCACACGCTTCTCTGTGCTGAAACATCCCTCAGCACGGTGCTGCTCAGGGCACCCCATCCCGTGCTGTCTCACCCCTCTGTGTCTGCCCAAATGTGCCCTTTGCTGGGGGGATTCTGGCTTGATTTAATGGTACCTTTCTAATGAGACTTCACACCGATTGAGGTGCAAATCCTACTAGAAACATGTCCAGGCGAGTAATCACCCAAATGCAAAGAGAAGTCATCCCACTCCAGTGGGATTATAGCAAGGCTGGTCTGTCAGGCCTTGCAAGAAGCCAACAATGGATTAGCAGCGTGACTTTGATCTCCCTGGAAAAGTGGCAGTATTCTGATGCCCATGTCATGCTGGGACTCCAAAGAAGCAGGTGTGTGTCTTGTCAAACTGTGCTTCAGAGAGAGTTGATGCATGAGGGATGGAGGTTGGGACACAGGGGTGCACAGAAGCCCTCGGATGAGAAGCAAGGTGTAAAGATTAATATTTCCTGTTAGAAAAGGCTGAAGAAATTTGCTGTTGCAATGTGATGGCATAAAGGCACTGAGAGAGCAGGAGGACAACCTTCAAAATCATCTGGGTACTTCAGGCATCCTGAAGCATCAGTTCTGAGTTCTGTTGGGGGGTGTGTCACAGCAAAGCTGTGAGACAGTGAAAAACTGCCCCTTCTCCAAAGAATAGCAGTCTAGGCATACAAGGGAAGAGAAAGCATAAGAAAGCAAGACATATGGGATTGGGACTTTCATACATCCAAGATTAGAGGAGGAGGATTCAGTAATTCCTTCAAGAAGGACGCTTGCTTGCCATCTACTTTGCAAGGAAGCGTGCTGAGCATCTCAGCAAGTGGGAAGATGACTAGGAATCAGAACTGAGTGGAGTGTTGAGATATCTGATGAGAGAGGAAATTTGGTGGAGAGGGTTGGACTTGGTGGCTGCAAACTGCTTTTGTATGAGTGCACCCCTGTTTTTCCTATGTTAGTGGAATTTTGGATGTCTGCATGGGTTGTTACATAGCCGTACCATCAGCCAGTCCAATATCCTCGTCTTCTTAGTGCTGGTTTTTATTTTTGGAGGTATCCTTTGGTGGAAAACCTCCAGTACTCTCATGGAAAAAGTGTTCCTTGAGTAATTCCTTTTTTTCCACTGAGTCCTTTTGTACTTCATAGAATCATAGAATGGTTTGGGTTGAAAGGGACCTTAAAGGCCATCTAGTCCCAAGCCCCCACCATGGGCAGGGACACCCTGCACTAGACCGGGTTGCTCAGAGCCCCACCCAGCCTGACCTCGAGCACTTTCAGTCTGGTAATTGCACTCCTTGGCCTCACCTGTTCACCAGTATTTGTTTATGCTGTTAAAAAGGTGGTGGGGTTCAGCCTACTGAGGTTGCTGTTCATCACTGGGCTGTGAACTCCAGCTCTGTGAGTAAGTGTAATTAAATTTTTTCTGTCTTACTCATCAGACAGAGCCTTATTGAGTTCTTTATTTAGGTCAGGTTCTACACCTGTGTGAGTGGTCCCACCACTGGGTTGCCTTTGCCCAGTCTGTTGTCTCAAGGGAGCCCAGCCCTGGCCACAGTCATCGCTCAGCTGAGACACTTGTTCCTCTGTGCTCCTTACCCACAGATGGAGCTGCTTACAGAACTTCAGCAGGAGAGGGACAGGATGAGGTGAGTGATTTGTTTGCTAGTCAGATGGCAGGACCCTTGTTTCTTGTTAAAGGCCTGTGAGATAAGAGATGCCATTGATGTTTCAAGGTGTTCTTATCATAGGCCTTAGTCTGAAACCACACTACTCATCCACACTTTCTCTCCAGCTTGTTGATGAAAATGGAGAATTTTCTTCTGCTGTTACCAGTCTCTGGAATGCCCCTAGACAAAAGAATTTTTCAGACACATCATTTCCTTTTGTGAATCAAGCTCTAACCCCTTAATGTTCAGCAAATAATTTGTTCCAAAGGGACTGTGTTGTATGTGATCGTAATTACATTTGGGTTTTAATAATCATAAACACTCCTGTTTTCTAAGAACCAGCTAAACTGATTTCCAAATAATTTAGTTTGAATGGCATGTTTTGTGTTTGTGTAGCGTCTTCTCCCCCATACACACTTCTAAAGAAAAACAAACAATGTGTTAAAAAAAAAGCAAGTGTGGGGTAAAAAAAAAAACCTTGGAGAACTTTAAAAGGCTCTAAACCTGAAAAGGGAGGGTGGGATCAGCTAATTTGTCCCTCTTTTGTATGCTTTATTAAGCCTTTTGTTCTGGAACGCATGGGTTCAGTGGGAAAGCAGTTTTTGATATATAATGTATTTACTTTTGCTAATTAATTAAAGCAGTATTCATATGAAAATGCCGACTGATAATGGCTTTCACAGCAACAACTGTGTTTTTTAAAGTAGCAACTTTTAATTACAAATTGACTGGCAGAAATATATAAACCCAAATATTGTTCCACTGATTTCCTTTTAACTGTGTTACTCTTGCTTGATTTATCGGATTAGGGCTTTTCACACATAGTGCGTACAAGATATTGTTTTTAATGAGAAATTAAAAGATTACCAACAATACCCATAAACCATTAAAAACACAAACTCTAGATGAATGGTAATTAGACAGAATGATTTGAGGCTGATAAATTGAAAGCAATTAATGTATTTGTTTGGGATTCTGAAGATAGCTCTGGGTGTTCCAGAAAGCACTGAAGGGTTCAGGTTTGGTGTGGAATTGCATGTGGAGATACCTTGCACTCCTTCAGGTGTCCAGGGTACCAGTGGAGAAGATGCTGACAGGGCTCCACTGGGTTCTGGGAAGGGGGAGAGGTGAGGAGTTACATGAAGGGGTTTTGTGGGGAGGGCTGAAGGGATGTACCAGGGCAGGTTTTCCTTGGATCAAGACTTTTCTGTGTTTCACCGTTATCTGTGACATAATGTGAGGGAAAACTTGAGGAGGTAAGGCATGGGGAAGTGCTGAGGAGAAGTAAAGTTTTCTCACCTCTGCTGTGGTTTATCAGGAATGCATCTTCTGCTTGACTCGAGCAACCCCGCGTCAGTAAAGCTGCACGAGGTGCTCTCTTTTGGAATATGAGGAGGTTGCATTTGTTAATGGTGGCTTGTAACCCCAGCAAGAGCATCCTGTTTCTATTCTTTCTCTTATTCTTGGCAAAGCAAATGTTTTGGGATTCTGTTTCAGCAAAAGGAAGTGCTCTCGGGTGGTGATGCCTTTTGATATTGTTCCTTGTACTTGGGTCTAGAACAGAGCTCACCATGATTTCCCATCTCAGGAGAATTTTTCAGCACAAGAAAAATAGCCAGAACCAAGTAATCTCCTAAATCAGGATAGTCTCTACTCAAAAATCTTAAAAAAAAATAGCCCTTCCCACCATAAAACCTAAAGGTCCAGGTGACATATGACCTGAACAACTGATCTAATTTCAATTTTTTGCTATTTTTATTTGATGTCTTGTCCAAGTGTAAATTAGAACATCGAAATGAAGAGTTGTGGCAAACAAAAACCAGAAAATTTCCCCCATTTCCCCTCAAGTCAGGAATCAGCCCTTTCTTACATGCATTTTCTTTGTGATAATTTGAGATTTCTGATGAGGGGTGGGGTGTTTTTCATGGAAAAAAAATCTTGATGTGGAATTCTGCAAGTCGGACTCCTTCTCCACCATTGGCTTATCTCTGTTCCAATCCCTTCTTCAGATGTATTCCTTCCACAAGGCTTTTCAGTTCTTTTCCACTGCAGAAAGAAATGCATTATTTAACAAGGCAGGAGCAAGAGCACAGTATATGCCCTTCGTGTTCTACCATCAGCTGCTGGTATCTTGTTCAGGAAACCAGGTTTTCAAAAGACCTGGAGTTCTTGAATGCACTTAGCACTTGATGCTGATGAGTGCTGAGTTCTTTTGTAAACCTGGTCATTGCATTCTGAATGAAAGTTGTTGGACTGAACCAGGATGTTTTCCCTGAGTTTTTGCCAAAAAAAAGAGGTGTTCTCTATGGAAATGGTGTTGGCGTTTTGCATTTTCTTCTTTGTTGTCTGTCTCCAAGGTGCACTTAAGTCTTGCAGGTGCTCTGAAGCTTACATTTGCAGGAGCAGGAGCCCTGTTGTCTCTCCCTATGGCTCCATCCCTGTGCAGCCCATTGTGGCTCTTGTAGGGTGATTTGTTACAGTTCTTTTCCACTCTACTGGAATCACAGCTGGTTGCAGAAAAAAGCCAGTGTTTTATCAAGGAGTGTCTTGCTTCCAAGGATGCACTGGACAAGGAACCACTTCACCCAGCAGCCTTACTCTGAGGAACATTTCCTGGGTTGTTGCCACTGCTGTGAAGTAGCATCTTGGGCATTGCATTTCAGTATTTTTCATTCCTCATGCACTGGTTTAGCCATCAAATTAACAAATAAAGCTCTTGGAGGAGCCACCTGGGGCCTATTGCACAAGCTGGACGCCAGTAAAATCCAGTTGTGTGTAGCAAAAGGGAAAAGACCAATAAGGAAACAATAACAGAAAAGCTCTGTTAAAAAGGCATATGGGTACAATGCTGCTGGCCCAGTTAAGGAACCTGTTATATTCAGTAGTGCAATAAAATCTGAAGTAATTGCAAATGAAACTTAATGCCTTGTAAAAGAGCTCAGCTTCTTTCTCCCATAGCTGTGGCTTTTTGAATGGAAGGCCGAGTCCAGCAGGAGGTGTATTTGTGCTGCACAGCCTCGGGAGGCTTTGGGGAAGCAGCTGATCAGCCGTGGGCAGTGTGAGGGTAGTTTGAAGTGTTCCAGCTTTTTTGGCCAGCCTGGCCTTCTGCAGGAGGATGTGGAACAGGAAATTTGACTCTGACCCTGTGCATGTGGGATCCAGAGTGTTCTGCTCTTCCCACAGGTGCAGGGATCGCTTCAGACTGGTCCAGCCAGAACGCTGCTGAGGTGATGGTTACTTTTTCCTCTGTTTTCAAATCCCTGTGTTCCACATCATCATCATCATCATCGTCATCATCATCATCCTGACTAGAGCAGTGGGCTCAAAAGCCCTGCAAAAGCAAGGCAGAGAAGCCCTCCTAACATTACTTGTGTGCATATTCCTTCTGGGCTTTTATCCAGACTTCTTCCTGAATTTTTACAGCACATGATTCTTGCCTGCTTCAAGAAAACCCCATTTATTTGGGGAACAGAGACATGTGGTTCTGCTCTCTATTACAGATTTTGGATTGTAACAATTTCATTAAGTCATAGGGCTAAACCCTGATTGTCTTTCCTCAGGTCTCAAGTCAAGCTTCCTTTATGTGAATAAGAAATATGTAGTAGGAGGGGATTTGCAGCACCAGGTTTTCCAGTGAGGATAGTGATATTTTGCATTGTTTAGTGTCTGGTATTTAGGAATTAAATAACTGCTTGAGAATTTTAACTTCATTTCAAAGGCATGTTTCTAGCCCTTATGTTTGTGTGAACTCCACCCCCCATGCACCTCCCTGTGTAATTTGAAAGTGTGATTTGGTTATGCCTGAAAGACTCAGGATCCAGAAGGCAGAGAAAAACAACCCAAAGCTGATTGTTATTAAAAACAAACACCACCATCCCCTCCCCAAACTGATGGTATTTGAATTCCTGGGTTTGCATTGCTGGTTTTGGGCCAAGGGAACTGAAGGCAGGTAGAAGCCTGACTTGCATTAGAACAGAGAAGCAAGAACCCGGTGGTTTACTTGC
Source organism: Falcunculus frontatus (assembly GCA_013398115.1). Lineage (NCBI taxonomy): Eukaryota > Metazoa > Chordata > Aves > Passeriformes > Falcunculus > Falcunculus frontatus. The sequence continues at coordinate 2,665,151 of VZRV01004346.1, read as the reverse complement.
AAATGGCCTGAGTCTGTTAAGCCTGGTGTGCAAGTGCCTGCAAAATGCCTGAGCAAGGACCACGTGAGTGCCATAGAGGGAAATACCAGCCCTTAGAGAAAATCCTTCCTGCTTCCACACACATCCCTCGTTTTTCAGTCCTGCAAAGTATGATACCCCCTCCTTTATTAATCAGGTTTTCATTTAAACTGCAATGCTTTGTTTCCCCACACGATTAACTATAGCTGGTAAAGTAAGCAGTGAAAGGCCCTTTTAAGTTCAAATTATGGTTCTAGCTGCCCACGCATTTGAAAATGTGCAGTGTCCTTCTTTCCCGTCATGAGCTAGCAGAAGTCATGGGGTGCACTCTGAGATGTAGCCCCTGATTTCTTTATTATTGTTCTTTCCTTCCTCTGATGGCATGAGTCAGGGGCACTGCCAGTCTCTGAACCAAGACTGTCTCCTTTTCAGCAATTAATCTGCCCATTTCATTGTTTGGCTGAGCTGTGGCATGCTCTAAGGTTTGTCCTAATTCTCTGTAGTGGACAATAAAGGGGCAAATTTCTGAAATTCTAGGAGGATTTCTAGAGAAACTTCCTTCCCTCTTCACCCCCCGTCTAAAGGAAGCAACCTCCTGCAAACTCATCAGCCCATTTCTTTTCTTACAGGGTTAGGGCTGGCATCCTTTGTTAACTTCCTGCAAAACCATGGGTTTGACTTGGCTTCTCTCAACATTCTTGCTGAAACTGGTCCAACACTTTATCCTCACATCCACCCACGCATGTGAATTCCTCAGTGTCATAAGTTGGTTAGGATCCATGTAAGTCATGGCATCTCTTCGTCTTTACCCCTTCATCCACCCCTGTGAAAAATGTGTGGAGTTTAAAATGGAGGCAAATGTGAATAGATACGAGGTGGGGATATTGAACTAAGAGAGGAAGACAGTGAAGCCAGAGTCTGTGGAGTTTATTGGGCCAATTCAATAATGAAGTGCAAGACTGTCCCTTAAAGCTGGATGTGAAAACTGCAGAGCCAATAGAGAGGTTTGTATTGATTTCAGTGAACTCTGGATCAGTTCCTTCAAAAGCAGCAAGGAATATGGACCTAATCAGATGATGCCACTGTGGCAAAAGAAAAGGCTTAGCATCTATGTAGGACCCTAAATAAGACCTCAGGTCTTTCAGAAGTGCTCCTTAGGAAAGAGACAGATCCTACACTCAAGGAGGATTGCAGCAGTCTGAGACCAGTGGTTTGGAAACTCTCTTCTCTTGGCTAAATGAGAATACCTTGCATTTTCAAATTTGGTTCTAGTTGTAGGTGTTGAATGAGTGAAAGTCTTTTTCTGAACAAATTTTTGAAGACTTCCTCCACTTCCGCATCAAAACTGAATTTTGCAAGGTGTTATGTTCCTTCAGCTTTTAGGGCTACATGTACACACAGTCAAGGACTTAGGAGGATCACTGATGGGAAATGAAAAAGAAAAATTCAGATAAAAATGGTGTGAATATTTAGATCAAGGATATGGACATTTGAGACCATTACAGAAATGGCAGGCCAGCCAGCAGTTTCACCAGATCTTGGTTTGAACTCTGAAACCCCAGCAAAGTTGGGGTATGTGATCCCAAGACTGGGCTTGTCTAAACACGGAAATCACTCAGAACTCAAGTCAGCAGAAATGTATGTAAAGGCAGCGAATAAATGCAGCGGTCATGGGGAGCTAATCTCCCCACCCAGAGCTCTGGAGTTCTCAGTATGCAACCATTATCATCTAAAATATTACCTGTCCTGTTGCAGCCTGGATTTGGTCTCCTTGCCTGTGGATTAGACATAAGGAATATAAAACAAAATACATGCACAAAACCGTCGTGTTTCCTTTGCAAAATCAGGCTGTGCACATAGCTAATTCTTTTCATGTTAATCTACACTTACAACCTGATAACAAGCTAGAGCTTTCTTCTAACCAGGCTTGATTAAATTCGGAAGATTTCTTCCCAACAGGAGAACCCTTTCTGCTTTCATGCAGTAAACATGATTTTGTGCTTTCTGTATTTCCCTTTTTTATTTTTATTTCAGGAATTCTTTTTTTTTCCCCTATTATTATTATTATGAATAAGCTAGTTTTAAATCAATTTCAACAGCTGGAATTAATTTTCCTGTTACTGACTCTTCACTTGGGCCTGTCACAGAGCGGGAGGCTTTCTATTAGCATAAACATAACTGAAAGCTCTGGAATTTGCATTAATGTACTTTTAACAAGTTGACAGTCTTTTGGCAAACGCTCCTGAGATCTGAGAAGCAAGGGAAAAAAAGACTGTATTATACCTTACACTGGCCGGATTGTAAGAAGCTGTCAGGTAAAACCTCAGGTTTCTTTTTCTACTACAAAAATATGGGACAAAATATCCACTCATAAGCAGGTGCACATATCTGACAATTTTGCAAAGTCCTTACTGCTTCCCTCCTAGTCCCTGGAAGAGCCTGCTCCCAGCTTGGGAACAAGCTGTTTTATTGTTATTTAATGGATGTGGAACTCATGCAAAGGGTGGAGGTGCTGAGCAAGATATTTCACAAAGCTTTTAAAGGGTCTCAAGAAATGTATATTTTGATGACAGGAGCATGGACCCTTTGAAAAGTGATCCAAACTCTGCTAAATAATTGGTAGATGTGCCAAATAAAAAGCTAGTCCTGCAAGCTCCTTATTACCGTGGGGTAGGAATTCAAGAGGATTCAGCATGGCAGTTTGGCCAGCAGATGAGAAAATCATAAGGGATGACCTGAAGACTAGGAGGATGGTTTTCTACTTCTCAGTTTAAACCAAATAATTGAAGTGAGGGTCTTTCCATTTGGTTCCAGCTCCTGCATGGCAAGTGAATTGTGGTTGAACTTGGCCTTCATTAACCGGAGGAACCAGAAACTGCTGTTCTTGCCAAATCATAGAATCATTTCAATTGAAAAAGACCTCTAATATCTTTGAGTCCAACCTTTGCCTGATCACCACCTTGTCAACCAGACCATGGCACTAAGTGCCGAACGACATGGCAGTAAGCAGCAGGGCCTGAAAGGAGATTGATTATTAGGAAACCTGGGGTTGATGACGTTTGGCTGAACTCCGCTGGCTCTACAGTCAGTGCGCAGAAGTAACTGGACTACTGCTGGGTTGGTGTGGGCAACCAAGGGGCTGATCTGTGCCCCCCTGCCTGCCTGAATGGACTCTGCCATGGTCTGAAGATAACAGTTAACTGAGTCCTTGCACTGCAGCCTTCAGATGTGTGCGTAGGAAGCCTCTGAGTAGTTCTGGGTCTCTCAGTTACACAGACGTTCTGCTTTGTACATCAGTGGAGTTGATGTGTATTTTTAAAGAATGCAATGTGTTTCCACCAATTACTTAGAATAAATGTGTTACAGTGTTTGCAAAAGCTGTACAAGCCAACATCAAATTTGTATATGTTTCCAGTTACACTAGAAAAGGAGGCAGGAGAAAATATTTGGGCTGCAGATCAGACCCATATCAGTTGCCATGGGAGTAAAAGAAATACTGAGAATTGAGGGAATCCTTTAAACTACAGGATTTTTAAAATTGAGTTCTTATTTGACTGTTTATTTAGGCCGTACATTAAGACAAAAATATGTGTTTAGCCAGCTCCTCCTGCTGGACCCAGAGCAACTATTAGGGCTTATTTCCATAGAAATATTGCTGATCCTGGCCCCAGAACAGAGAAGAAGGGGGCCTGGGAGAGCTGCTGTGCTTAGTGGCACTGGGCTCGCTCTGCGGCCAGGGCCTCGAGCAGCCCCCTTGCAGTTTGGCAAAGAGAGGCCAGCTTTATGTTTACATGGTAAAGCTGCTGCCAGCGGTTTGGCAAGGCTGCAGTATTTGTCTGCTCCAGGCTTTGTTCCTGGGTTTTTCTCTTGAGTTTGGAGAGACCAAAATGGTACCCCTTTGGTCTGGAAACTATGACTCGATCTGGCCGTCACGGGAGCGATATGACGCAGCTTACAGTATGGGAACTGTCTCACTGCTGGGAAAAGTCACTGAAAGGTCTGCTAGTTAATTAGCAGGGGGATTGTAAATAGCTAAAACCTGACTGAATTCCTCTGTCAGCTTAGGACAGGATCCTCCTGCCACTCCTCTTCCTGCCTCTTCGCTCTTTGACCACAATTGGTTATTCTGGAGATAATTTTTTCTCTCACAGTTTCTGCTCCAGTCACTACTATGGCTCACTGTGGCTGTTATTTGTTCCCTCTAGGAAAAGAAGAAACTCAGTGCTGTGGAAGAGCAGTATTCTCTCAGTCTTCTTCACACCCTTTGTAGTTTTCCCCTTTCTCAGTGAAAGGCTGAGAGCAGAGGCAGCCTGTCCAGTGGTCCTTGACTTGGATGCTGCTGTCCTCTCTTGCTTCAGCTGATGGAAAGCACTTGAGGTAGATCTGCTTTGGCTGTGGCTGAATCACATAACTTTTCTGAGCTAATCTGCCTGTGTACTTATGGCTCCACAGAGCCTGGTGCAGGTTCCTCATCCAGCCAACAACCACAGCCCATGGCAGACTGGGTGGTGTAGAGATACCTTGGTGATATCTTCCGTTGCCATCATTGACCAGCACACAGGGCCAGATCACTGGAGTAGGGAATAGGACACTTCTTCACCAAGCCTCCAGACCCTAAGGCTATGAAATCAACAAGCCTTCTAGAAGGTTTATTTCCTTCTTCTTCAGACACTTTCAAGAGCCCCTGAAGGAAACTGTGTTGGTATAGGCAGTGCACCCTGGCTGAAAATGCATCAGAACATCACCTGTCTAACAACTGCGTGTTCTCCTTTGATAAAAAGAAGACATTTCTCATCTTTCACATAAAGATATCTTCCTCACATGCCAACCCGATCCATTCCAATTGCATGAGCTCAGAAATCATCCCAAATGCAGTCTAAAAGTAAGTTGGAAGCAGGCATCAGCAACTGTGTTTGAGGAGAGGGAAGCTATCCCAAGCAAGGGCCCGGTGCCTACACCAGCACTGCCTTCACCTGCCTCAACAGAGGGACTTGTGTGAGCTGGCACTGACAGCACCAGGCCCCTGGTCAGGGGGTGAGCTCTGGGCTGGGAGGACTTTGCAATGATGGGAAGAAGAGTGTGGGAGGGGAAAAGGGAAGAGTACTTCAGTTTAGAGATACTGTCCACAGTGCTGATTCACTGGGCTAATCGGATCTTGGTGGCATTTTTCCTCTGGTATCTGCTCTGTGCGTCTGTCACTGTTTTTGAGAATTTATCTTTCTCATCAGAGCTTGGGTTTTTTTTTCGGTTTTTTCCTCCCTTCATTCAATGCCTGTTAGAGGAAAACCTTAGAAAACAAGATGTCCTTTTCTTCAGAGCTCTGTTTGGTAGATCGGAGCTGTGATAAAGTCCCTTCTCATGTGGATTTCCAAGGAACATGGGTGCCCCATGGGCAGTGGCCAGCCAGTGCTACCTACAACCTCTGCTGAATTGTCTCTTTTTTTTTTTTTTTTTTTTGTAGAAGCTCTCAGTTATCCAATCTCTAAAGCTTATTTCAGGGCTATGCAGCAAAGGCTGCTGGATGGCCATTTTATGTTGAAGCATGCCCTGTGGCATAGACCCTGTGGGCAAGGGTCTGGAGTCATTCCTTAAGTGATCCTATCAAATGTGGGAAGTGGCAGACTGTGACTGAATGGGCAGCCCTAATGGGGTTGGAGATGCAGAGGAGCACTGCCTTGCCTGGTCCCCATCCTCCCACAGAAAAAGCCTAATGACAAATAGCTGAGAAGTTTTTGTTATAGTTCAGGTTCTGGTACAGCTGCTGGAGAGGTTTGAGCTACTCTTGTGGAGCTCCACTGCATCCTGTACGGATTGAGGTGAAGCCGTGAGCTAAGTTGAGCTTGTGATGACCAGTGTGCCAAACCTCTGAAATCTGCAGATTTGGTAAAAAGGGTTCAAGTGTTGGTTATTATCTGCCAGCTGAAAACTCCCCTCCAACCCCTGTTGTATCTGTTTAACTGAGCACAGCATGAGAGGGGGGCTGCTTGGGGAGTGCCTGATAAAAGAACCTTAGCTGTGCACAGCTCCTTCGGTGAGACTTCTCCATAAACATCATCTGTTGTGAATTCAGCCTTGCATGATTACAGGCAGACATCTGTGTTGATTATGTGGGTTTTCTGGAGGAAAGATTTTAAAATATGGAAATGAATGGAGGTATTTGCACAACCAGTTAGCATCCATTTCATGTTATTATTGAATATATGTCTCAGAGAAGTGCTTAGAGACCTTAGATCAGAGTAGGGCTTCACTGAACAAAGTACAGAATATGCCTGAGGAGAGATACACCTTGCTACAAATAGCTTGAGCCAGTCCCAGCCAGGGCAGAAAGCTGGGCAGAGGGAGGGTGAGCATGAGGGGTAAGGTGACCTGCTCAGGGCTGCGTGCAAGAACGTAGGAACAAAGCTGGGCCAGGCTGCAGCTCTTCTGGCTCTGCCCAGTCCTCAAACACTGCTGTGCCCCCAGGCTTATGTGGGCAAATGACAAATAAGAATAGCCCTGTAAATTAGTGATAATATTGCGATGGCTTTCTCTGTGGTGTTTACACCATCCTTCTCATGATGTCTGCCTTACACCCTGAGGTTTTGAGGAGATGGATGCTGGTGGTTTTAAGGATAAAGCATGATGCTAGTTTTACACCTTTACAGCATTCAGAATGAAGGGACAGTAAAAAAAATGTTCTTGTTTAAGAAATATCAAAATTCAGAGTGGTCTCAAGAGTGTATATTAGGTTATAGGTCTGTATAAATCAACACATTTGCTTGTAGAAATTCAAGAACTTGGGATGAGGCAGTGAAAGGAGATCAAATACAATTTTAGGTGTAGCTGTAGGCTGTTCTGACCTGGTTTAGCACACTTTGGTTGAGATTTGGGTGTGAGTGAAAATCAGAATTCCCCTTCTCTAGAACTGATGTTTTCTGCATTTCAATTTCTACCATCTTGAACATTGTTAATGTAGAAGATCATTTGAGGGTTATGACCATCACAACCGTATTACCAATGGGGCTGGTTTGGGACCAGCTCCAACCTATTTCTTGCAGGCAGGTTCTGACATAAGGAGTTGAGCCATTAGATCCAGGGAGCAAAAATGTAGAAATCCCAGCTGGCAGACGTGTCCCACTATCATGGAGTGACCCTTGTGATGGCTCTGTTTTTGCTGAGTAACACCATAACCCAAAAGGCTCATGTAGAGTTTGGAGTAGGCCAGAACCAGGAGCCCTCTCCCATCTCAGGGTGAGCACTCCTCCTTCACACAGCTGGCACGCCAGCAGCAGGACCCCAAAATGAGTATGGGTAGGCTGTCAGAGGGACCCCAGATTAATGTGGCATCAAGAAAAGCTGTCCTTGGCTTCTGTTTCTTTGTCATCACACAAACCTTCAGAACCTTTCTGTGGTACCAGGATGGCCGTTTGTTATGGTTATCACAACGGTAAAGTTGTCATGGGTAAAAACATCCCACCGTCCAGACATGCAAGAAAACAGCATGGGCAAAGGGGCCCATCCTCCACACCCCCCTTCCCCTCTCCTCCACACTCAGGAAGTGGCAAGGCTGTCCTGTGTGGCCAAAAACAAGGCAAAAGAACCCTAGTGAAAAAGGGAGTTAGGGCTGATTGGTAAGCCAGGCATGGGCACTGAACATCTCTCGAGAGATAAGTCTCTGATGCTTGATTCTTTTCAGTCCTTTTGGAGACCGTGATAAGGAGGTGGCAGTTGCTTTGTCAGGGTTACTCACGCTCTTTGTGCAGCGTGTTCAGTCACTGAACTCGTTCAGATAAGACAAACATCTAAACTCCATTTCCGGAGACACACACCAGTCTTTGCACTCAGGCAATGGTTATACCAGGGTGGGCTGCCAGAGACAGGGCTGATGATGAATGCTCATGAGAAAGATGCTCCATTGTAGCTGGTGGTTCATGTCTCCTTTGCTTCCCTGGAGCTCCAAAACTGGAGTCCCAAGTGGTCCAAATATCCGGGGTATTTGGCAAAGGTGGCCATAAGCATCCCAGCAGTGGAGGGGGAAGTACTTGGGAAAAACTCACCAAAATTCTATGTGCTTTGGTCTGAATAAAGCTGGACCCTCCCAAAGTCTGGTCACATCCAGACTCGCGTGTATCCCCTTTGCAGGATTTGTGAGTCATCAGCCGTCAGAAGAAAACTGGTTGTAGTTAGTGAGTGCTTCAGTTGCTGCTGAAAGGCAGCCACGAGGGAATAGAAACATGATTGATTAAAGAGAACAATGTCTGGACACAATTGTTTAGGACAGACAGTGCAAGAAAATAATGTAGGCAACTGGAAATCTGCAGGGAATTCTGTAAGGTGTCAGGATGTGATAAATGCCCCAGGTAGAAATCAGTCCAGGTGTTACTCAGCACTCTTGCTGCCAAAAGTGCTGGGGCAGCTCTGGTCACTGCAGTTGGCTGGAGTTCTTTTCCAAACTCTCACACAAAGCAAGAGGTTTGTTTGGGGAGCAATCCTGACTAGAAGGAAGAAGCACTCCCCATTCAGTTACCTTATTTTTTTCAGCTTCTATGCTTTCTCTAGAGGGCTTCTAAATAACTGCTCATCTTGATTTTTCCTGAGAGCTCAGAGGAGTCTTTCCCTGGACCGATGACATCAAATGGCTGGAGCTGTCCCTGCAGCAGCAGCAGACTCAGAGCAGTCCTGCTGCCTGGGCAGCGAGGGTTATGGGAAGCTGTGTCTGTGGGTGTTATATTTTCTGTTTTGAGACTTAACATGAAAAGGTTGAGATACAGTTTGTGTAGAGACTTCTGGGTGAATGACAGCATCATTTGATTTTTTTGTCCTCTTTTTTGAGGAGATGCCTCATGAAACAGCACTCTTACACAGGATCAGTTTCTAAGCCAAGATGTGAGTAACAGACAGGTGTTACTTGTCCTAAACTGGGCTCCTAGTTGTGCTGTTGTTCTGCCCTGAAAATGAATCCACTTTAAATGCCTTCTGGAAGCCCTGGAGGGAGAGGGACTGCCAAAACTTTGAGAACTTGTTTCATTACTCTATCCAAATCTCACCTAAGATCTCTTTGTGAACAGATTTCACATAGGGAAAAGATTTTCACAAAAAGTCTTCATTCCCCTCCTTAAACAGTCTTGCTCTAAAGGCCACCAAGAGAGCTGGGGATCTTTAGCACTCAGAGGATCTGGTCCACATTGAAAGCATTGTCCCCACGGTGTCCCTGGGGGATGTTTGTCCTGGTGACCCTGCACAGCGCTCGGCAGTTGCATCACTTAGGCATCTAATTGCATTTATAACCCAAGATGCCAGGTATAAGATGCTAATAAATTTTTAAAACCCTGCAATGGAAAGGTTATACTACGTATTACCAGGCCATTGAGGATGCAGTTCTGTCAGCAAAGGGTTATTCAATTAACTGGGATCCAAGCAATTAGTATGGCAGGGTTTTATTGTTTGGTTTGGGTTTTTGTTGGGGTTTTTTGTTAATTTCTACTACCAGAGCAAGGATTTAAAGTGTTTCTGAATTTCAGTGACATTTTCGTTCACTGCTAGCTGCCCAGAGTAAAATATTAGGCCTAAGACATCTGCTGGTATCATCCTGCTGTGAACACCAGCAGAAAATCCTGTCCTGAGAGGTGCTTGTTCTGGGAGGAACGAAAACACACACCCCCCTCTCTTTCCTCATGTTGCATTGGATTCTCCTTTACAGGTCACCCAGCAGCACTGTGTGATTGTGTGGATTTCCCAGCTTTTCCCAGGCTGTTTTCTCCAGGGGCTGGGAGCAGTTTTGGCCAGCAGTGACCTAGTCATGGTCCATGACCCAGTGAATTCATGGCCTCATGGTTCCCAGTTCTCCCCTGTGTTCTGCCGATGTGCTGTGCAGACTGGAATAACACAGTCTGTGTTCAGGCAAGCCCACAGAGTCCTGTTGTCCTACGGCAGTGTTTCCAGGGTGGAAATATTTCTCTTGCTTTATCTGAGCGTACCTGTCCATGTCTGAGCTGGGAGGCACCTGCTGTGCACCTATTTCCATTCAGGCTCCAGGGTCCCTCTCTCTCCTCAAGCTTTAATTCCATCCTTGCTTTCCCCATCCCCAGACCAGCTGCCTGCCCTGAAACAAGGGCTGCCCGTGCCCTTCTTGTGGAAGGCAGCTCCTGCTGCAGGGAACTCCAAAAACTGCCCACGTCCTGAGCAGTGAAACTTTGTTGTTTCAAAGTCACTTTGACCTGAGTGCTGCAGCAAACGTGTACAGCGTCTGCTGCTGCTGTTTCGCATGAGGGAGCTGCAGTCAAATATTAAAAAGGCAGCAAGAGCATTAAATTATTCGGCAATGGAACATTGTCATTCCTCCATAAAACTATTTTGACCTGTAGTTTTCAATGGAGTCCATTGCTCTTAAATGTGCAGTGAGAAAGGAAATTAAAAATTAATCTTTATTTCCATCTCAGAAGAAAACCTTAATTCTCTGCATTGAAATTATACTCATAATCCAGGGTAATAAATTATAGTTTTTAATTGCAGCTAGTCACAGCCAATCAAATGGGAACCTTTCTCTCTCTCTCTCTCTCGCTTGCTTTAACTTTGCTATACAGAAGAACTCATGGAGTGCTGGAAAAAATTCACATACATTGACCCAGGCTCTAATACTGCGTGGAACAAGCCCAGGATGCATTAAAACAGCCAGGTTCTGTTCTTTCCTGGCACCCTTAAGCCAGTGACCTGAAAGTACCTCATGGGCATCAGCTGCACCAGGCACACAAGCACAGGGAAACAGATAAATTGTACCATTTCCACGTGGGGAAGGTGTGGTGTAGGATCTTGTTCAAGGTTATGGAGTGAGTCAGTGTTGAATGAGGAACAAAATCTTGATCTTGGTTCACCTGCTTTTGACTCTGAGACAGAGCACCCTTCCAAGCAGGGGATGGGAGTTAGGATGCCCTGCTCTGGCCCACTGACCAACGTTGCTGATCTTCAGGCATCTCAGCTCTGACATCAGACCCCTTCTGACAAAAAGGACAGCTGGTTAAAAAGATGCTTCTTCGTGCTTGGTGTCTGTTGCAAGTAACCTCTGTGTTCTTTCACATTACAGTGTGTTGCAGACAAGTGGAGTGTTTCTTGGGATTTGACGTTGCTGTATTGCATATGATAAAAGCTACTTTGCAAATGGGCTTACTGAGGAATGACAACCTTTAGCACAGCCAAGGAGCTGTCTCTGTTCCCCCAAAAATGATGTTCTACATGTGCCTAGTCCTTCCATTGCTATCCCACAATGTCTAGCTGAGTGCTTGCACACTCACCACACTGCTGGATCATCCTGTCATCCCAACCCTTGTGTAGTGGCACTTAGCCAGGGGTTGTTGCCTCTAGGAGCAGCCCATAAGGTGTGTAAATACATGTGTAGTGCAGGTACCCAAAATGTTTGCATAGCACCATTCTCCTGGCAACTCAGCCTTCCTGGTTTGTGATTTTTTTTTTTTTCTTTTTTTTTACTCTATTATATCCCAGACAATGTGATGGACCTGTTCTAACAAGGAGGATTTTAAGGGTGGCTTAGCACTCCCAAGCTCAGCTAGGGGAAGGGAGAGCCAACAGGAATGCAATCCTCAGCTGGAGGGAGAGCTAGTGGTAGTGGGAGTCTTCTATTCTACTAATCACTCCTAGCTCTTTCCTTTTTTCTTTTCCTGAGTTATAGCAGTATGTGGAAGAATGGACAAGTGAGAAGAAGGATGGAGAAGTGGCTAAAATACCAGACACAGCTGTGAGAATGAAATGGGGTCCACCTGACATAAGAAGCCTTAGGTGGTTATTATCAATATAATCACAGCAAAGGTGTTTGTTACTAATCAGGATTAACCTAGTATGTCTCTAGTCACCGATTTGGAAAAGACTGTAAAATCTCTGCAGTGAGGGTCTTTACTCTGTGGCCATTCCTTCTCAGGGGTTCAGTCCTGTTAGCTGCTGTGAGAACTTTCGGGGGAAATCCTTACCCAAAGATGCATGAAAAAGTACAGACAAAAAAATCTAACAACATTTTTGTGCAAAAGCACTGATGTTCTTGATTAATCTGGAATCTCCCTAGATTCCAGACAGGAGGTTTTATGGGGCCTTATTCTGCACTTTTTAATACTGTCTGTTCCCAGAGAGTTTTAGGTGGACAAAAAGCATTAGCGTGGGCCAAATGTGCTTTTACCATTACGACATTAACACCCTCAGAAATTCTGCTGCCCACCTTCCCTCACTAGCAGTGAGCTACTGTCTCTGGAGGATCTCTGTGTGCCCTGCAAAGGGCCCCAGTGCAAACCGAAATGGTGCAAGCCCTTCTCCAGGTGACTGGCTTTCCTGGTTGGATGATCAGCAGCTTCAGATTAGCAGACAGGTGTGTGCTGCAGCAGTTGTGCCAAAAGGTTGATTTACCCACATGAAATTTCAGGAGAGGACACAAGTGGTGTAAGTGGGAATGGCTGCCCTGAGCACCTTGGGCAGAGCTCATTCTTGGGCTCAGCTGCCTCAGCCCTAGGGCAAGCTTGAAAAAGAATTAGATGGTTACAAGGAAATAAACTTGACATCCTGGAGTTCTTCTGTCATCTTGACTCTTCCATGCATTTTGTTAGGAAGAGCTCTCACAGAAATGTGTGTATTGGGAAGGGCTGCTTCTGTCTGAAGTTGTGGAGGTGTTCATAACCAATTTGCACTGAGCTGTCCTGTCCTGCCTTTGCTGCTATCAGAGTGCAAGTTTTAGCTAAAGGTAGCTTATGTGTGCTCATGTATGGTGAGCACACCTCTGGTTTCTTTTATCTGAGCTGCTTTTAAATGTGAAATCTCTCCCTAAGCAGGATTAACCATGGCATAATGAATCAAACTGCTTGGAGGCTTTTTCTGGTGATCTAGTTGAATTTGGCAGTTAACTTTCTCCCTTCTCTTCTAGTTCTACCAATTGGATTTACCTCTAAATTATTCTCCTTTCTTGGAGCATTTAAACAGGAATCAGAGCTGTGTAGCTTTTCCACTCTTTCGTTGTTTTCCTTCCTAAACCAGTTACTCACAATTCTTGATAATTTTTTATTCTATCTTTATTTCCCACTTTCCCTCCTAGTTTCATAAAAATAAAGAAAAAAAAAAAGTTGAGGCTCTTCTCCTAGACTGAAACTGTAGAACAGTGTACTTGGATTGCTGCTGAGGTAAATAACAGTTTCTTACGGTTCATGAAAGTGATTCTTAAATTTTGAATGAGACAGCTTTGTTATGCAGAAAGCTGAGACTGCCGGTTATTCAACCAAAGCCTCTGCTTCCCAAAAGGGAGCAGTCAGGGAGAAAGGAGAACACCCAGTAGACTATGTGTATACAGACAAGGCTCCTTCTGGAAATTAAATGGTTTATCTAAAGTTATCAGACTGCTGACTGCTCTTTAAAAGAGGTACCTCTGGGCTGGGGAAAGAACTGCAGTTCTGTTTGTCAAATCTGAAGGAAGAATGATCCTGGAATTTATTATCCTACGCGTAATTTTTGTATTTAGCAAAATACTGAAAGCAGGATTTACGAACTAAACAAACCTGTTTCCGGAAGACGATGGCAGCTCTGTGCCTTTAGCAGTAGTGGCGGCACAGTGAATGTATCTCATCAGAAAATCTTCTATTTTATAGGACAATAAAATTAGTGAATGAAAGCAAAAAGAGGTATAATGGATCTGGGTTTTAACAATCATATGAATCAGCATCTCATGAGATCTTACCTGAAAAAACATAATTGTATTTTGCTGGGAAAAGACATGTAGAGAATAAAAGGAAAAGAATAGGTGAGAGAATCTTGTGACCATGGTTGAGATTTGACTAAGATGGGGTGACCTGGTGCTTAGGGCCTCAGCCAGTGGGTTTGAGTCCTTGTTCTGCTACGGACTTTACAAGGGCACATCACTTCCCTTCCGCGCTTTTTTCACATCACTTCTTTTCTTGGTTTGGCATCATTAAATGAAAAATGGTACTACTGTCTTTCCTGCTTGTGAGAATGATGGCATTTGACATTGAGAGGTTCCATGAACCGTGGGAGTGCAGACCATGCAACAATATTGGATTTTTCCACTGCCATATGAGCAATTATAACAAGTTATCCATTTTTTACCATTTCACGCTTCATGCACAGGGCAGGCAGACTCTTGATTTGCCTAGGATTGTGTGAGAAGACAAAAAAGATTTATCTGATGTTTGGAAATTTCCTGTAATGACAGCAGGACAGAAAAAAAGGTCTTTTGCTTTTCCTCCATCCTGGAAACGGGTAAGAGGAGCTCTTTGGTGAGGCTATCCAGTGACAGTTCCGACTCGTGGCCATGTCATTTAGTGTTTGTATGGCTTCCTGGTGATTTGGAATGAAGGGGATAGGCTTCTCCATCCCCCTGCAGCCTGGGACACTGCTGTTCCTGGGCCCAGGAGCATTTGCTATGCCCACTCCCTTGAACACGTGCTGGCCAGAGAGATTGTCTCTAGTGTAGGCTGGGCAGCTCTTCCTCACACGCTCTTCTGTATCAAACACTTCCCACCTTGAAAACTGCCTTGGTTAACTGCTCATTTCAAAATCATTATTAATGTATTTGCGTAGGGATTTTGGAATTTAATTAGCCTCTTTTGAACTGTTCTTAGAGTGTTTGTCTAGAGAAACAGAAAATCCCTCCATGACTTGTTTGCTTTCTCCATTCGTTGGTTTTCACTGGAAGGGGAAGATACCGGTGGGCTCTGCAGGGCTGCATCCTCCTGGTGCCACTGGTGCTGCAGCTGAGGATAAGCCACAGGCTCTGCAGAGGAAGCAGCTGTTTCTGGGGTGCATCAAGGCCCCTCCTGGCTGGGGCTGGGTTCATGTGTTGGCACAGGCTGGGCTGCTGAGCACGGTAGGACTCACCCAGCTGGTGACAAGGGGCTGTGCAGTGTCCCAGCACATGGCTTGCTCTTTCTCCTGACCCAGGCATGTTTGCACCCAGACAGCCGTGCTGGCTGAACTGGGCTCCCATTTCCCTCTTCATTAGTTTCCTTTGGGAAATTCAAATCCCTGACTGAGATTTGAATGGAACTCACTTCCAGAGGCCAATTGGCATGGTGTGATTTTCATCTCACTTTTTGGAAGCGTCGTGTTCAGGGCAGCGGTTCTGCCAGACCCCATCCAGAACATGTTGCAGGCTGTGCATGTTCACATGTGCAAATCTGCAGGCTCTCAGTTTTCATTTGAAGGCTGGTTTAAGTTGGATTTTCTTCCTTTTGTCTGATCCTGCTTTGAGAAGCCAGGCTGAGCAGAGCAGGACGGGGTTTCTGGTGTTCCCTGCTGCCGTGGGAGCACATGCGCTCTCCTTCTCACTGGCAAACCACAGTGGTTATGACCACTGCCTCTGGTAGTGTTGTATTGGTCCCAAATTGAGGAAGGATGACTAACTTAATCACTCGATAGTTTTGATTTCTAAAATTAAACAGCCTGCCATATGTGCAACCCTGTTACTATATTTATGCCAGCAGTTAGCAGACAGCACCAGCCAAGTTGGAGGGGGCTTTGCAGCTGCAGCTTGTGCCTCTGCTGCTGCTGTGAGCACACAGATGTTTCTTTGCCCTTTCTCCAAATGCAGCCCTGTGGACATTTCTCCTGTGGAAACAAAGCCACTTGTAGTCATAGAGCTTTTGGGCACTCTTCAGCCACTGCTTTTTAAATGTGTCCTGATGCTCCCTGATGAACCTGAGCTACCAAGAATGGGTGGAAGGATTCAGGGACTGAATCAAACCCAGGAGACAGCACAGCAAGCCAAAACTGAAGGTTCCAGCCCCAGTGCTCAAGCAGGGACAGTGAGTGAGCTGCAGGGGCTTCCTTGAGGAGATGGTGGGTGCTCCCCCAAAGGAGTCCCCTCAAGGGCCATGCGTCGCCCCAGGGAACACATGGCAGCTCATTTTCCTGGCTTGCATGAGCTGTTCAGTGAATTAGAGGATGAGATGCCTTTCTTCCACCATTTGTTTTGTAGGAGCTCCGTTAGCACCATGCAGATTTATTTGGATTCTGGGAGGGAGGAAATAAGATGAATAAGCAGTGGATAAAAGCCAAGGTGAAATGTACTGAAGCGGAAGGAGTGGACCCTTGTTTTTTGGAGGAGGGTAGACTGAGGGATGAGATGTTGGTTATTATTTTGGTCCAGGCAACATTCCTCTGTGATCTTAGACATGTTGCTTGACTTTGTTTGCTAGCAGGAAATCTGGCTTGCCTGGCAGAAGGATTAAGAGATGGAACAAATATTTAGCACTAACTAACCAAGAGTGTTTGGGTGAAACTGAAATATTTTGACATATTAGATCTGATTTTACCAACTGACTTGGTGACTTAGAAGTGCTTTTGTTTGGTGTTGAGCAAGTGTTACTGCAAAGCATTAGCAGCAGTATGTTGGGGTAGGGTTGCATGTGCTTGTTGAGTAGGTGGCAGGAGAGGGTTTGTTTTTCATTTACTTAGGTTTTTTATTTAAAACAATTGGAATACTTGGGGATTTCTTTCTTGTGGGATGGAGCTATATGGATCTGGCATCTGTATGTAATAAAAGTAGGGAGTATCTCTGACCCTTAGGGCAATGGCAGATTGAGAAACCTGTATCAATTAGACCAGAAAAAACCAAATTATAGTTAAGTTTCTGTGCCTATTGCACTCGCCTCTAAGGATGCATGAATGGTCTTGGGTTACAGAGACATCTCAGAGCACCCAGAGGTGACCTATGTACATCATAACACTGCACAGGCCTGTCTCTTGTCCCTGCAACTTTTGGAGATCGTCTTCCATACCTGACCATCATTCCAGTGTCCATAAACTGTCTAGAGCTAGTTCTTGTTTAACTGTTACAGCTGCATGAGACTTGCATACATGGATCAGTTTTCATTCTGGGATTTCCCCATAACATGTAAATTCTCAGAAGTTTCATTGACGTACAGAGCAAAATGAAACACTGACAGGCCACTTTTTCAAAATCTTCCCTCCAGTATCTTTTTTTTGGGGGGATATGGTTCTTTTTAATCTACTTCCTTCTGCTCCTTGTTTATTGGGAGCCAAGGAGGAGGCTTGTTGGACTGATTGTCATTGTTTATTAAGCTTGCTTCCTTTAGGAAGATTTTCAAGCTCTCTGTGGCCAACACAGGGAAATGCCTTCCTATGCTCCACCTCTGCTCAGAGGGCAGGAGTCTGGCATACAAAAACAAACAAGTAAACCTTGGGAATAACCCTTTCTTAAAAAGAGACAGTCCAGACTCATAGCATTTGAAGTTTCCTGGTACCAGGGTTCATAATTTCTGTGGATTCACAGAACCTTAAGATTTTGTACCTTAAAACAGCATTTGCCTTTGCAGGCAAAAGGAGCCTTTATGTTTACTGTTTTGTTTGTGGATAGTTCCAGATAATTACTTAAAATTCTCAAGTGTCTGGATAGCATGGAGTATGGGGAAAGGAGAAGAGATTCTTCTGTGCCAGAAGCAGCATGGGCAGCAGGGAGGTGAGCTGGCTCCTCTCTTTGGCCTGTTGCCTTGGGTGGGTCAGACTCCCTGCTCAGTTTCTGCATCCCAACAGTACTGTGTGCCAGTGTTACTAGTAGTGATTCATTATAAATTATTAACACTTGGAAAAGGTTTTAATTTATTTGCAGAAAGCTGTTCTGGACAAAAAAGGATGTATAGTTTTTTTGGTTTGGGTTGGGGTTTTTCATTGTTTAATTCCCTTTTTTATTTTTCATTTAGTTAGCTAAGTTTGAGTCCATACTCATATTTTAAACAGCAGCATCAAGGAACTCACTGTTTATGCCAGCAGGGCATTTGGCCCTCTCCTCTTCACTGTGCTCTCTGCCTCCCTTCTGAAAGGCGATGTCAGATGTATTGATCCCAGCTTTTAGGACTTGTTCTATTTCTGAACCCAGATTGCGGTATAAAGTACAAACACCATTTAAAAAGGGAAAATCTATATTAGAATGACAAAGAGAATAAATTAAAGCAGCGTCCCCTCTCTAATGGTCTGCAGGCAGTCGTTAAGGAGGGAATGCCCAGTGCTGTCTACCTGAATGATGCTTTAGAGTCTCCAGTATCAGGGGACTTCAGTGAGCACAGTATTGATTTTTGTTCCTACATTAAGCTTTTAGCTTTGCAGATGGTTTTCTCTGAAGTCATTAACATTGTAATGTGCAGCACGACGGTGAAATAGCTCTGCTGCTGTGCAGGTACCACCTCTGATCACTTCCTTCTTCCCTTCCTCTGTTGAACCATCATTCAGCTGATGCACCTGCAGGAGAGCGAGGAGAAAAGGAAGTGAAGTTGCAAGCCAGGACAGCCTTGGAACTGGGTGAGGAAGACCAATTTTTCAAGAAATTGGCAATGGTTTAAGTTTTCTTAGTGGCTGTGAGCCTGGGGTGGGGGAGTTGGAACACGGCCAAGGGCTGTGGCTGAATCCTCTGTGTGGTACCTGGCTGTGGGTGTGGGGAGGCTGTAACAGCTCAGTGGGGCTGAGAGCTGCCATCAGCATGTTTATTCCTGCTTCAACAAAGAATCTTAGATATATTCAGCTATCAGGTAAGCTCAGATTTTCCCATCTCAAGACTGAAGATGGTTAAGTGGTGACAGTGAAACACTGGAGGTCTGTTACTAACATCGGACTGAGGTTTGCACTGGGCCCCAGGTTTGTTAGTTAGAGGATTAACACAGCTAAATCAGTAAATCAAGATGGTTATGGTTGTTTCAGATTTATCCAGATCCCTGTGTGAAGGGATCTGCTTGCAGACAGGAGCATGTCACTGCAGACACAGCTCTGCTGCTTGAAGCAGCTCATTCCCTCTCTCCCTTCCCTTTGTCACTCTTCCCTCTCCACACCTGGCTTCCTGCTTTAAGGGCTGACTCTCACCCCAGGGGAGTGGGAAGGCTGCTGCAGTGTGGGTGGATGCTGTGGAACTGTCATCCTCTGGGAAAGATTGCAAAGACACCCACTGGTATGCCCAGGCAGGGCGGGGATTATCCACAGGGGGAATGGTCTCCCAGTTGTATTGAGGGGGATAGGATGTTTGTGTCCTTTGCTTTTGTCTGTGTGCATGAGCCCAACAGCCTGAGTCCTTCAAGTCTAATGATATGGTTTCATTTCAGGACAGGACAAGGAGCTTTTTGCCTTTACGCTCCTGACTTTGCTGCTGTGGTGAGTTTCTGGGAGCTGGGGATGTCTGTCTCTCCAGTTACAGAAAGGAGAGGGATGTGATGTGGTCACAGAAATGAAAAGTGCCCAAGTCCTAGTGGCTTCTGTGTCACCCAGCCCTCATGGTTTTTTTAATGTCAGTCTTTCATGGGAAGGAGGGATGGAAGGGACATGGAGACACTGTCTAGTGCCTCCTACTGCCCCAAGATGGAGTCAACTTGCTCAAAGATTTGTTTTGCTGTAGCGTAGCACAGGATGGGCTCTGCTGCTCTGACCAGCTCTGCCTGTCTTACTCCCACCAGACCCTGTGGGACTCCTCCTCTGCAGTGTAGGTGGATGCTGCTCAGGTAGGAAATTGTAGCTCCCTCCTCTCTCTGCACTGCACAGCCCTTTTGGGGAATATTGCAATGCCAGTGCCCAGTTTATTTGCAGTAGCAGGTAAATGCAACCCCTCCCAGGGCTCTGGAGTCATGATGTTTGGTCTTCTGCATTGTAATCCTTCATCTAAACCAGTAACTCACACACACAAATAGTGCATGTAGAGCTGGAGCATTTGTAACAACTTGATTTGTGCTTCGATTTAGTTTTCAATATTTTGTTCTGCATCACGTCTCCATCCAGACAGCTCAAATAAGAGGCAATTGTTTCCATGGCTAGAAAGTTTCCCAGGCTTGCTGTCAGTGGGTGTGCTTCAGGAAGAGACCAGCCTCCCACCTTAGCAAGCAGCAGAGAAAAATTTTCTTTTCTGTGGTCTCCTCCCTCCCCCAGTCCACTAGTGTGTCAAAACCTTGAGTTTTGTGTAAAGTTGTTAAATAAGCTTCCAGGCAAAATAAAAGATCAAAAGGGGTCTAATTAGCTGCAGTCTGCTTAGGAATTGTGGTTGTTCACCTAGTTTTATAAATTGAGACTTTTAACATTAGAACTCAAAGCAAAAAACGATGTAATTATTCCCTTTTTTTGAAGCTTAGGTTTAATGTCTTTATTGAAAACTGGGTACTTCTGTGGCATCTCAAGATGCTTTATTCTATCAAATCTGGAGCAAGTCATTTTTCATTTTGGATTGTAATGTGGTATAAATGATAAGGGCCTGATTCAGAAAGCTTTTTTTTTTGTTCCCCCCACTGGCAGCCTGACGAGAAAGCTTCGCAGTCACCTCACAATAACCCTGAAGATAATCTAGGGTTTGAGTCTTTGTGAAGCTGCTCGCTCTAATACAAGGGAAAGAGTGAGATTTCTGAGCTCTTAGTTAGGGTGCCTGAAGCTAGCTTGTCATCACAGGATTTTTAGTTCTTTTCATATCTCTTACCAGTTGTAGGATGCCAAGGCAAAAGTGTATTTCTCCTATAACCTTTCTGTGCTGTGATCATGTCTCTGGGAGTACTTTGTGCCTAATTTAAATCTCAGAGAGGGTAGCAGGTAGCTGAATGGAGAACATCTGGTGATTAAAGCAAAGGAGGAATGAGAGAGAGATGCAAGAAATGAGTTCTGTTATAAATTTTTCAGTTTTGTTCTGATATGTGTCGTTTCCCAGTCTCTGATCATTTGGACATACCACACATGAGTCACTTTCATATGTCCAACCTCACTAAATTTGACGTCAGTAACTTAGAGCAGGATGGATAAATGAGGGGAGGGTCCTCATGAAGTCATGTTAGGGCTTGTATAGGTTACGAATTTTATTTATACTGTGGCAGGACTCACAGGCTCCATTTAGAACCAGAGGTTGATGGTGCTGGTATTTTACTAATGCAGAGGAAGTAGTGGTGCCTGCCCTAAGACCTTACCACCCATCAAGACAAATGGCAAATATAGGATTTGTGTGAGGGTGATTGCAGAAAAGGGTCAGTCCCTCAGTGAACTTTTAACTTTTTTTTTGGTGTTTATCTAAAAGTTCATGAAAATGGAGGTGGGTTTCTTTGATCTGAGAACTGTCTTTTGTAATTTCAACTGCTCCCTGGCTTGTGTCAGAAATAGCGTGAGTGGGGTCTCCCTGGGGTTTTTGCACAGCCCAGGTTTTAGCTGGGCTGGGAGGGACATGAGGCAAGATTTATACATCAGAACAGGACTTGCAGTAAAGAAATTTTTATTGGCATATTTTATATTGTCCTAATTCAAAAGTTTCAGTTCTTGATGATCATTCTGGGCATAGGTTCAAGGTTTCATTTGCACTTGGCTCAGCTCAGATGCTGGAGGAAACTTTCATGATGGGAGACAGGTCCTTTTCCTTCAAAAACAGAATTTCTCGGTAGATGGTAGGATTGGATTAGAGCTTCCTTTGAGAATCCAGAAGGGATTTGCTTGAATTTTTCCAACTCTGTTTCTCTGATGCAGCGTGGTGATTAGAGGAGAGCTTTTCAGGTGTCCCTCTGAGAGTCTGAGCACGGTCTGGCTACTAGCATCTGACAGGTTTTCAGTAATTATACCTCACTGAATGAAAAGCTTGGTACATCCATAAAAAGGTTTCCCTGAGAGAATGGGTGTTTATTCTTTATTAACCCTAAATCTTTTTATTGGCTAACTAGCAAAGAGACATTGGTTTCCAAGCCTGAGGCAGCTGCTTTGTGGAAAAGGTTCAATTATTCTATATGCATGCTCTATATGGACTGTGCTGCCATACAGCACAAGTGTAGTCCAAGGCCTTTTGCCATTTGCTCCTTACAAGATGCCCAGTGGCTTCGGTAGGAAGAGACAGAGCCCAAGAGCAGCTCTGTGAGCCACAGCAGAGAGCGGTGGATGCAGCTTAGTGGATAATGTAACATAAGGCTGCTGTGAAGGGGAGTTTGGCCCCTCTGTCCCACCCAGAGCAAGAGGAGGTGGATGTTCTCCCTGGCTGTGTGTTGGGTCAAGGACTCAGACGTTGTGGAGCTGCTCTGTGCTGTCAGACTCGTTGCTAGGAGGGTTTGTGTGATGCAGAGCATCACTCCTGGGGAGCTGAGTTTGGACAGCACAGAGCAGCTTGCATCTGGCTCTCACACTGCCATAGTGGTCATTAAATAACACTTCAGTGTTTTAGAGCTCGGTGGTTTTGTTGAAGTATCAAATAAAGATTTTCTTTTAATTGAATTTAGCTTAATCATCTGGTTATGTGGCTGATGTGAGTAGGAGCACTGAAACTCTGCAGAATTCCCAAAATACACCAGAGAGTGAAAATCCTTATGATTTCATAAACTATACAAATCAAGTAACTGGACTAATAGGTTTGTGATCTGCAACTGAGGGACATGAATGTGTGCACATGTTAGAGGCAGGAAACCAAAACTTTCACCAGAATACACAGCTGTGAGGTGAATACAATCTATGCTTTTTATTTCATCTTCCCCAGGTAGCTTCTACCAACATGCCCACTCTAAAAGTTTCATTTCGACATATGTGATTTTTTCCTTTTTTTTTCTTACTCCTCAGGAACAGGCAAGTCTTTTAAATTCCCATTATTGCTTAACCCTTTAGAAAGTCACCCAAATTGGCCAATACATTATACAGCTGTCCCTTGAATCCACTGTATTGCCTCTAGATAATGCCTGGTGTTTCAGTGTCAATCCAGGAATTCCCAGGGTGCACATCATCAGGTAGGAAATAAAGAGAGAAATTCTTATCTGAACATGGAGTTACATCTGCACATTATGGAGTTGGATTAGACATGTTATTATATGTATTATTGCCATGTTTTGACTACCTACAAACTAGAGCATTAATTATGTAATTACATAACTTATGATTACCTAAAAATGGTCCCTCTTCAAACGGCTGTTGCAAATTTGTTCTTTCCTCTGCTGAAATGACCTGTCAGCTGCTCATTGTGATTCATTAAATATGTTGCAACTGGGTTATAATCTTCATTAGTTTCACAGAATGCATCCAAAACCAAGGATAACCCTTTTTGTTTTCACTGAAACAAGCAGTCTTGGGCGTTGATGTGTGTCTCCTTCACCAAGAGAAGTCTTGGTCCTAAACTCACTTCCAATGTTTTTGATTCCTGATGGTTTCCTAGGTTTCAAGAGTAAGCCTCTCGAGAGCAACATTAGCAGCATACAGAAAACAGGGATTTGTAAAATAATATTAACTTCTGTAATTTATAAACTTGATTTCAGATTCCTTTCTTTTGACCATTTTTTTTTCAGGAGCATTCATCAGAGCACTGGGTTTTAATTTCCTTTCAACTGACAAATTTTGGAATCAGACACGATACATTTCTCTGATTACTGCTGGACAAGGCTAGTAGGTAGAGATAGAGTCTTTTATTAGATGGAGCAGCATGGTTGGAGAGCTCAGGCAAACTTTGAGGCACACGAGCCCTCCAAATCTGAACCAGAAGCTGTCAGTGCTAAGCATATGCTGAATAAGCAGCTGCTTGGGGTTAGATGTGTGTGACTTGGACCATGTCAGCAGGGGGAAGGTGGTGAGTGCAGGTATCTCTAGGTCATAACAGTGACTGGGAAATGTTGCCAGATTATTTGTAAGCATTGCCTGGTACACAGGTGAAGGGTGGAAGAATTGTACGAGGAAGAGTCTTGTTGTGCCTTAAGTATGGGAAAGATGTGTTTCTCTTGAGTGATCTAATAACAACATGAGCGTGGAAGTTCCTATTTCATGCTTAGGAGTGTGTGTCCTTCTGAGATTGCTCAAATGCACTTCAAATTTTCTTCCCTATTAATCTCTGTGGGCTTCTGCAGGAAGCTCAGAAAAAGGCTTCTACATGTACAGCTCTTTTTGCTCTGACACAGGCAGAGTAATCTTCAAGATGGAAGCTCAAACCCTGTCCCTGGGGTTTCAAGCCCATGGAGAAGGTCATATATGACTGACAACGGGGAGCTAGTGAGATCTGCTCTTCTGGGTTTGTCAATGATTAGCCTGGTCTGACAAAGGTCCTACCATGAGCATTGTGGTAACTTCTTAAAGTTGATTGGGAGCTATTAAAGAGTGATAAAAATCAGATATTTCTGACCATGGTGATCAAAGGAGGAATTCAGTGATAGTACAATAGGTGCTTGGAATTCTCCGGGCATTGCCATCAGTATTGTTTAATGACCCAATGCTATGGCTATGTTGGGTAAATAGCAGCTTTGGCAGGTATAGAGAAAGGAAGTCCTCAGGACACAGGGGTTTCAGAGCAAGGACATAACTCATTTGCAAACTGCCCACTGTCCTTGGACACTGGTGGTTTCCATATTGTGACTGTCAGCCAGGAGGCTGACCCCACTGCCAGAATCCTGATTTATCCAGAAACCTGCATATTTCCTCTCTCAGGTTTCACACGCGTTGCTTGTGGTCTAAGGGCAACAGTTCCACCAGCTGAGCTGCTGGAGGTTTCTCTCTGGCTGAGGTTACGCACACAGATGTTGAAAGCTGCTGCCAGGTGAATTTTGCCTGATAGGATTCTGAAATTTCCTCCTCCTTTAAGAACGAGTGTAATTTAATGCTCCTGCCCTACCTATAGGAATATACTGATTTGGGAGCACAAATCCTCCACTCTGCCACACCAAAAGACTTCAGCAGCCTGTGCTAAGAAGTTGGGACCCCAGCACATGGAAAGTGTTGTGCTGCCAGCTCAGTGAGTGGATCCACCACGTCCCATGGAATCCCAGAAGGTTTTTTACCCTCGTTATCTTTAACTCAAAACTCATGGCCATCCTCACACTGCCTGGAGTGCAGAGCGGTGGCTGGGGGGATGTTGGTTTCCTGCATCTCAGGTCTTTGATGCCCGAGTTCCCCAAATTCCCTGAACCTGCCACGCATTGGAGCTCTGTGAATCTCCTTGTTCTCGCTGACCAACAACCAGCAATTTCCCAGGCATCAAGTACATGTGTGTGTGGTATTGAGTCATTTCTTTGGGGCTATTGTTTCAGGCTTCAAACCATGGAAGGAAACCGGGAGCCTGTTTAGATGTCACTAAAGGTCACTGACTATTTTTATAGATTATATTAAAGAAAACCAAAATTGCACAAAAAGAATATTCAGATTGTGAAATCAGGACTTTGAAAAATATTTTTGCTGCCTAACTATCACAAATCACTACAGAGCATATGCAAACTGATTTTTCAGGGTCCCATAGCTTGGCCAAAGGTGCCTTACTCTTCCTGTAAAAAATTATTCCCTGGCACCATTGTGACCTTCCTGCCAAAATTTAAAGCAATGCGGCAAATTACAGCACTGACGTGATTCAACCGAAAGTTTGCATGAGATATCAGTTGTTTGTTGTTTTTCTCTTTTTTTAACTGGGGTAAAAAGTTTTCCTGTAGTGGATGAACTGCATTAGCTGAAATTTTCACCCTGAATTCCAGCAGGGCAGACAATCAGCATCGAAAGCCTTAACTCAAAAGGTTAAAGTCTGGCAAAATTCTAAGCAACCTGAGTCTTACAATAGTGAGTTTTGTACAATGCAGTCAGCATATCAAAAGGAAATTTTTTTTTCTGTCTGTTTTGATTTTGATGTCATTCCATCAAACATTTAATTGGTAGACACAGCATTAGCTCCAAACTCATTTTGAAGCAATGAACATTAGTCAGACTTAAACAATTGGGCTGGGGGCAAATTACACGAGTGCCAAATGGTGGGAGAGATTTTTAACAAGGGCCTTTGCAAACTGTGTCCCTGAATGAACAAAATTGTTGTAGAGCGGAAAACAGACCTTGAAATCGTCTCTGGTGGAAGGAACAGGGCTTGTATAGCACAAGGGAGTTCACCTACTTGAGCCAGGTGTGCAAGTGCTTGGGAAAAGGAGGTCAGGTTGGGACTGTTCTTAGTGTGCAGGTCTGGCATCGGAGTGACCTGGGCAGAGGGTGATGGACTTTGACAGTATGGTGCAGCTGAGTGGTGGCTTGATCCAAAATCCTGCCAGCCTGCTCTCCTGGGGAAACAGCAGGGTGATGCTCTGGTGGCTTAGAGGCAATTTACAAGGTTAAACTGGAGGTTATGAGGTGAAATTGGCCCCCATGCAAATGTAGGTCAAAATGCTAATATGTACATATACAAAACCTGTCCAGGCAGGCAGCAAGCTTCTTGAAAAATCATGCTTGCAGTGACCAGACCTCAGACACCATAAAATAAGGAATAACCTTTGCTAATTCTCAGACATTGCCCCTGCAGAGTATTGCAGGCCAGAGAGGCAGGTGGGACTTACTCAAGGTCTTATCTGGAGTCAGAGCACAGCTGAAGGTTCATTCCCAGGTCCACGGTCTCACTGCTGGAACAGGCTGCCAGGAATTACTGGCAATATGTTTGGTTTTAATCTTTGCACTGTTCTCCAGTGAAGTTCTCCAGGCTGAAGTGCCTGGAATTTATCTCCAAAA
Source organism: Falcunculus frontatus (assembly GCA_013398115.1). NCBI lineage: Eukaryota > Metazoa > Chordata > Aves > Passeriformes > Falcunculus > Falcunculus frontatus. Next base: position 2,638,715 of record VZRV01004346.1, on the reverse strand, counting down.
TATTTTGGAGGGGAAATGTGATCATAAAGCTAAAGCTTTGGGCTATGCATGCTTCTTTTCAGGCTCCTAACGGGTTCGAAATGGGTAAGTGTTAGTAACCTGCCTCCTTTGTTTTTTGACAAGGAGAGTAATTTAAAAAAACAAAAACCAAAAAACTCAAAACCATTTTAATCCATTACACTGAGTTCATGTCAGCTTTAGCTTAACTCAACCCACATTGCAGGAACTTTAGGAGGCATTTTATGTTTTGTAAAATAGGTTTGGGTCTCTTACTGCTCTTATAACTATGTCACTGACTGGGGCCAGAGCTGTGCCACAGCTGGCACACAGAGTGGAATTTAAAGTCCTGCCCTTGGTGACAAAAGTGAGAGAAAGCTGCTCAGCCCCTGGGTGAGGTTTGCTGAACAAACAGTGTGCCCAACCTTTGCAGAAGGGCTGAGTCTCCAGTTCCTGTCCAGCTCCTGACACAAAACCCTGTGCTTCCTCTCCTGTATCTCTGGAGCCTCGTAAGACCCTTCCTCTTCCCAGCATATCGAGTTGCAGCTGTCTCAAGATGACTGGCAGCAAATTGCTGCTCCTGAGCCTGCCCTTGTTTTTTTTTTCCAAGCAGAAGGAAAAGGCTGGAAGTTCCCGGTTTCTGCGGTCACGACTGTCCCAGCGAGCTCATATCTGCCCTGTTGAGAGACACCGGCACCCTCCGGGCGGGGTGAGAGCATGAATGCAGCCAGGGAGCACCAGTGTCGGGCGGGCATCGTGCCTGCCTTTACCAGCCTGACGGGAACAGACAGGGACAAAGGTAAAGCTCGAGGCATGAAAAGGCTGCTTGTTGCAGCGTTTCATGGCCAGTGAGCATGACCAGCCTTCAGGGCTAATTACCACAGGAGAGAGAAGTATGTTCTTGTCAGCAGACCTACAGGGTTACTATTTAATGAAGCAGATATGCAGGTAACTTGTTCCGTGAGTAAGTGACTGACTTGTGCCCACAAGGATGTAGGTGTGTGTGACAGGACGCTTCAGGTGGCTTTCAACCCCTGGTCTTGTCTCTAAGTGTAGCTGGGCACAACTCTCAGCAGTGACAATCTGTAGCCCGTTTCCCTCTTCTCCAGTTTTTCCCCTCAACCTTATCTGTTCTCCTTTTACCTTTTTTCTCTACTATTCTCCTCTTTTTTCCAATCCTAGCACCTCTTATTTATTCCATCCTGTCCTTTCGTAGCTTTCCATCTTATTTTTCCCTCCTCTTTTTCTAATTACTGATGCTAAGCAGCATTGAACAGTGGTGTCATCACTATTTCATCAGGCCTGCCCAAGCTCCCTGCCAGTGGTTTATGGAGCATGTGTGAGCTGGGAACAGCCAGTATCCTCCATGGGCTTGCATCAGGGTCCCCCGCCGATCTCAGTTTCTCAGCACATCTGTCAAGTGTTACTTGTCCTTTTCTTGGGACTGCCCGTGGAGGTGTGCAGGGGGTCGTGAGCAGTGCCAAACCCTGGTGTCGTGCTGGCTGGATTACAGCCAGTGTGAGGATGCTTCCATGCTGCAGGAATCTCTTTGTATTGATGTGTAGTCAGATGCCAAAATGTTACTTGTGTGTTAATCCGGTGCCTGTGCTGGTCTCTATAAGAGAGATGGGACAAAACATGCGGGAATTAATCAAATGGTGATTTTTTTTTTTGCCCAAGTCAGTGGGTATGAACAGATTCAGTGGCTCTTCCTGGCTCCTAAGCTTGTCCTCTGAATTCATACAATTTAGTCCATCCAGCATCACCTCTCAGACTTGTCCTGACTTCTAGACTGGAGTGGGAATTACCAGGGAGAAGCAGCAGTATCTACAGTACAACACCTCTCACAGTTTGTTATGGGAATTACTCATTTACTTCACTGCAACCTATATTTTGATCTGATAGCAGCTACACTTGGTAGTGGATCTTTCTAATACAAAAGGTGATTAGTACATGCATATTAGATCTCTTCCACCAGTGTCCTTTGTGTATTTACCAGAAAAGATAACTGGATTGTCAAAATTTCACCCGTACCTCCCACGGCATTGGGAGGAACATGCCAGTCGAAAACTTAGTGTGACTGCAGAGATTTTGAAGCCCAACAGCCAAGGTGCGGATGGGGAGCACAGACTGCAGCAGGGAGGCTGGTGCAGGTCAGAAGTGCAATGCATTTGCAGAAACTCTGGGACAAGACACACCATGTCTGTCTGGTCCAAGCCTGCTATTCCCTACCTTTGGGCATGACCCTCAGATTCTTTTCATAGGAGAATATGACAATGTGAAAACTTTGACTTGCATGTTCCATGGATTTTATGCTGTTTTCTCTGTAGAGAATGTTGGGGTTTTTCCTGGAATATTAAGCAAAAACGGATCTCGGGAAAGAGTCAGCCTTCCTTTTATTTTCCTGTTTGCTACACAAACCACTTGATACGAGGCATTAAGATGTTTTGGAATACAGTTGTGAGCTTGGCCTCAGTTGAAGCTGTGAAAGTGGCTGCTACCCACAGGAGAACATGGGGCTGGGACATGACAGTCTGCACTGCACAAACGCTGCAGGTCCTGGTCCCTTGATCTGGGCCTCCATGGACAAGGCAGGCTGTGGCAAAGCAGTCCTTGCTGGCTCCAGGACCTGTCACTGGTCCACTTGCAGTGACACCAGAAAACACGTTTCTTTACAGTTGTGCTGCTTCACACTCTGTTTCTGCCAACAGGTTCCAGGCCAGCTCTACGACTGTGCCGGCCTGCGCTGTCCCCTGGGAAGGGTCCTCCTGCTGCACTGGCTGCCCGTGACCTGGCAGGGGACATGGAGCTGCTGGCTGTCACAGCACCAGAGGAAGCAGGGAAGGATGCAACAGAGTCACAAACTGAGGTGGAAGGAGCAGAAATAGCAGCAGCAATGCCAGAGGTGGAAAGCCCAGTGGGAACACGTCTGGGTGGGAAGGTGGTCACTCCTGAAGGAGCAGCAGTGATTGCGGTGGGAGCATCAGAAAACCCAGCAGCAGAAAGAGTTGCTGAAGCATTTGCCAGGGCGGCAGAGAGAATTGCAGTATCAGAAGTAGCCAAGGTGTTGCAGTCAGCAATAGCTGAGGTAGGCGCTCCTGCAGCCCCAGGTGCTTGACGGGGTGGAGGGGCTGGGGGTGTTCGCTCCCCTGAGCTGGGCTCACAGATCCTGATGGCATGGGAGGCTGCAGCTCCAGCACCAGAGATAACCCTGACCTTTCAGCCTTGCCCTCAGAATGCCTCCGGTGGATCAGACCATATTTCTACTTAGCATCAAGCAATAAGTAGAGATTTTTATTTTGGAAAAATTGAAAGCAATGTCCAAAAAAAAAAAAAAAAAAATCCCTGAAATTCCTGCTGAGAGTTTCTGCTCTTTTCCCATCTGGTTTCCCTCTGTCTTTTAGATGAGCTTTTTTTCATGATAGCGGGCACTTTATCACGCCTGGTATAGTTAAGGTTACAAAGCACTCTCCATTCCAGCCCCGCTGGCCACATGCTCATCCTGTTCTAAAGCATTCATATTTGGGGATCAAAAAAGGTCCACGCGTGGTGTTTGCTCAGCCGAGAATTTTTATTTGACATTTGAGCAATTATGCCTTGTGCTGTTCGTGAGTTTGCTGAGGGTGATAAACGCACTTTTCCCATTTGAAAAAGCTGTCTTTTAACATTGACGATGTGGTGACAGATTTTCAGCAGGGATGGGAGTTGGATTTGCCAGGGCTTAGTGCCCACTCCAAGCGCCAGATTTTCAGCTGGGTTTGGCACCCAGCAGCTTCCCGTTGGGTGTGAGGCCTTTGGACATGTTTGTTCCCATGTGTGGAGCTCGTTTGAAGAGCTGCCTGCCTGCAGCACCACCAAACATCCACCTCCTGCTCTCAGGAAAATCTGGATCTCATCTCCCTGGGCTCTGATTTCATTTTGGTGTGCAGGGTCATCTTACTGCTATCACTGTTTCCTGGGCCCCAGAGCTGTCCTGAGCACATGGTATTTCTGTAGGATATCTTAACTTATCCCTCAGCTTGGGCACGTGGCTTCACTCAGGAAGGGCTTCTCAATGTCTGTTTGAGTTTTGGTGTCTGACTTTCGGTGTGTTTCATGTCTTGTGGAGATCCACTGGATTTAGGTACATGCCAAAACAATTCTCTAAATCAGCCTGTGAATAAGTACCTTTATTTTTAAAATCAGCAGTTTGCTTTCTAGTGCCTTTTCCAGTGCTCATGTATTTCTTCTCTTGACTTTTCAGCTTAAAGGGAAGAGGAGGAGCATGTGGATAAAATCAAGGAATACCACTCAGCAGGAAGAGGATTGGATGAAAGAGGGAGAGGTGAAATGAAATGGAGAGGTGATGGTCTGGGTCATACCTCCTAATGGGGAGCTTGTACCGTCACTCCTGCAAAGCAATAGGGCTGCCAATCACATCTCATTTGTGACTCACTATGCGATTGAAAATAAATATATGGCATATTCTGCATACAATAGTGTTGAGGGTCTGTCAAAGGTCTTTGTCTCCTGGTTTTGTGAAAGGCAGCTCTGCATCTCTTCCTCAAAGATGAGGAAGAACAAAATGTGCTGTTCATAACAGAAAACATACTACAGGCATGAAATGACATAAAAAATAAATACTTTCATAGAATCATAGAATATCATGAGTTGGAAATGACCCACTAAGATCATCAAAGTCACCTCCTGGCCTTGCACAGGACACCCCCAAGGCTTAAATTTACTTTAAATATGCGATCAAGTTTTCATGTCTATAGGTTGAGAGATTGTCCATTGGAGCACTGGTAATGTGAAATAATTTCAAATCCTAACAGAGCAGGTGCATTTACCAGTCAGTTTGGTAACACATTGCTCCAACTCCCTCCAGCTCTGAAGTGGGTTTCTTGCCTAGATGGGAATGGTAGGTATGCTCTTTTTTCCTAATTCTATTTATTCATATGAAGCATGGATGGGAAAGGTGTCTCCATCCAGATTGGTAATGGTGCGATGCCAGACAGGGGAAGTCCAGAAGAAATACAAGAAACAGGCAAAAATATCTTCAAAACAGTGGTGGACTTGTCAGCATGAATGACATTCCCCAAGCAGTAGAGATGGATCATCAAAACAGGCTTCTGATTTTTGAGAGGAAAAAATATTGTTTGTTGTAAGATTGTTTTCTCAGCCTGTGAGGTACAGGTAAGACAGGTTTGTAGTAACAGTTGGATGATGGAGCAGTCGCCATAAGAGATAAATGGTGATGAAGTGCTACAGAGTGTGGTACTAAAACAAAGCCACTCCTGGTGGGTGTCTCACAGGTTTTTCCAACAGAGGATGATCACAACTCAGAAGTGTCTGATGCCTTCAGCAAATGTCTGCTTCATGAATTCCCTCCAGATATTTCATGGTTTGCTGCTCCAGGTTTGTGTTTAGCCAACTGAGGGGATGGGGTCAAATCCGTACTTGGATAGAAAATTTCTGAACCGAATGCAGGAGGTGATGCAAGCGCTTATGTGTGACTTGTGGCCATAGCCCCAGTGGGGTGACCAGGCAGTGCCTCCAGGTACTCCAAGTGAAACAGAAGGCAGCTCCTTGACTGCAGGCGGTCACAACTAAAGCCATATCACTTTTGGAAAGAGTAAAGACTGCAGCCCTGGATTCTGCCCCAAAATCCATGAGTGTATTGACAACCCACCTCTAAACTCCTGTGTAGTTGCAGCTGGATGTGATATTCTCCATATACCTTAATTCCAGCTTCCAGGGGTGTTTCTGTGGGAAACACGCCATTTGTCCTGGTGCACCCCAGAAGGGGCAGCACATTAGTTCCAGCACTGTATGGAGCTGTTCTCCAACAGACCCCAGGTGAGGAGGGTGTTGAGGATCTGCTGCTGCCCTGTGCAAGCTGGCTGGCAATGAAGATCCATCTCCCTCTTGGGAAATATGTCCTTGTACTGCAGCAAAGCCAAGGGGTTTCAGTGCAGGCTTGTGCCCTTGCCCCTCTGCAGCACACCCAGTGCCCATGCACCTCTGCTGGCTTCTCTCTCTGTGCAGTGACAGGCTGGGGAGGAGAGAGGAGGGGAGAACAGCAGCCTCTGATTAAAACTCAGCCCCCCTGGCCTTAGATCTGAGGAGACAGAGCCCGCCCTCCCTTCCCTTACCATAATTTTATTTTATTACAAAAAGAGCCCATATTAAAAAAGCTCATGATTATGTTTTCTGTTCACCAAGACTTTTCCTGTATTCGACCTTTGGATAACCTCCAAGGCTTGCAAACATTTGAAAGGAGTAAAGGAGCTCATTTTATTGCAGGGCCTCAGCATACATTCTTTCCAGCCTATCTTTAACATCAGTTGACAAGAATTATATAATTGCAGTCTGTGATCCCTTTAAGGCTAAAATGTATTCGTTTTCCCTCAAAGAACACTTCAGGTTTCAGAGTTAAATGTATACTTTTTTTTCCCATCTGGGTTATTCTGTAGAAAGCCGTTTTCTCTTAAACTGGCAAGTCTCATTCTACCAAGTTGCATGGATTTATTTTTTACTGCGGTTTTAAGCTCACATGTTAACAAGTAGAAGAAATAGCCTCCAAATCCCAACCTGTGTTTCCCATTCCATTGGAAAATTAGTGGGTTACAGAGAACACGCAAGGGGAATTACACTCCTTAGGTGGAATCAAATAAAATTTCAACATACCAATTTAATCAAATTAGTGTCTAATGCTAATTGATAGGCAGTCTGGAGATCGACAGGTAGCTGGATTGGATTTGATCTTGCATTTCAGAGGCATGACGTAATCTGCTGGATCAGGAAGGAATTTCTGGTTTCCTATCAGAATGGCATCTGCCACCATGTTTTAGGAAGCCTTGGACATCGGATACTTGGATAGGAGCTGGGGAAGGATGCCAAAAAAGAAGTCTGAAGATAATACCTGGAATTCAAAAGATGAATTGGCTGTTGCCACGATGACGTTCTGTTTGCACATGTTCCTTGCCATTCGGGTTTTCACTGGTGGTTGTGCTCCCACAGAGTAAAACAAGTGCGTAAACATGTGAATATTCCTGGAAGCTTTTCATGCCAGTTGTGTTCATGTGTCAGAACCAGTGGTGCTCGGATCCTCTGCTTGGAGGGAACAGAAGTGATGCCACCGCGGTGCTCAGAGCATGTTCACAGTGCTCCTTGAGAATGGAGTGAGAAGTTCAAAGAAACTGCAAAAAAGCTCACCCCTCCAAGTATTTCTGGACAATGAAAAATGGAGGGTGTAAAGTAGCCTAGTCATGGGCATGTGCATGCAGGAGGGGAAATTAAATTTGCCTCAAGAATTAGCTGTTAGGAATGATCTGGCTGGCTGAAGCTGGAGAGAAGACTGAGCTCGGTGGGCCAATTGTCCTCTTTGGTGCTGCAAAGGGGTCTGGGAGTTTTGGGGGGGTTCTTTTCAATTTTGCCATGAGCTTACCCCAGGATCTCCGCTTTCTTACCTGATAGAAGAGGACAATGGCAGCCAGTGTGCCTGCCCTCATGCCCTTTTATCTAAGCACTTCAGGAAGTGCAAACTTTCATTCCAAATAATGTTTTCCAGTAAAAATGGATGTCTTCTTCAAATATTTAGTTACTCTAATGCTGATTGCCCCCCATTCCTTTAGGGGAGTAGGGGGCAGGGGCAGCATTCCTGGTTTTATAGAGGGGCAGGCCTGAGAGGGCAGTAACTGCATGTCACGGGGGTTGGATACAACAACTGAAGAGAGAGCAGCCAGTAATAGAATCCTTTTAATAAACTACAAGGCCACAGTTTATAAACTTGGACACAGATTATGCTCCTGCCTAGTGTATAAAAATAACCGCATTTGGATGTCTTTGTGGCCAAAGGATCTTATAACCTGTTAAGTTTTTGCTGCCTGTTTTTCTAATGTAGGCAGGACCAGTGTAATACCCTGCGTTGCACTGAAAGGGAAAATCTCTGGTCTGTTAAGCTGTTCCCTGCCTTTGGTAGCCTCTCTGTATCAGGATTCACATTCTTGTTTCCGTTTCAAACGGGAGACTAGTTTACAAGGCAAGTTCCTCCTTGGAGATCACAAGAGGCTTTCTTTCCCCTTTCTTTTTCTGAGAGGAAGGATTAGGTCACAGTATTCCGTTTGCTTTTTATTTTTTTCTCCTTTGGTTAATCTGCTCTCCAAGATGTCCATGTTACAAGAGAAATAAAAGGCTTTAAGTGAGTGCAGGATTTTTTCCCCTCACCTCAGCACTCCAGCCGAGAAGGGCGATTTATCGAAATCGCCACATGGAAAAGCCTTAAAACAGAATTTCAGATGCTTATAAGACAAAGCAGAAAGATAGCAGAGCGGCAGGTGCCTTCTCCTTACCTCACAGGGTCTTGTTCTGCCTGCTTGTCAGGAGTTTGGTGGATGGTGATTACAAATACATCTGCACCGTATCCGGGTGTACTGTACGTGCAGTTACAGCTCTGTACAATGAGCTTGTGTAGTCCCTTACCTGCAATCAGGAGTTTTATCATTATTCAAAGGCCTTTGTTTTCTATTATCTTTGTGCATTTTGTGTGCTGGAAGCGTTAATGGCACCACGGTTTAAGATGTGCTCTTTGAGGCTGGCACCTTTCCTGGTGCCAGTGTGTGATGTGCTGTGCATTGCTTGGCTCCAGTCGACAGGGAGACACACACTGGTGCCGATCCTTCTGTGCGGAAAGTTTTGGGACTCTCTAAACAAAATTACTTTGTTCAGAGCATACTGAACACAAAGATTATTGCTTTAATGAATGCTGAATTATTCTTGTTCAAATACCAAGTGCTGTTACTAGTTTGTGGTAAGACATAAAGATTTTTGCAGCAATACATGTGAACCTGCATTTGGTAGTTTGTACCTAGCACAGGTACAGCTTGTTCACACTGGTCACGTCACACTCAGGAAACTATGTTTAAAGGGCCAGATCTGCCTTGATTTAAGTCAGCACAGCTCTGCTGAACTTTGTGCCAGTCTCTGACAACTAAAGTTATGCTTCTCAAATGTTTTCAGCTATTTTTTTTCAGTCTTTTCTTTCCAAAGAGTTTTAGAAATGCAATTAAATGGACAGTAATACTCAGCAGCTACACATAAAAAGCTGTTTATCTAAGGATATCAAAGTGCTTGACAAAGGTGGGTAATTCTCACAGTGCCCTTTTTTTGCAGGGTGAGATGCTGGCATGCAGAGACAGCGAGCGGTTTATCTGAGTAACAGAGTCGGTAGCAGAGGTAGTAATTAAAACTTTGGTCTCATGACACCCAACTCTGTACTGTAACCACTAGACAAACTGCCTCCCGGAACCGTATCTCATCTCTATCTCCCTACATATGCACAATAAAGCCTTTGTAGTATATGCTGTACACTTGCTATTGATAGTTGTATCAGCTGAAAGATAATGCTTGCTCTTCTTACTGGCTGCAAGTGTGCTCCACACAGCCTCAATTATCTGAACATAATGGTGGAGAAGGGGCGAATTTTGGATAACTGAGGGCTTCAAATAATTGAAGGGGGTTTCAGTGCAATTAATAGACATGGTAGGAACACAGCAAGTTTTGGGCAGCCGGTTCAGGTACCTGGTGTTGCACTGTGCTGTCAGTCAGTAACCAACATGCTGCTGTTTCGGAGGTTTTCTTTTTTTCTGAACAGAGTTGTGGCTCTTCCTTGCTTTGTTTCAGACAAAAAAAAAAGGACAAATGTGTTTTAGGTGTGTTGATATCCCTTTAACTTTGATGAAGACTAACAGCCATCATTTTGATCAGTGGGAAGCTGCTTATGGACACGGGTAGTTTAAAAAACACCGATTGATCGGTGTTAAGTGGCTTTGGCTGGCAGTGGAGTGTGGGCTGTGTGAGTGGCTCTAAATGTCTGCAGAGAAGCAGGACCAGAGATCATCTGAAAAATAATTTCTCCTGCATATGCCATAAACTCTGGGATTTCAAGTATGACCCAGCTGTTAATGAGCTTTATACAAGCAAACAAATGTTCGGTTACTGTAGGGACGCTTTCGTTTAGGAAGAAAAAAACGTGGTCTGGAGGACCGGCTTATGGAGTGTCTGTGCACTGCACACTGACCTCCATGTGATGGAAATCTCTAGTGTGACTTTATAATAAATTTCCCCATGCCACCTAGGCCAGCTGCACGTCACTGCCTGCTTCCTCTGCAAGCTAATTTATTTCTAAATGCAGTAGAATAAAAAGACGGGATAAAGTTTGCAAAGTGTATCACAAAGTGTTACTGGCCCTGTTCAGTTTTCATTGCACTGTATGCTCTCACCATGACTTGCTTTTTAAGACCAGCTCTGTCCTCTGCCTCACACCAGACGCAGGAACTAAGAGTAGCTTTTATCCTTGCAGTGGTTATGAACTAACAGATTGTGCAGGTAAGGCTGAAAGACCTTAAGGAAAGGGATAAACTTGGTTTGGTTTTTATGAAATACAGTGCTGGGTAGAGGATGGGTGTTTGGCTCTGACTGGCCTCACAGTTCATCCTGAACCGCCTCTGTTCTGGGACTGAGGCAGTTAAGAGCCCCCACCAGAGAAGCACCCACACACATTCAAATTAATACAAACCCCACAGTTCAGTTTATTTTTCTCAGCTATTACCTGATAGACAGGATATGTTGACAGCTTGGGGCTGATGTCTTTTCTTTTTTTGAAAAGATAGATCTAATAGTTGCTTTAAATTATAATCTTAACTTTTTCTCTGTAAGTTTTCATTGCCTGGTCTCATTAGCTACTTTAGGGCCTGAAAAAAAATATATCCTTTATTGTATGCTTCAGTGTTTACCCCAATATGCATGTTTGTGCAAAGAGAACATGCATTTTTATTATCTTTAATACAATCTGGATGCACACAAATGATTCTCTTCCTACTTAGACATCATATTATGCACAATCTGTATATGCGTATTTATGAGGGCTTCAGTGGAAACAGGACTGACACCAACATTTTATGCATTATTAGAAGGAGCAAGTTCACCCTTTAAAATTACTATATTTGGAAATCTGATTCTAAACTCTTGCTGGTTTAACTTAATTTTGTGGCTTTTCTCCAGATTTTCATAACCAGTGGAAGTGAGGACAGGATTGCGAGGAACATTTGCGCTCCTTGAAGGTGAGCGTTCGTGTGGACACACTCGTGTAAGGGACTGGGTAAGGGTGCTGCTTTCACCCCACGTGAGAAATGACTGCACCAAAGCATGGGGCTTCACAGGGTGATATCTGTGCATGGCTGTGCTCTTTTTTTCCCCCCCACCACTTTGGTGGTCAAAAGTCCCATCCCTCTTTTAAATTTTTTAATTTTTTTTTAATACCTAGTCAGCTGCTATTGTGGGAATCTCGTGCTCCTTCTTCTTTTCCCGCATTGTCTCTATCCCTTTTTGGAACCATAAAGCAGCAAGCTGAAGCACAAAGAGCCGGCGACGAAGCCGGAGTTTCGTTTAACAGTTCCGATAGTGAAAGTTGGCGTGAGCGGCGCTGGCAAAGCGGTGCCTCGAGCAGAGCCGCTCTTGCCAGCACGGCTTTGTCCGGCCTGGGGGGCCCAAGCACGGCCATTCGGCCGTGGTTCAGCGGCCTCTCCGAGCCGAGCGTGTGCGCTGTGCCGCGGCCGGGCCGCGCTGCGCTGCTGCGGGACGGGGCCCACGGGCAGCGGCGGGCGGGGTAGTGCGGAGCGCGGCCCATAGGGGGCAGCAGCCGCCTGCGCTCGGGCCGCGCTCCGCCCGCGCCGCGCAAACCCCGCACCGCTCAGACTGCTCCGCACAGCCACCCCGAGCCCCGCTCACCCCTGCTCCTCATGGCCCCCTGCGAGAAAGGGTTGGGTTTTTTTTGTGGTTGTTCACTTTTTCTTTCTTTGTGTGTGTATAATTGCAGTGCGGAGTGAGGACGCTCTGGCGTGGTGTCCTAGGTAACTTTCCCCATAATTAAAAACAAAACAAAACAAACATAAAGATCTATTTAAAAGGGGAAAAAAAAAAAAAACAACCAACCCAACCACTTAAATACCTAGAAACAATATTTTGCTGCTTGTGCAAAAATACACCTCGAAGAACATCTGAGTAAATATGTATATAGAATACGTAAGTTCCTGTAAAAGCAGCTTTTTGTCTGCGTGTGGGTCCAGATGAAACCCAAGATGATATATCGTGTTATGCTCAGATCTTTGTTTCAAGATACAGCTATGGGTAGATTTCAGGATGGAACATCTTTTATTTCATCACTTCTAACTTTGCTATTTTCAGCATATGCAAACTCAGTATTAAAATCCCATGATTGTTACTTTTTCTAACTCTCTCTTTGCCTGTTAATAAGATCCTTTAGGAACCAAATTAAAGCAAAATCCTTTTAGATCCCATGTGGATTTGTTACTCCGACGTTGGTAGCATCAGTGGTCAGTTCAGAACTTTTCTGGCAAGTACAAGGGCGAGCTGCTTGCCCGGGTGAGTTTGAGGCAAAGCCGCTGCTGCCGCCGAAGCACCGACCGAGCCGCAGGAAGGACGGAGCAAATGGTTACAAACGAGCGCTGCTCCTCGGCTCCACGATTTTCTCTTCGTCTTAAATGCACTTTATTGCACCTTTCCCGCAGTTTGTTCTGAGGACAGCCACACTAATAATCCTTATCCAGCACAGAGGAATCCCCCTCCTGGTTCTCAGCTTGAAGCCGCGGCTGACATTCAGCTGCTCTGATTTGTTGACTTTGATATTTTTTAATTATTCTTCCATACGATCTCTTGTTCGTGTTTCTGGTGCAGTTTACCTCCAACCACAGTCCGAGGCTGGCTAACAGTTGCTATAACGTAGCTTCAGCGTTTCCCGTCCCCAGAGTTTTAGGGCTGTGATTTCAGCAGAATACATGGCTTGTCGTTTCAGTGGGGGCTTTCAAACTGTGTGACAGCCGTGAAAGTGAAGAATCCATGAGAGAGGCTGTGTGTGTGTGTGTATGGTGCTGGGGGTGTTAGATATGGGCAGACTCTTTATTACACTGAAAATATTATTTTTGATTTTTGGTGCTCTGGAAGATTTTTGTTCTGTTTTTTGATGATGGCTTGAACTATTCCCCAAACTGAAAGTAGTTGCTTTTCGCGTATTTTGACAGCAGTCTCTAATAAATAGAAGTCCTTCCCAATGCTTAGAAAATCAGTGTATTGAGCACATGCTGAATAGCAAGAACAGCTATTTTTGAAGTTGTTCTGCCTTGTGGAGTATCAGTGTTTTATAAGTTCAAACCAGTATGTGCAATTCCTCGCCACTGTTAAGTTTGCTTTAAACAATGAGGTCTTTGCTCGGGAATAGTCCTGAGTTTGTTAAGGAATCAGTGCAGTGCTGGCCCCAATCAATAAATGAAGTTTGCTTGTGGCAGGACTGATGCAGCCATTATATAAGACAGAAGTCCATGTAAGTATTTGATTATTTTCTTAAGGGTTTCATTTGCTGGTTTTCAGGCAGAATAGTGTCAATTAGAGCAAGTGTTTAATCTTTTTTTTTTTTTCCACTAAGAAAAATGAAACTCTGCAAACGACACTGAAAACTTAGCACTGAACCTTGGTCTTGCAGGATTATTTCCCATCAGCTTCACTGACTTCATTCGCAGGAGTAAAGGCCACAGGAGAAATCCCACACAGGAAAACATCTTCTCTGGCCTGGAAACCTTGTTATCTTATATGTTCCAGGTATGAACTGTTGGTTCATTCCCGATGCATGAAGGGCGAATTCCTGCCTTTCTTACTCTGACAGGGTTTTGCCAGGGCAAATTTACTCCTGGCTTACACCATCTGTAACCTCAGTGGGAGCAAAATTCAGCCCTTTAGCTCTAATGGGGGCCTGTTTGATCTCGTCCTTTATTGCCGAGTGGTATCTGGAAGGGAGCTGAGCACAGAAACGTGACTACCACCGAGCTGCTATTTGTTGCACTGCATTATCTGTAGTATCCTGGTTAATCTAGAAACCTTTTTTTTTTTTTTCCTGCCTGGAACATTTTGCTGCAGCAAATGAAGAAGGGGGAAAAATTGAAGAGACCTTCATTTGGTGGCATAGAAAATTTGCATAAAATATCGCTCTAAGCATTGAAGGATCTTATTACATAGGGTTTTGATGATAATCTTTGTTGAAATAATATTTAACACATGCTGCACTTTTAATTAAGTATCTGAATAATCTCAAATTAATACCAGAGGTTTAAAAATAAGTTTTCATTTTAGTGAACTGTAACATAATAGCAAGCTGCATGGCAACCCCTTCCTTTACCCTTTGATTTAATTAAATGCCCTTCTGTGTGCTTCTTCTCACTTCAGAAATGCACATAAAGAAATCAGACCCAGACATTTTATTTAGGATTTTGCCACTTTTCCTTTTCCTTATGTCTTTGCTTATTTATTTGCCCTGCTTCCTCTTGGGCTTTGATTAAGGTGTTTCTTTAGGGATCAGCTCATCTGGGGCTTTGCAAACTGGCCTGCATGTTTGAAAAGGGCAGTTGCAGCGCGCTGGGGTTTCAATGTTGGTGGTGGTGACATGCAGGTCCCTGTTCAGAAGCAGCCAGCTGTGGCAGGGAAGTGCTGGGTCCTGCACTGCACGTGTCTGTGTGTGCCATGGAGAGGATGCAGCTGGGTGAATCCTGGGGCAGCTCACACAGCACAGTGACACGCTGGAGTGTGTTATGCTCCTGGAGTTTGATTATAAGGCAAAAAGGAGCTTAACAGTGTCATGGCTTCGGACAGCAATCAAACCGTTGCAAATAAATCCACGTTTATTCTATTTATTTTTTCGAATTAAAAAGGCCTGATCCAGCCAATTTGTTTGCCTTCCAGTAGGGCGTGTTTGACAATCTCTGCTTCATTATTCCGTCTCAAGAAATTCCACTAACCAAAGGAGGGGAAAACAGCCCTCGCTCAGATCCGTGTCGGTGAAATTGTTTTGCTGGAGCCACTTTGCTGGGCGAGCATGGGTGCGGGCTGGGGGGAGGCTGTTTACTGCCTTTATGGAAACATGCTCCGGTTTAGGAGCGCGAGGATGTGAAACAGGCTGGCTTTGAAGGCTTTCTGTTAGATTTCCCCCTTTATCCCTTTCCATCTATCATTGTAAAGGAGACATATATAACCACCGCACTTTGTATATTAAGGGGAGCTGCCTGATTTTTCCCTTTGCTGAGATAATGACGCTGAGGGTTGTTGACTGCTGTTATCTCTGATGACAGCCTTATCTGCATGGCTCTGATTCCCTCTCCCGGAGTCGGAGATATCCAGTCCTTCGGAAACTGACCACTGCTCCCACTGTGGCCAGGCAGGCTGGAAAGCAAATACTTAGGGGTGACAGAGTTCTTGATCAGATGTGCTGTTTGCTATGTTCACCTCTCCCACAGTACTGAAGTGAATATTGAAGGGAAACATTGGGGGTGAGAAGAAATTAGAGCCTCAAACTCAGGTTGGATAAAAGGCAAATGCCCCCAGGTCTCCCCAGACAGCCTCTGGTGGGGACAGTTTTTGTTGATGACCAATTGTTGAATGGTGTTAGCGTGGGGTTCATCTTCTCTGTGCCACAGAAACCCCTCACTAATGGAGCTGGGGATAATATTGATACAGCAGAGGGACTGTTATACCCTCCCGGCTGCACCAAATCAGAATCCAGGAGTTTATTTTAATTCCTCTGAATATAATAATCTGCAGTTAATTGGCTAACATTCACTGTGTCTCCAAGGTGCACAGTGCTGCTGCGGTTTGGCATGCTGCAGTTCTGTCCCTCAGAGATCTCAAAGCAAATTTCAAATATTTGTGAATTTAGCCTCTTAACAGTCTTGAGAAATGCTCTAGTTTTACTGCTGCAGAAAGTGAGATACAGAGATAGTGTGTGCACTTGACTGGGATCCCCCAGCTGTGCATGCAGTCAGCCATGAAATCCAGGTCTCCAAGCACCTCCCTGGCACCCTGCTCAACAAACCCATCCAGTCACCCAAGTTTTACCATAACAGCCCTTAAAACCAGACAACTGTTCCCATTTTCCAAAGCATGGGTTTCTGCAAACCCTGCTGAACTGAGAGTACCTTTCAGGGTGGAAAAACTCCACCTTAAAGCAGTGCTGAGCAGGAGCTCATGGAGTAAACGGTGGAAGAGCCCAGAGACGCGGGAGTTGAGTCAGAGAGCCCTGCCCATACTCTGCCTCATCTTCCCTGCAGGATCATCTGCCCTTTCTTAAGTAGTGAGGGCTATTAGAAGCTCTTTTCCTCCCTTTCATGCCTTATATTACAAGTGTTTCAATGTGAACACTTAGACCAATTTGATTGATATATGATCCAGCCTGCCTGTACCAACTGGCACCTCTGCTGTTGGTGCTCTGCCATCTGGACTGCCCTGAGCTGCAGTTTGAGGCTTCCAAGGTGAACTATAAAGTCAATGTTACTGAAAATGCACATTCCTGAAGTATGCTGATGCTTCCTCCCCCCCATTTAGAAATGTACTGTGCTGAAAACTGCTTCCTGGGGGGGGAAGGGGGAGAATATTGCATTTGCCCTAAAAGTTTAAAGGGATGTTTATTTTTTCAGTGCTTCAGAAGAAGGCAAAGCACTTTTTAGTACTGAAAAACAATTATTGACTAAAAACCAGAATTGGTACTGGGAAAACACTTTCATTTAATTTTTAATTTTTTTTTATTGAAAAGGAAGCAAAATATAACTGAAAACTTTCTGTTCAAAAAGCATTTTTATTTGAAAAGCTGTCTTTGTCATGTAAAGAGTTCTTTTTTTCTCACTCCCAGTATGGTTTTGTGCAATGTAATGTGTGGCCACCCAGGGCTCCTCCTGCACTTTCCCCGTGGCTAACTTGTGGGACTGTTTTCCTGAGACATGCAAAACAGTACTGATCTACAAATATTCACCTAAGAATGTAAGAAGTTTGTATAGGATATTATTAAATCAACAGAAATTTCAGTTGCAGACCACAGTTCAGAATATTCTTAAACACACTGTTTGAAGAGGAGCTTAGACATTGATAACTTGTCTGTTTTTTCCCCTCCAGTGCTTCCAGCTGGTCTAATAAGAGGGAAAACCTCACCCTGTGGATTTTGCTTTGCTGTTGAATGTGAGGACAAAATATGTCAAGTGAATAATACTTATTTTCCAAAGCTACAAGCGACTGAAAGGGGTTAGGACGGGATCTCGCTGCGGCAAAATTGGGATTACAGACTTGGATATAACATTACCTTTATCCTGGGTCTGTCTAGGGCTCTGATTCAAACCTGCTGGCTCGAGGGCTTCAGAGACAGAGCCCAGAAGGGGCCCTCGACACTGGGGTCCTGCTGGCTCCCTGCTCAAGTCACCAAGACACATCCTTCTGCATCAGTCTCATCAGCTGTGCCAGTGTCACCGGGAGCGGAGCTGCACAGCAGTGCCTGCCTGAGCTGAGCTACCTGTAAGTAGTGCAAAACCCTGTGCTAAAGCCAGCCATCATCTCTGCTGGGATTTTAACCTGAGCTCACAGACAGAACAGTAATTTGATCATTCAAGCGCACTGTTACGCAGCCCCGGTGATGATAAGGGTGGTTCAATTCCAGCATTTGCAGGATGGAAACTTTTTCCCTGATGATTTCTCTGTTGTGATTCCCCCACCCAGCACATGCCATCCTTGACCACAAATGTGCTCATTTTCCTGTATTGTTGCCAGCCACCCAGCACAGCACCACTGTGGCTCCTCTCCCACGCTGCAGCCCCGCCGTGGGAGGACATCCCTGTGTGTTCAGGATCACGGTGGGAGTGGGTTTTGTGTGTTGGCAGGACTCATCTGCAGCTGTGGGAATGTGTTCTGCCAGAAGCCCGCGTCTCCTGAGCATTAATTACTCAGCCCTGCGTGCTCCTCTGTTCCCAGGTGGAAAATGGAGATACCCTTCTTAACCCACACCATCACTTTAGTTCACTGCAGCTCGCAAGGTGCTCCTGCATCCACAGAGGGGAGGCACTGGAGAATTGACAAAGATGATTATTAAGGAGGTTATTAACAAATGCTACAGGTCAAATTCCACACCAGCTCCCAAGTTTGTGCTTGACATGGAGGTCAGTGTCGTGAACAACTCCCCATGTGGCTGGGAGCTGGACTTGACCTTTGAATGTAAAGCCAGGATAGGCAAAAATTAGGTTAAATAGATTTGACCTGCACCTGATAGGAATGCTTCTGAGGGAGTGAGGTGCTTTCTGTGGTATTACTAGAGTGTAAAACCATCTCCCGGGTGAGTTATGAGGGACTGGTGTAGTTGTTTTGCAAGCTGGTTTATCTAAACTTTTGGTATTTGAGGGGCTGTTGACAAACAAAGCTTTTGAATCTCTGATGGCTTGGGCAGACAGCAAACTGTGTACTTGCTGTGGGGGAAAAGCACTGCTCTTCTGGAGTGTGGTTTCCATTTAAACATTCGGAGAGCTCCTAGCTCTGGCCTGTGTTTATCTATGCCAAGTGTGAATGGGAATTGGAAAAGGAGAAAGAGAGAATGGCTGCGTTTTAAAAAGCTAATTTAAAAGCAGATGCAGTCTTCTGTAAAGATGATTCTGATTGTCCAGAGCCCTTTTAAAGGAACAAGGTTAAATGCATTTTATTGAGAATATAGGATTAGACACACACACACAATGAACAATATCGTCTTTATTTATTTCATACTTGTGTAGCTAAGAGTGTAAGTCAGTCAATTCCTGATGATTCAGGAATGCAAGGGGATTTTCTGTATTGTTTTTTTATTTCATAAAGCTCTTTATCTCTGGCTTTGTATGTTAGCTGTTTCTACACTGCCAGCAACCTCCCCCTGACCAGTATCCTTATGTAACCAAAGGGGGAAGAGAGGCATTGACTGGGAACAGGGCAATCAGTGGAAGCTACAGGTAAAATGCTTGTGAGTCTATTTCCATGTGCCCTGATTTAACAGTATAAACTACCTCTCTTGGGAAAGGCTGATGCTCACATTGCTCTTGCACACAAGATGACCGAGGGTTTAAAACAACCCTGTGAAGCAGGGAATCACAGTGTTATTTACAAAGTGCTGACGTTTTGGCAAAAAATATGAACAGACCCAGTTCAAACTGACTGCAGTCTGTGTTCAAAGCCATGTCTGCAGCAGGACTGCCTTTTCTTGTATATTTTCACTCTGTGATTTTTATCTTGGCTGCGTCTGTTCATTGCCATTGTAAAAGGAAGACATCATAATTTAAAGAAAAAGCGTGGGGAAATGGGAATTTCTTTTTTGTCAGCTTTATATTCAGGGAAACTGAGGCACAGAGAAGTCCTGGAGGTCTGTGAATGAAGAAAGCCTGTGAAGCAGTGGAGGATTTGGAAAGAGGGCCCAGGGTTTCCACGTCATGGCACTGGTAGATGTTCCCCATGCACAAGGATCACGGGAGAGCAGCCCAAAGGTTCTTCACTTGGTAGAGTTTGCCCACACACATCAGCAGCACACAGGAGCTAAGGGGAGGAAGAGAGTGTGCCTCATGAGTTAAGATTTTGTAGCGGTCTCTGATGGAGCAGGATGCTCCAGACTTGGATCATTTCTCAGGAAAAAAATGGCTGGAAGCAACTCGTCTTAAAACTCCTTTTGGATGAGCATAGCCAAAAACTTCAAGGGCCCAACACATGGGCTCTTGACAAAGAGAACTCCGGTCTCAACTACACATCAGTGTCCCATCAGTGGAGTCTCTTCCTTAAAAAAAAAAAAAGAAAAGAAAAGAAAAAAAATTTTTAAATTAATATATTAATTCCAGCTTGTCACAGACTGTCTGCCTTGTCTCAGCTGTCTGGCTTTACCCTCCCACCCTCATTTTAGTAGTGTCATCTCTCTAGATCCTATCTTACCTTTCTGGAGCAAACGCAGGCTCTTGCTTATGTAGACGGAGCCAGAATCTGTGCTGCAGAGGAGCAGTGTGTCACTGTGTGAGTTCAAATAAGCTGTGTTGAGTCATGCCAGCTGAGGATCCTGCTGCTCGGATTTATTGCTGAGAAAAGACCAAAAGTGAATGCCCAGCACAAGGGAGGTTCTGACTTACGTGCCCCATAGGCTTAATTAATATACAGATTTTTGTTCACTGCTAGTTCTTAAAACCAAAACCACTAACAGACAAATGATGCAAAGGACAAGGGCAGAAATGCTGTGTTCATGGCTTTTTACTGTCTATATAGCACCAAAGTTGGGTAAGGCGCTCTAAGGCATTTAATAGACACGATGGCATGAAATGCTGAACATAATTAAGCCAGATGGAGCTTTGTTGTTGATTTGAGTGGAGTCACGACTGCCCTTTCCCGAGAAGTTCCTGGTTTAAGGGTCATTCTTGCCTTGAACAGAGGTTCAGCAGGTAACAGGATTTGGATGTGCTGGGCAAAGTCCTGGCTTGGAGGAGCCTCAGATGGTGAGCATGAGCCCTAAGCACTGCAGAGCTGTGCTGGCTGGGGTGCCTCTCTTTAGCAAGGGCATGTCCCAATGGACCTACGACTACTCAGACATGCTGCTAAACACTTGCTCTTCCTGCTGTTGGGGATACCATAACAAAAATAGCCTCCTATAACCCGGACTTAAATTTTCGGTACATTCCTACCTATTACTTTGTTCCAGGCTTAATCTTGGCAGTGAATATTCCAGGATTCCTGCTCAGAAAATAGTGGTCTATGCTTTTTTTTTGCAAATCCTTGGGCTGAGTCACTAAAAATCTGTTATTTTCTTTCTGTGGTGCTGTCCAAGATTTAGAGGTTGCAATCCAACATTCAGGCAAAACAATGACCTTGGCTTGCAAGCAAGAAGGTTTTCAAAAGGCTGATTTAATTGCTGGAGGTTCTTACCTGCTTTCTGTGTCTGAAACTATAAGGGTACTTAAAAAATTACATTTTCATCCTTTTCCTAAAGCAATGAAGGCTAGACACTCTTTCTACCTGTTGAGGAATGTGAGGTTATTTGTAGTGCTCACCTTGAAACACCTGTCTTAGATACCTGAGTGGGGAAAATACTCTTCCTAATGTTTTCATGCTCCTCTGAAAGGGCCATTTAGAGACCAACCTCCCAAAGTTAGTTACCCAGATCACAGTTTATACGACAACCCCTCACCTCTGGTTTCACCTCATTTGTTGCCTCTGAGAGCTAAAACTGAAGCTTCAGGAAAAACCTTGTGTAGTATAAGCTCACTGTGAGCTTGTGGTCTCAAGCCAGCTACAAAAAACTAAGAGTGGAAGAGAAAGCCCAGCAGAGCTGTTTCCCAGAACATGGAAAATATGGCTGCAAGTGTTCTAGGACTGGAAATCTGGAGGTTTTTTCACTACCCCTTTTGACTGCATTTTTTACCCTTGTCTGGTTCCTGTGTCTGTACCAACACATTTCACTGGCATTTACTGTTTGTGCCGAGTAGATTTGACATCAGTGAATATACAACCCTTCCCACAGAACTGAGAGGGAGTTCTACCTATCCAGCTAAGAAGCTGTTTCATGTGCCCATGTCATCCCTGATCACAGTTAAGCAGCACATCAGTAGCCACAGTGCAAGAGAGAATGGGAAATGGCCAACAATAAATTTCAAGGAATCCCAGTTCACACATAAGATGTTCCATAGCCATAAAAGTTGGTGAGAGTTGTTGTGCAGATTTTTCCAAATAACAAACGATAGGATAAGAAGAAACAGCCTCAAGCTGCACCAGGAGGGATACAATGCAATTGGATATTAGGAAGAAATCTTCACCAACTGGGCAGTCAAGCACTGAAACAGGCTGCCCAGGGCAGTGGTGGAACCACCATCCTTGGAGGTATGTAGAAGACATGTAGAGGTAGCACTGAGGGACATGGGTTAGTGGTGACCTTGCCAGTGCTGGCTAAACAGTTGAGCTCTGTGATCTGAAAAGTCTTTTCCATCCTAAACAATTCCGTGGCTCTGTATCTCTGACATACTTCACTCCATCTGTTCTCTTGCATCTGCAGGTTTATCTGCTGCAGTCCCATCTTATATTTAGCAAGAGCTATTGGGTGGGATTGGGAGGGACATAATGGCTAAGTTTCACAGTGCTCAAATCCCTCCGTCATTGTTTTAACATCTATGTAACATTTCTTTTTGCTTTTCCCTTCCAGAATTGAAAGGCCCTTTCATGGAGCGCAGTGACCTGCCCTGGAGGGCTCTCCCTGGCCTGCGGTTTCATGCTCTGCGGTCCCATCCAAGACAACTGCATTTGGGATTTCTCTTCCAGCCCATTTCCCACAGAGCAATTTGGAGCATTTCAAGTACGTTTCTGTAGCACAGGACTGAGCCTGGGAAGCACTGCAGACCATGTGTGGGAAGGTGTCCTGTGCAAAGACTGCCCTTACACGGGAACATATATGAATAATAGGAAATTGGGTGGGTGGGGGATAACGTTGGGATTCATTGTCACTGCAAGGAGTGGAGAGCACTGCCTTGGTTTGGTGGTGCAGATCCAGGCTCTATCCCAGGACTCTGCTCCTGCCACGGTCCCTGTGGCATGGGCACATCTCTGCTGTCCCCTACAGCAAAGGGGTCGGCATCAACGTGTGGAAAAGCTTGTAAATACTGCTCGGTGGTTTAAGGCCAGCAGGGAGAGAGCAGAGCAGCGGGGCATTAACTGAGGGGCTTTAGAGGATCGGGAAGGACCTGAAAGGGGAGGATTTGGTGGCGCTTCCTCTGGGCGAGGAACGCTGAATGCTCGCACGCTCCTCATTGTATGGGGAGGATAAAGCGGGCGGCCGGAGGGACTCGGGCTCGGGGTCCGGCCGGCGCCAGCCGAAGGAGCCCAGCCCCAGCGGGAGCCCGGCCAGCCTCAATAGCCAGCCCCACTGCCTCCCAGGCCGCCCGGCACACGGCCCCGCTCACTTTGAAGCCCCTTGTGCTGCAAAGGGGTGCTTTCTCTGGCTCTTGTTTGCTGATGATCCCTAAATTAAGAAATGCAAATCTATTCAGGGCAGATTCCTTTTCCAAAGGCAACTTGCCTCAGTTGCTAATTCCCTCCATGGCTTCTATACAGACCCCTCAGCTTCTATACAGACCCCTCGCAAACACCTGCAGCTTTTTTTTTCTTCCTCTCCCCCTTTTTCCAGGGAGGGGGTGGCAATGGGGAGTTTATTGAAAATCTTTGTTTTCTCTGGTGCAATGAAACTTGCTTTGCTCTTTTGCCTTCTTTTCTTTCCCCTTTTCACAGAATAAATACAGCTGATCCATCTCCAGCCCCTCTGCACGTGCCAGAAGAATAAATCGCCCGCCTTGCCCCCAGCCCCCTCCTTTAATTCTTTCCCCTGCTGCTGTGTTTGCTTATTCTCGCTGCAGCTGTAGTGCTGGTTGCAAGCGTGAGTTGACCTATTGCTGGTTTGTTTGGCACTGGCTCTGCAGAGCCATCCCCCCAAAAAAGACTTTGAAATTAACTGTTAGAGCCCTCACTAGGCTTCTTTTTTTTGCTCCTCCCTCTTCTTATTATAGCACTTGCCTTTTGTTGCCAGTGCGAATACAAATACACACACACACCACACACAGGCGTGCAAGCACTGGGGAGCGAGGAGAGTGAAGCCCCTGAAATATTGCACTGTCCAAAGTCCGCGGGTTAAAACAAACATCAACACTGCGTCAAATAGTTTGCCCGTAAGAGTCTTTTGTTATGAAGATAAGCTTGTTATCTCTTTCATTCAGATTTTAATCTGACAGGTCATTTGCATACTGCCAGCCGACTTCAGGGTGTGCATTAGATCCACTTTGCNCATATAAATCCGCGTAGAAAAGGTAAAAAAAAAAAAAGAGGGGGGGGGGGGGAGAGAAGCAAAGAACCCCTTTCAGATACTCCCAGTTATTGCTACTACTTTTTGTGCTGATTGTTGATGCAGAAAAGTTCTCCTGGCTCTTGAGGCTCTGTATGTTTTCGGGTAGCCAGGATGCCATGAGCTGCATCCTTGAGGTCTTGCAAAAGATCCCATTGTGACCCCTGGGCCCCTTCCTCACCCAAATCCCTCTTCAAACCCTGCTAGGCAGACTCTTTCCCCGCACTGACCTCTGTTGCCCGGTAAAACCTAGACCCTGCCCTCAGTCAAGTTAAGCCTGTCCTGGGCTTGCATGAGAAGGGATCAAGCCCTTGGGAATAACAGGACAAGGAACAATGCCACAATGCAGTTAACAAGCCACCTATTTAGCAACTTCCATGTAAATATGCCTCTTCCTGTAGTTATTCTACTTATATGTCTCTCTATATTTTTACTTCTTCTCCACCTGAAGCTGGATCCTGCATCCTTACTCCTGAAGCTCCATCTCAGGTGCTGGAGGGATTCTAGGGACAAGGCTGCTTTTACAGGTAACAGGAATTCACTGTGTGACTGTGAAAGAGAGAAACTATGGGACACAAGTCACTTGTGGTGCAAGTGCAGGTTGGTGGGGTTGTGTTGCACTGTGGGCACAGAGAGCTACAGCAGTTTCTGGTGTCTGGAAGGTACCATTGGCACAAAAACCCAAACAAACCAACCAAAAAATCCCCCAACAGTTGGTGAAGGTGTTATCAAAATGCATGGCTGCTGTGGATCTGTGGTTCTCACCACTGTATGTTTCTGTGACGACACAAACCGGGAATTTCAGGTTCTGGATCTGATTCCTCTCACATCTATGTTTGGACATATTGCTCACACCCACTTTTCTCTTCCTGAGACCAGCCCACATAACGTCAAGATTCCTGTGTTTCTTGGAGATGCAAGCACAGGTTCCAGCCTGCCCTGGTTTGGCTGTCCCCACCATCTGGCCGTGGACCACCAGCTCCTGCCAGCTCCTGCCAGCACCTCCCTTTGCTTGTGGTGTTTCCTGCACCTCCTTTGAGATGCTGAAACAATGAACTGCGGACAAGATTAAACCTGGTGCAATTCTTGTCCTGTGCATGGATGTATAACCACAGCTCTGCTGAAGACCACAGAAATTATCCTGGGGTAAGTGAAAGGTAAAACTATGACTCTCCTTCCTGAAATACAATGGACGACCCGTGAGACAAGGCCACAGTCCCCCTACAGAGAGGGATGGTGTTCCTGGGGATTGTGTCCGAAACCACAGCAGGCAGGGCTATAGGAGAACATTTCCTTCAGCCCCAATGGGGTTAAAGATTGGATCTGATGACATTAGTGTAACCAAAAGAGAGAAGTGAATAGTTGCAGGGCATTTATTCAGCTCTAATGTGACACGTTCAATTCTTCTGTTCAGAGCCGGTAATTTTCTTACATATATTAATTATTTGAAATAATTCTCTGAATAACATCTAGGAATAATTCAGGCAATATATCTTGATAATGAACCCGTTACTAGTGAATGGCTGAAATCTCAGCTGTGCTTGTGACTTTGGCTTGGGTGAACGTTCACACGGCATTGTTTGTTCTCTGAAATACTAGTACGTGACTTTCAGAACCAGATTCTGGTCTGAATTGCTGTGTTTATGAGGTTTCTATTATTTGCCATTTCGGTAAATGTTCCTGACAGTAAATGCCATTGTTAGAATATTATTGGTAAACAAACATAAAAACATGTGAACGCAGGCAGACCAAATTTAAACCATCTATTTGAAATGATGGTGGGGAAAAAGGTTTGAGATATGTAACCACCTCCAACCTTAAAGGAAGTTGCTGGGAGAAGGGTTTCTCTTCACAGCTGATATCTGATCCATTCTTTTCCAATTTCTTGTCAGGATTTCTCAGGGCAACCCAGAGCAGCAAACCTTTCTAAGCAAAGTCCCACATAATGCCACAGTAATGGAAAAACAGGAGTGTTCCCAGTACTCTGGCACTCTGGGATAGGCTGCTCAACGGTATTTGCATGGGGCCGTTGAGTCCCTGAGCGTGGTGTGTGGTACAGGCAGGAGAGGGGTGTGCTGCTCCTGCTGTGGCTGCCATTTCTGGAGACGACTGGGACAAGGTGATTGAGACATCCAGTCCATGCTGGGGCTCTCAGGCAAGGGAGCTGTGCCCTGTTATTTATCATCCAGCAGCACTGCCAGTATTACCAGGACTGAGGCAGCCCAGAGCAGTGTCCAGCGCCACTGGCTGAGTAAGGAGTGTGTCTTTTGTGATGAGGAGTGGCAGCAGAGCCATCCCCAGCCAGCAGCGGGGAGAGTTGGCCGGGCACTGCGGGTGTGACCGTGCTACCAGAGCAGGGCCAGCCCTGCTCCGCTCCCTGCTCCAGCCAACCAGCCCTGTACGCTCACAAGCATGGGAGCATTGGAGTTTGGGAGGGATTTTCTGTCCAAAATCTGGACTGCTTGGCCAAGGATGGAGTGGAAAGGAAAGGCAGAGACACCAATATGCAAATAGGGAAGAGCTTCTTCTGCAATCCAGCTTCCAGCTTATGCCCTAAAATTGACAACACTTAAGGCCCCTGGACTAAAGGAAATGTATGCAAAATGAGAGCTCTGCAAAATCGCTTGGTTCAAGGCCAGCTCTCTTGCTTTGCTTTGCTGCTCCTTGGCATCAGTCTTTCAGACAAGTAAGCAAGTCAATGGCTAGCAGTATTGCCAAAAAAAAATCTTTCTAGCTGTTTTCCATATAGCTAATGAGAATGCAAATGTGCTCATTTTCTAGGCTTGCTTACAGCCTCTGCTGCTTCCTTTCTATGGAGGGTACCTAAGTGTCCTTCCTTTTGCCATATGACCCAAGTACATCACACTGGCTGGTGGGGTTGTCCTTGTGTTGCCAATGAGAAATTGAATGTTTTGAGTGGAACAACAAAGTAGGAAGCAGAGCCTCTTAAGCACCTGCTGTGCACTATCCTTCCACATGCTGTCCCTGGAGGGTTAAAGAAAGACCGTTTTAGAATAAGAAAGGCAGACAAGAAGGTCTGTCTTTGTGAGTTAGATATCGCATCAGAGCCAAAGTCACACGGCATAAGGACTTCAGTGAGCCCACGGTTGGACAGTGTAGGGTGTCTTTGCTGGGTTCTCCTTGGGAGTTTTCCTTCTTCTCATGAGCACTCTCTTCCACATTTACAGAAGTAGTGTTGCTTTTCTAATCCCCCATCAAAAGGTTTCTAATTGGGCTTGCAGTGTGATACCACTTAGAGCTGTGATCCCTTCAGAAATGGGGTGGTGAATCTACCTTTCACTGTGCTTCTCTATTGAAGAACAGAGCCTCTCTTGACCAAAATCTCTTCTTGTGCATTATAAAATCAGCCCTGGGTGCTTTTCAGCTACCCAAGCCTGGACAGAGTCCAGGCAGTGTCCCAAGTCCTGTTTTTCAGGGACATGTCTCTTGCCTGGCTCCCTTTCTGGGGATGTTGGATCAGAGATGAGAGCTCAGTAGCTTGTGGGCATTGTTGCATCCTCTGTCCTGATCGGCACTCTGGACTCTTCAGGGACCATGGGGACAATTCAATAAAGGGACACAACGTCTGCATAGGAATTTTTTCCACACAGACACACACACTTCATCCCTAGACAATGCAGGAACGCTGCAAAGCGAGGCAAAGCTGTCGCCTCCTGAGCATTGCCCTTTTCTCATCTCTCCCGTCTGGTGTATGTCTCCAGATTTGCCTCCAGTCTTTCACAGAGCTCAGGTTCCTCTGGCTGAGCCTCCCAGTCTGGCCACCAAAGGGCTTCTTCTGCTCTGAGAACAAGTCCCTTTTAAAAGCAGCCTGACATCTTTCCTTTGTTCCTGGCTTTCCACTAGGATTTTCCATGATGCAATCCCGTATGGGGTTACTGGCAAAGAGCTGTTAAAAGTCAGTAGCTCTGCCTGGAGCAAACCCATTGTTCTGCCAGCGCAGAGCCCTTCAATGACGCTGACTCCTTCGTGGCCCTGCTCCTGCTCCCCAGCCCCACCGGTGGGGGGACGTCCAAATCCAGGAGGGAAACAGCAATAAACGCCAGGCACAGCACAAAGAGCAATGGGTGATAAAACGCAGCCACAGCCCCAGACCATCACTCTGGCTGTAGCTGGGGACTGGGCTGGGACTCACCAGATGCTTCTCACTTTTCCTGGGGAAATTCACAGACTGCTGCTCCAGCAGAGAAGGGTTATTTTGGAGAGGAAAGTGAGAAGCTGTAGCTTTTATCCTTTTGGAGGAGCAATTTGCAAGGAAAACAATGCAGGATTCTCTGGACTAAGGAGTATTAGCTGCATCATCTTTAAAAAATAATTTAGCCAAGTGAATGTTGGCTGGGGATTAGCACCCTTGCAGGCGCTTTGGTTGCAATGAGGGGATGTTTGCTGAGATTTATTGATGTTGGGGATTGTTCCAAATGCATAGGTGACATCTAATGCCAAAGCAGCTCTCCGGCTTGCTAATAAGTCAAAGGCTCTGCAAAGTTTTCAGCAGTGTAGCCATTAACCCCAAAACTACAATATCCCTTGTGTTTTTCCAGCATGTTCTGCCAAGATTTCGCCTTAAGCAGAGAAAAGATGAAAACTGGAGTGTCTTACAGCTGAAAACTGCTGTCTGCTGTGTTGTTCCCTGGGACAGAGAAGAGCCTGTGTATAATCAACACTGAGCAGGGAAACATCCCTACTGTCCAGCACAGTAATTTTCTTCAGTGTTGGACAAGTGGAAAAAGGAAGAAAGCCACTGAGAATGGTCCTGTCTGGGGAGTTGCAATCTTGCATCCCCCGTGCTCTTCTGCTTCTGGTGCTCAGATTTACAGGGCTCCAAACTCAAGTTTCAGAAGGGCTTTCTGGGTAGTTATATCAGTTATATCAGTTATATATTCAATTTCATCCAAGCAGGTCTTGCTATGGGAATTACTTCTTGTGGCAGTAATGTGGTTTTCATCTCTACCCTTTACTAGGGATTGCACATTTGAAATGGAGATAAGCTGCAGCTGAATTCCAGTAGTAACTGACCAAGACTGGTGATTGGAAAAATCCCTCAGTTAAGATATTTGTAGGAAATAAACAAATGCTGTTTTAGTGATGTTGAAATGTTTAGTGACTTCACTTTGATGTGCCTGTGCTATTGTGTTGGAAGGACTTCAACTTTTATATTCTATCCTCTCCCGCAAAATATGAAACCTTTATTCCTAGAAATTTCCATCAGTTTTATTTAAATCAATAAAAAAGTACCTCCCTCATAAAAACCCAAAAAGTTTAGAGTTAAACCAATAGTTTTGTTCTGCTCCAAATTTTTTAAAATGCCAGCTACATCATAATGAAAACCGACATGATTTAGATGTTTGAAGCAAAATTCTTGTTTCCTTTTATTCTCTGTAGTTCCTTGGTGAGGAATTACTTCTACTTGGGACACTTAGACAATGATTTGCAGAGTTAAAGGATAGAAAGGGAACATTCCAGGGTCATAGACGTGTCAGTATCGTGGGTAGGTGCTGCAGGACTTCTTCCTGTATTTCACTTGGAGAGTTGAAAAAACCGAGGCAGTGACTCAGTGGTGAGCTAATGAATTATTTCCAACTTTCAAGGAACAAAACCAAATAGTTGTGATAACAAGATAACACATGCTATGTTATTGCTAGAAGTATGCTTCAGTCTCATGTGTATGCTGAATAAACAGCTTTGGTCTCTTTGCAATGAGAGAAATATTTTGTATCACCCCTTCTATCACGAAAAAGAAGTGGGCTCCTGACCACTCCTGGGGAGATGATTCCAGTGTGGATAAATGCAATCTCAAAGACTGGTCATGGTCGATTCACTTGACAGAGCCATTCTTCACATCCTTTCTTTAGTGTCCAAAATGAGCAGCTCACCTGCCTCTCCAGCCCTCTGGAAGAAGCAAAGCCATCAGTAAGGCCGTGATTGTTTCCGTGGACCCTCTACTGTGCCGCTTCAGACAGTGCCCGGCTTTACTTGTGCCCAGCTCCAGCTTTGGGTTTTACAGGATTGCTGTTCTCAAAATACACATGGACTGTGCCAAGGAGGAGTCAGAGGGATGCTGTTAGTGGGGCACTGGGTGGTGCAAGTTAGCCCTTGTTCATGGGAGTCCATGAACAATTAAAGGATGAAAATTGTAATTAATGCAAATCAGCATGAGTTAATGGAAAATAGAATGTGATGTCTCTCTTTGGTTTAGTTGATAAAAGTGATAGTAGTGTACAAGACTTCTGTGAGACATTTGACTGGGTACCACATGACATTTTGATTAAGGATCTAGAGCAGTATAAAATCAAGAGGGTGTGCATTAAATGGATTAAAACCTGGCTCCCTGACAGGTCTCCAAATGTAACTGTAAATCATCTGCCAGCTGTGTTTGTAGCAGAGTCCCTCCAGTATTCTTGCTTTTAATATCTTTATCAATGACATGGAAGAAAACATAAAATCACCACTGATGTGGTCTGTTGGTGGTGTGATGAGAAGGAAACAGTAAATAATGGAGAGAGGAGGTCACTGATAGGGGGAATTCAGAGAACCTGGGGAGCCAGTCTCAAGCAAACAACAAATATGTGGATGCAGGTGAATGCAAGAACAAAGAATAAAAGCTGTATTTACAAGACAGTGAACCCCAGGAGGAAGGATCCTGAAGAAGCTTTTGGGAAGCTTTTTTGTTTTTGGAAAAGCTTCTTCACCAGCCAAAATCAGCTGACTGTATGGTCTTGGTGCTGAACTGTAACTGAGCGGGAGGACACTTGGAGGTAGAAAGAGCATAGAGTGTCTTCAATTTATTTCCTCCTGATGGCAGTGCTGCTGTGGTGAGTAAAAGCATCAAAATGTTGGAGAGGGTTCAGGAAAGAGCCAGGAAAGTTTTGGAATGATGGCAAAGCCCTGAGTGACCCCGTTTGTTAAGCCACCAGAGCAAAGTTGAGGATAGACTTGGTCCCAGTTTGCAGATGCGGGAAGTAAAGTAAATACTAGGATATTTTTTTTCTGTAGTAGACCACTGCACAGCAGCTGGAAGCTGAGTGTGGAGGCAGTCAGATGGGGAAAGGGCTGAGAGGAGTCAGCTTGATCAGGAATTAATTTGTGCTGTCTGGGATCTTTGTCCAGGCTCAGTAACTCATGGCATACCTGAGTGCAGGACATCAGAATCTCAGCCAGATTAAACCAGCACTGCTACAGTGGCATAGCCAGATTGGTGACTGACACCTGCACGTAAGTAAAAGCTGAAGCCCTGCTTATGTTGAAGTCTGTACCAAAAGTGCCAGTGGCTCAGGGGAGGTAGAACTACCCTTGAGAGTTCTTAGGCACCTTTTTATCCTGGTCTATATATACAAAAGTGGAAAAAACCCTGAAGTATTTTTAAACTAATGTAGTACAAGTTATTGGATGAACATCTCAAAATTTATTTAAAACTGCTGTAGGTGGTGCTGGTTGTGACTCCAAATCTTTAGACAGGTGTTCACAATGTTAGCAGCTGTGACAGCTGCAATGTTACCTTAGCCACAACCGACTGGTTCTTGTCCACCTCAGCTTGAAAAGATTATATCTGTCAGTGGTTTGTGGGGTGGCAGCCTCTCTAGGGAGGTGACAATGAGCATCTTGTGGTCAAACCATCAGCTAGCACAGGAAGACTTGGATGACAATTACGTCCATCACAACCTGTATTCACAGCATGAACCAACATCTAAGACTGATTCAAGTGTAGTTGCACTGGTGTTGCTATGTATTTAAGCTGTTTGTTAAACAAGATCTTAGGCAGTTCAAGTTTCATCGAGAAGAATAAGCTAATGACAGGGATGGCTTTACTGCAGCTTGAAGGTAGCTTCGGCTAATGCAGTTTATTTTGCAGGATCAGGCCAGGAGAGTGCATTGATAAGTGGCAGATCAGTCACTGGCAACTGTTTATACCCTGTGAGCGGAAGAATGCCCAGGCAGATTCATTTGGGTGTTTCATGCCAACACAATGAGGTCCAAGGGAGGCTACAACTGACATAATTTACACACCGTGGAGTTAGGAGGCCAATGAACACTGAATCCAAGAGGGACCTGTTTTAACTTACATTTGCTTACAAGGCTTTGGGGAACAAATCTGTGTTTTGGCTAATCCATCTAGCTGGGCACCGCATCCAAAAGGGGCAGCACTGCTCTTCTGCTTCCCGCCTCACCTTGTCTCTTGTGTTGGATGAAGTGACCATGCAACCATTTGAGGAGCTAGATTTGCTTGCTGCTGTGGCAGGCTCTGTTTTGGTGAGCTGGTTTCAAATTGGATCCAATCTACTTGGAAAAATTATAACTTTCAGAGTGGCTTTCCGGTAACTACAGTCCAAAAGAGTGGGTGGGATTTTTGTGGCAACCTTCAGTCAGAAGGGGAAGGAGCATGTTCAATAAGAGTTGATTTTCTGGCTTGGACTCTTTGAGATGGGCATGACATTATCTTAAATCCCTCTTCACAACAGCAAAGCAAGTTAGCAGCATATTCTAATGAGACAAATTGTGTAAGAAAGCAGTGTGCGAGCACAGTGACCAGGTTACACAGGGGCAGAGTTAGTGGGCTAAGGAGAGCCTAGACTGAAATAACATGCAGTACTGTGCAGGTTGAAAAGCTACAGTAAGAGGCACAGGTGCAATTCATGTATCTGTGGGGTCTATGGTGACACTGGAAGAGCCATCATTTGCTCTTCCATAATCTGTCACCCATCACTGCTGCCTCAAGCACGGGAAGTTTAATTTCCTATGAATCATGGTGTGACTTGAGAAGTTTAATCCTACATCTTTCCGAGCATCCACTGACAAAACAGTAGAATAAGTCTGCTGTGGTATTCCTGCCTGCTTAGTTGCTGGAAATTGTCCTCTGGCTGTTGGTATCTTCATCAGCTTCAGCTTCACCTGCAGACTGGACTGCTGTGGCATCCCAGGTTGGTGGATTGGAGATGTTGGTGAAAGAATTGCTTGAGTTAAAGGCAAGCGTCTGATGTCAGGGGACTCCTGCCAGTCATTGTTCTGCTGCCTGTGTGAAAACAGGCTGAATTCTGTGGTTTTGCTATGTAGCATTCTTATGTAGCTGGCTGAGTTGCCAACATGATAAATGCAATTACTTTTTCCAATTGTTATTTTTGCCCAAAGCATGCAATTGACACTGAAGTCTGCTGGGCAGAAGGGGAATGTAGCGGCTGCTCACATCCCCGCAGTGGCATGATGATGTGAAGGCATGGACTGCAATGATGGGAAGCAAACACTGTGCATGGTACGTCAGCAGCAGGCACCCATCTGTGTGTCCGTCAGGCCTATCTTTGGGCGTCGGTGGCTGGGGGGTAATCTGCTTTCTTGGTGTCATTGAAGGAGGAAGGATGGAGTTTCTAGATCAGTTGCAACATGATTTTCCCTGGAAAGGTGGGAGGGAGTGGGATTTGGTTGTGCAATGCAGTTGAAGGGAGCTGTATTGCACCACCTGGGAGGGGAGCAATGGCAGCAGAGGCGCCTCCCTCTCCCCTGTGCCCACCAAGGCCAGCCACGTCTCCAGCTCCCAACAGGAGCATTCCCAAATGGGAAAAAGGATTTGGGGCTCTTCTCCAGTGGGAGGCAAGACTTAACTGGACCCTGAGCTTGGGAGGGAGCACAGCTCTCTCATAATGATGGGGATAAGAGTGTTTGCATAGAGAACGGAGATGTGCTGGCTAATTTGGTTTGTCTGCGTCCTTTGGGAAACCAACACTATGGGGTGACTGGTGCTGTAGGCTCCCTACACTGCGGCTTAATCAGTTGAGTAAAATGACAGCCCAGTCAAGCTCCCACCGTGGTGGTTAAAGTTTGTTTTAGACACCTTATCTAATCTCTCCCCTAACTTTTGCTGGGGGAAAGCGTTTATTGCTTATATCGTGTTACTCCATGAGCACTTGCTGGCTGCGGCTGTTTGCGTGTGTGTATGTAGATGTGAAGCCAGATAACTTCAGGCCTTGCAGTTTTATGGGTCAGTCAATCCAAACTGCTTCCACTGGCAGATGTGGGGATGTGCTGCATTCGTTACCTGTGGGCCATGTGCTATCAGGGTGTAAATCAGCAAAACAGGGCTCTGTTTATACACATAAATTGCCCCAATGTGACAGCTTAATACCCTTTTGACTTTTTACCCTCGGTGGGGGAGAGCCTCAAATGTCTTACGGCATTGCTCACCCCCGGGATGACGGCAACGCAGGGAAACCAGCCCCGCTATAAAAAGAGGGAGCATGCTTTGCTCCCGTGTGTCTTCAGGCTTGGCTGCGTAGCCACCAGCTCCCCGGAGGGGAAAGGCCCTTCCAACAGACCAGTCCAACAGGAAATTATCTGCTCACCCTTTGCTAAATTACTAGCTGGACAGCCAGTCACAGGGTCCCAAAAATGCCAGCTCCATCTGTTCCCCTACGGACATGATTCCCAGGCACGCAAGATCCTGGCTTGGTCACCAGGAGGGCAAACCCACCCGTCCGTCCCTTCCCTGCAGCGCCTTGCGCAAGGCTCGGTTTCATCTCTTCCATGGGACACGAAGGTCACATTTTCCCAGAGCAATCACAGGGTAAAACCTGCCAGGCTTCCTTTAGCTCTGGCTGAAGGATTTTCTTGCTCCAGGAGATGCTTTATTTTTTTCAGCAGATGAGAGAGTGTTTCCAGTGAGATAATAGGGAGTTGACGAGAGGGAAGAAGAGCCAGGACATTCACAACAAAATGGATTGTTGTGATATTCTGAGGAGCTTTCCAAATTTAAATTAAGTGGGAGCAAGGTTAAGATTGTTGAAATCGAGATCCTCCCCTTCAGAAACGTCCTTTTTGCGTCCCCCTATATTGTCTCCATCATCTTGGAGAACAAGAGCTCAAGTCTGCATCCAAACCTTTGGTAACGCCCTTGACTTTTTTCCTTCATTTAGTGCATCCTAAATCTGACTGCACTAAACCATCCTAAACCCAACCTAGAGAAAAGGAGACCCTCTTAATCAGGACGTTTTCTTGTGCTGACACTGAAAAGCCCTGGTTGGGACTCTCAATTTATTCCATTGTCCTTTTCAAGCCCTCCTCCCCATCAGCACCTGAGCTCTGTTGGAGCATGGCAGGTCCCAGCTCACTTGCATGCTCTCACCCCAACCAAGAGCATCCCTGTGCCCTTGCACGAGAGAAAGACATCTGCAGCAGGCCTTTCCCAATCTGCTTTTAAAGTGCAAGTTGAGCCTGAAAATTGATCCTGTAGGAGAGTGACCTTGTGAGAACGTCCTTCCCTCTGGCTGATCCCAGGTCAAATGCTCTCAGTTCATGAGTCACTGACTCCCACGGTAGCTAGGCTGCTCCTACCCCCACTTCTTCTTGCCCATGCAGCAGGAAAGACCCTGCAGCTGGGATGTTGCATGGAGCAGAAGGTGACCCCATCCCTGCTCCTGGCCTTCGATCCCCTTGGTGCCCAAAAGGTGGCTTCAGTGCAAGAAGGGCTGAGGACCAGCTTAGGTGGCTGGAGAGCAGTGCGAGTGCTCCCCTTTACCTGCAGGCATCTCATTTTACCTGGCTGGGACTCCTTCCCATGCTGACACTACTCTGGTGCCATTTCTCAGATCTCAATTTAAATTCTCAGCCCAAATGATGGCATTTCTACAGTACACTTAGGGTGATTCAGCAAACTGTGGCTTCCTGCAGGGAAACGTATGAGGAAACTCCAGGTTGGATGCTCTGGTGTTTAATATCAGGAGTGTCCATGCTTCAGCCCTCATCTCAGCATGGGTTCAGTGTTCTCTTGTCTACCCAGCTCTGGCAAGACTTGAAAGCAGTTGGTATATTTGAGGACTCTGCCCTTCTGGTAAAGTTGGTTGAAATCAGCCAGGGAGTTCACAAGTTTTAATAAGGAGAGAGACAGACACACCCACAGCATGATCACAAAGGAGTTGTTTCTCTAGGAAACTAGGCTGAAAAAAATGGTTGTTTAAGTAAGCAAATATGTTTCTTGGAGACACTAGAGCAGGGGAGGTGGGAGGGGAAGTGTGTGTTTATATAGCTGTTGACACAACCTCCCCTTAAGCATTAGTTTCTTGGTTTAAATCTCTTTATCCCTATTTATGCCCATTTTTATCATGCTGGTTATTAGTCCTAATGACTTGCTCTGCCCTGTGCTGCTGCCTTCATCTCAGCAACCTCCCATTTTGCTGCAGAACTCTACAGACCACTTTGCTGAGATCAGCCCATCCAAACAACTTCACGCATATAATCAATGAACCCAGTGAGGTAGAGGGGATTGGCAGGGCCCCGCAGGGGCAAGGCAGAGATGTGAGCAAAATTAATCGGTGGCTCAAGCTCTCCTATAAAGCTCCTGTTTCAGGATTTGCAAACTGGTTTCCTCTATCAGCTCCAAAGCATCAGAGCTGCTAATCCCAGGGCAGTAAAGGCCTTTTTGGTCTGAGCTCTCAGCCAAAAACTCAAGTGCCTGTAAGTTGTTCTAGTTTTTCCAAAACTGGGTGCAGTGGTCAGGTGTCCCTTTGATGCACTCCTGTTTATTTACAAAGAGACTGAAAGGTCCCATTCCCCCAAAGGTGGCAGGAAACAGGCAGGGACAGAATTTGGTACCTTGTTCTTCCTGTTAGGGCTGATCTCACATGTGAGTAAACAGCGGGTGCGTGGTGAGCTGCAGCGGAGGCTTTGCTGCCTGAACAGCCACCCATCCTCCTGTTTTCCACTCCTGGACGCCTGTGTGAGTATCCCTTTCACTTTCTTCCTGGCTGGCTCAATGCAGGAAATCAGACTGATTAAAAACTAAAGGGGAAAAAAAAATTAAAAAAAGAAGAGAAAAATGTGTTTTTTTAAAAGCAGAAGAAAAAAAAAATTAAAGATCATTTTAATTAGGTTTGAAAAATCTGCAGTGCAGTTGACAGGCGGGCTGACAGGGCTCCCTTTCACCGAATTGCCCGGCTCAGGGCTTTTCATCTTGTGTGCAGAATATTTTGACATTCATGCTTTCTTGGCTCCGTTTGTAGAGCCCAGTGGAACCTGCAGCCTAATTAAATGTAACAATTCCTGAAAATGAGGGTTGTTATTTTTTTTCCTAAGGATAATAATAGAGGTTTTATTTTAAAAAGAGCTAATCTATTTACTCTAGGCTGCCTGCTTCCTGACCTGGCCTCAGCACCTGAGGGGACAGGAACAGAATGAATTAGACAGGAGCTTAGTCACTGGAAAAGATGAGGGTGTTAATGTGCATGTGTGTGTGTACATGTGTCCTGCGTGCTCCACTCGAAGAATTGAGAGGTAGAAGGTTAGGAGGCTCAGATTTTCCCTGGCAGCTGACTTTTTTCCCTTACTTTTGTGGTCAGGTGCTGGGTTTTAGCCAGTGTCAGAGCCTGCGGGCTCTGGAGGGGCTGCACCATCGCTGCTCTGGCTCCTTCACTGTGGGCACCAGGACCTTTGCAAACCTGGGGCTGTGCAAGCCAGGGGGTGATGGCAGAGCCTTTGTGCAGGGAGCTGTGGTAAAAAAGGAGAAGGAAAACACAAGTCAGAACTGTCAAGGACTGGACGTGCCCAACTACACACCAGCAATCGGCACCCCTTGGTGCCCAGAGCTTTCCTTCCAGGGCTTTAACCACAGTGGTTCATTTTTACCATGGCATTACTCCTGCTCCCTTGAGCACATCCCTGCATCCTTATAACTGGTGAAGCACAGGCCAAGCTCCGGGAGAAAGACGAGTCACAGGAAGTTGCTGGTGCCTCTTGCTGCGGGTTCCCGGGGCCATTGTGCCTCAGGCCTGTCAGCTTCCATCACTGCACCTGGGCAGTACTGCTCAGGTGTCACTGCTCAGGTGTCACTGCTCGTGGCTTCCTGTGGGCTGCTTGGCACTGAGAGCACTCCACTGTGAGAGCAGAGCCCCTCTTTCATCTCAGTGTGCAATCTTCCAGGCCGACGAGGAGGACATGGTGGTGGCAGAGGCTGAGGAGCGCTCCTTCCCATCTCGTACATGATGGACGGCTTCCCTGTGCCACTGGGTTCAACATTGCTCATCAAACCACCTCAAAGCTTCCCCTCAGCTGATGTGCCCATTGCTCAGCCAGAAGCAACAGGGCAGGACACCAGCAGCGCAAACCACTCGCAGACTTTCCCTCTCCCCTCTTCCCCCTGCAGCTCCAGGGAGGTCCCCTCTGGCACAAGAAATCAAAGCTTCAGGGGCACTTGTCCCTGCCTGGGACCGGCTCATGGTGCCCGTTGCCTTTCCCAGCCGGCAGCCTGATGGCAGCAATGAATCAGCAGCCAGTGGACTTGTCAAAGGCATTCCTCCACTTTAATCCTATTGACAGGGACTACTGCCTGGAACAGGAACTGCGGGGTGAGCCATGTCAACAGCAGATTCTTATTACAGATAATATTGATGGGGCCTTTTCTTGAATAATGAAGGGAAGAGCCCTCTGCTTTGACGTTTGTCTCCAAAACCTAGAATTACTAAGAGTTTAACCATCGGAGGGGAGCTTAAGATAGTTGCATCTTAAAGGATCTGCTTTCTTGTCACATTCAGGGCTGGGGAAAGGAGTTTAGCCCATACACTGGTAGCTCCGTGCTGACCTTTTCACTGCTCTTAATAAATGTTACAGTTAAATAAAGTCGGATGGATTTTTCTATCTACTGTAGCATGTTATCCACTTTCTGGAGGAAAAAAAAAAGGTAAAAAAACCCCAAATCCCTGTTTAATATCACTGTTACTCATTATCTTTGGTAGCTGCAGGGCGAAAGGCAAGGAGGAAGGGCAGGGGCAGGACAATTCAGGTTGTATTATCAGGGTAATTCCTACCATTGCACATGATTATGCGTGTCTCTGTAAAAGGGCATATTGGGGCTCTTTAAATCCCCTGTGATCATATGGCCAAAGCTCAAACTAGGACCAGCAGCTCTGGAAGTATTTGGGAAAAGTTTGGTTGTTTGTTTTTCAGTTTACTTTCTTATTTTCCACTCTTTAAAAGAGAAAAAAACCCCTCGCTGTCTGGTCTATATTGCTTGGCTCCCTACAGGAGTGGAGGCACCAGAGTGGCAGGGGAGAGGCTGCCTGGAAAGTCAAAAGAGGGCAGAAAGCACCAGCTGTTCCAGGAAATAACCTGTCCTTGCACATTTCCTCATGTTCAGGCTTCAATATTGTGAATGAAAGCATTGCGATGAGAGAAGGCAAGGAAGGAAGATGGGACTGAATTGTGGGTATTCTTAGATTTTAGATGTAACCAGGAGCTCAAAGGTGTCCCTCTGACACCTTATACCAGGGACATCTCTAAATGGGGTTTGGACCTCTAGCTCCTATTGGGACAGATGAGGAAGACAGCAGGCAAAGTTGTCTTTTGTCCACGTTTCTACCTCCCAGATCCTAGAGCTGGCCCAGGACTGAACTGGCAGGTGGTTTAAGTTAGAGCAGCCCTGTGGCTGCTCTAACTTAAGCCAGCTGGAATCTCATCTGGGGCTGGTTCTACCAGCCAAGGTTTGCTGGATTATAACAGGGCCCTGCAAGCTTCCAGCCCATCACTGCATGGCCTTCTCAAGAGGACCAGGGAGCAGATGACATGAAAATGTCGGGGCAGTTCCCAGCTAGTGCTTAAGGACAGCTTTAATTCCTTCACACTGCTACAGAAAATTAGTATCTGATCCAAGGAAGCCTGTTCTCACGGTATTTTTAGTCTGATTGTGGAGACCCTAGGAGTTCTGGATTGCCCTTAAGTTTCTGAATATTGGGCTTTCTGACTTGAACTGTTAAATATTTTCCATACATAAACAGCAGCCACAAAATTTCAGGTTGATGTCTTGTGTTTTAGATTTTTTAAAAAATGAAATGCCAGAACAAGACAGAGAAAAAGCTAAGTCTCCAAGCAGTTCAGGTACTCTTCTCGTCTG
This sequence comes from Falcunculus frontatus, assembly GCA_013398115.1. NCBI lineage: Eukaryota > Metazoa > Chordata > Aves > Passeriformes > Falcunculus > Falcunculus frontatus. Next base: position 2,599,110 of record VZRV01004346.1, on the reverse strand, counting down.
AGTGCAGCTCCTCCCTCTGAAACGGGTTCTTGACACAGGGACTAAGTGGCCTCTCTTGTCACAGTTCTTAAAAGTGCAAAGACGCAGCAAGCACAGGAGGGACCATTCCCGGGGTTGACTGATCCCCCAGCACATGATGGGGTGTATGAAAAGGCAGCCCATGCTCTCACTGTGCACCCTGTACCTCTCAGCATTGTCCAGTGTTTTAACCTCCTTGGATCTTCTCATTTACCCAGGAAAAAACACGGCTGACACAGGGGCTTGTTTTCCTGGAACCCAGAACCATCTCACAGAGCAACTTTGAAATCCCACTGAGGTGCAATCCTCCTCCTCTTCCAGCCATGATTTATTCCTTTTTTTCTTCCAGAAGGCCAAGGTATGGGGTAGAAACTTAGCCCTGCTCCTAAGAAAGGGGACATCTCCTCATCCCCATATTGTTGCACAGGGAGCTGAAATCTGACCAATCCACTGGTGGTACCTATGGAATAAGCTGATCCTTCATCCCAAGGGTTCAAAAATCAGTTTGGTCCTTCAGGTCATGAGAGGTTTTTTTACTCACCTCTTAAAAAAAAAAAGGTGATAAATATTGGTGTCTCTATGCTTTCTTTTTTGGTTTGGAGGGGGATTAGGATGCTCTGAGTTTATGTTTCTCAGCTTTTTTCTAGAACCTGGAAGTCCATGAACTGCTTGTTCCTTTTTCTTCTCTTTTAAAAATGAAATCTGAGATTTTTGCATAACACATTGAAGCAAGAAGCTGGGGAAGGGGTGAAGAAAAACATCAAGTACTGTGGGACTAAAATTGCAAGAGTTGGCAACACTGATTTTTTTTTGTTTTTCTTTCTGTTTTCCAGAGAAAAAGAAAACCACCCTCCATTTTGCTGAGCCCCAGCATTGTGAACAAGAAGAAAAGGTGCTTCAGGGCTAGAAGAAACTGTGAAGAAATAGGTTTTCAAACTCCATTTGTATTGGATTGTCTGAAAATTGTCTCAAGAGCTGCCTTCTGGAGACAGCTGCCCTGCTCTGAGGGAGGGCAGAGACATGTGGGGAGAAGCTGCGTGGAGGTCTCAGGCTGGGACAGGACTCAGGTTGCAGTTGCTTCTGATTCTTCTGAGGTCTCAGCAATGTCTGGCTCTCAAGAAGGACAAGGAGAGGTCAGGTGTGCAGTGGAAAGGCTCCATGAAGCTCTTCCTCCCCACAGGAGCATCGTCTTCTGCAACAGAAGTCCTGGTTGGCCAGAACCAGTCCTAGCAGGCAGAGAGGTGGAAGAGGACAGGCTCCCTTCCTGCTGGTCACCTGGAAGTCATGGCAATGCTGCAGTGCCCTGTGCTCAAGGAAAACATGCAGAAGGACCTGAGTCTGTGCTGGAGGTTTTCATGAGGTGGTGGTACCCAAACACACCTCTGCTTGCAAGAATCCCAAGCCACCAGCAGCCAGAGGGATTCATATGTGGAAGCTCAGAAAAGCAGGATATTGCCCTTAACACGTCACATCCCAAGGGATGATGTCCCTGGGAGTAAGGATGGCGGTGTGGATCTCTGCTCATGCAGCCACAGCGGGTATCTGCTGCAGGCTGTTAAACAGCACAAGTGACTGCGTCTATCTCGCCTTGGCTGCGCGGGGCCTGCACAGGGGGACTGTTATTTATTAATGGTTGGCAAGAGCTGCTGGAACGGAGGTAGAGCTCCAACTGCTATTCCTGCCTGTCCTCCATCACTTGTGCTCATATCTTTCTCAGGCTCACTCTTTTAGGGCTGAAATTTTCCATGCTTCATCTCAGCCCAGTGACACATTTTTGCTGAAGGTATGGGCTGTGCTTGTTGGAGTCCTCTTTGCGGAGCTCCTTGCTAACCTCTGCCTTGTGGTAAAGGTCCATCTTTCATGTCTCAGAAGACATCAGGAAGAAAATCCATAGAGGATGGATGTTACTTTATTTACTTGTTTATTTATTTGAAAAAGTTACTTAAAATCTTACATTTCAGTCAACTAGAACTTAAAAGGAAATCTCTTGTTTAGATCTTCCTCAGTGGAAAACTAAGCAGCTCTGGCAAAATTAAAGTTTTTCCATGGAACATTCAGATTTTGTAAAAAATACACTTTCTATTGAAAAAAAAATATTTTGATCATTAGTTTTTCATCTGCTCTACTTTTTAAGGATGATTCAAAAACATAAAGGCAAAAATCTCCACTTCCTATGTCTAATGTATCAACTTTTTTTTTTTATCATGACTTCAATTCCATCTCCTTAGCGAGGAGGCTAGAAAAATTATTCAGCTTAAGGAAAAGCATTTTATCAGTTATAAAGTTGTGGAAATTTAAAATGGGTATCTTAGTGCAAGTGTTGGATTTGCAGCTCGCCTTTCTTCCTATCTGGGTCGAGGATGCCAGACTTAAAAACCTGGTGTTAACTTAGTGAAGGGTATCTCTGGTAGGAAGCTTTTGGTTCGTGGTGGAGTTTGTTTGTTTGTTTGTTTGTTTGGGGTTTTTTTGAGGACAGCTGAAATACAGAAAAATCTGTTTAGGACTGCAGGACTAAAAATTACCTCTGGGAACTGGGAGACCTGCATTCACGGAGGTTCTGAAACAGTGATTCCGGGGTTGAATTTATCATTTACAAGAGGCTTGTGGTTTCAATATGTGTTTTTCCTCAGGACTTTCAAACTTAAAGATTGTTTTCCTTAGACAACTTTCCTTTTCTTAGAAAGCTAAGATAACCAAATACTAAGCTTAACTAATTAAATCTTCAAAAGTTAGCAAGTTCCAGTCCAAGGATTAATGGCATTACAGAGTTAATACAAGCTCATTGTGCAGCTGTAGAATTTTCTCCATCTCCTTCTCTACCCCTTTGTGATGGGGCAACTTCTTGAATGTTCAGAGATTCTCCCTACAGGTGCATATAAATTTGACACTTTCAGACATGTACATAAATGTACAGAATCAGTGTAGACTATGCACAGAGAACATGAAATAACTCCTTGCACACAAAACACATTCAAAATGGCTAATTTGCAAAATACCCAGGATGCATCACGGTGGATGGCTTGATTTGAAACACTAGAATAGGTGATAAGAAGTCATGCTATGGAATCATTTATATATATTTCAAACAACTCCCACTTAAAGGGAAGAAAAGTCTTTATAATTAACATGAGAGATAAGAGCAACTGTGACACTTTAAATAAATGTGATGGATTTGATTTTGAAGTAGAGTTTAAGATTCTGGGGATGTGCTGAAGAGAGAAAAAAAAGTGTGCTCAGAGCTGAAAATTAGAATATACTAGAGACCCTCTTTAAAAACTGAGCAGCCTCACAGAACGCCCCCATTCCTGATGGCCTTCAGCACAGAGCCTCCTAGGAAATGGGAGGGGAATTAATTTAATGAGAGCTGAAAGACAGAGGCCCTACAAGGGAAAGTTTAGGGCTTCTTTTCCATGCCAATAGCCATCCAAGGAGAAGACACCCAAAAATCTAATAATGGTGGAAATAACTCTTGAGGACTGCTGCATCTTTGCAGATTTTGAAATAAATGCAGGTCCGATTATGGGTTAGATGTTGGATATAATGGGCATTATGTTGGTCATTGGATGGAGGCTTGGCAACCAGTTCAGTGAATAGTTACATTTAGTTTTTGGATGTGTGATCCCCAGTCCTGTGTTGGCCTAAGTTCCTATGGCTCCTTCAAAGATACATGGGCAGGAGGTAGAGGGGGACAGATGTATAACCGAAAGAGGGGAATAGATATTTCCCACCAGCACTCTAATCTGCAGAGCCCATAACCAAGGTGAATTAAAAAATACGGATTTCTGCAGCACTGTCTTCTCTTTTCTTAGCTGTTGCTCAGGCAAAGCTGTTATTAATTCAGGGGGAGTCTGCCTGAGCAAAAACTCTCCGTAGTCCAAAATATTTTGCAGAGAGTAAATACGAGAATTATTCACCTACCACAGAACAGCATCAGCCCCTGGGTGGAATGCAGGAGCTGTTTAACAGTGCACAGAAACATTTCCCCAAAGTTTTGGACAGGAGTCGAAGGTTGCTGAATGCCCAGTTGAAGCTACAACAGAAGGAAACAAGATGTACGGGCCCACTTCCTTACCTTGGTACTGGATGGGTTTCAGAGGGTGAGCACCACCCACCCGAATACCACACCACTTCCTCTAGGACACTGAGAGATTTTTCTGGAGCTCACCCATCTGCCCCAGTCCTCCACATGAGATCTGGCAAGTTAATCACTCCAAGTGTCTGGGTAAGTACTGTAAAATGCTTCAAATAAATGAATAGAAATCATCTGCTTCATAAATGCCAAGGGCTTTCAACATGTCGTTTCTTGGTAAACAAAGAATTTCAGCACGACAATATCTTAGGATGTTATTGGCCATATTTGTTCCCTCGTGCGTTTTGAGGCGAATGTGAACAGAGTTACACATCTACCCCTTACATTCTCCTTCAAGCTCAGGGGTTTTCTTCCTGCTGCACTGGAGATGAGGGGGTTGATCTGCACCCAGTCCCCAAAACTCCAGTTTCTGTGATGGTAAAGGGCAGGTGAAAGTTCTGCTTGTGCTTGGTTCTGCATAAAGCGCCATATACTATGACTAGAAAAAAACCCAAACAAAACAAAACACGTACTTTCTTTTTTGGTGGGTATTAGAATGCAATAAAAATATGTGTGTGCTTCCCCCCTCGCCCCCCCAGCTAAATTGATTACATCTGGTGGCATGAAAAAAAATAGCCAAAATGTCAGACTGAGTCACACAGCCCCCTTGGGTGGTTATATTTATTTCAGAGTTGAAGTACTCATCAGAACAATTTATCCTTGGCTCTCCCTCTCTGCCTTCCCATCCCTATGCTTACAAACTCTTCTCTGTTCTCTAACACTTGTATTTAGCCCCAAGTCCCCTCCTTCCTCCAGTCTTTCCTTTCTCCATCTTTTTCTTCTCTGGCCTGGCTCTGTCACTCTCCTTCCTCTTCGCTACATCAACTCTAGCAAACCCTGTAATTTGCAATTCTCTGCTGGGGATAGCAGGGGAAGCTGGAGCACAGAGACAAGCCTTGATGTTTCTAATGATGTGACACCTATTTAAGTGTCTAGTTGTACATTACTTGGGGTGAAGTGATGTGATAAAATGTGTGAGTGAACTCCCTGCTGTGGTTTCTGTCATCGCTGTGACCAGTGGAATGGGTGGGGTGGGACCATGCCTGCTGGGATGGACACAATTCCATCTCCAGCCTTACCTGCTATCCCTTGGCTGCCCTGACTTGCTGCAGTGGAGGAGGTAGATCTGCTGGCTCTCTTTTGATAGATTATTCTTTTGGCTTGATTCAACTGTGTCCCCTGTTTTCTCTCTGACAGGGAGCAGCACCAAAAGCATCTGTTTGGTGAGGAAAGTCTGCTGCAGTGGGTAGGAAGAACCTCATTGCCAAGAGCACCAAACCTCCTCCTGCCCAAATTGCAAGGAGAATGGCTGTGTCATCTTGCTGTACATCCTGCTCTGGAAACTCCATGGCAATCTACTGTCAGGTTCTGCCTGCTTTCATGTCTTATGCCAACCATAGTTGCAAAAGACCCAGGATTCCAGGATCTTCATGGATGGAGGTGGCTGCAGAAATGCATTTCTGTGTATTTACTCCATTATGATAGAAGAGCCTGGTCTGGCAGGAACAGGGACTAAAGCTCTTATTTGCTCTTTTTCTTGGGCTGGAGAAATGCCTTGCACAAGAAGACCTCATTGCTTTCTTACTACTCCTACAGGCAAAAATGATAGATGAAGAAGACAGGGATACCCTCCTGGGGATACCCTTGGCTGGGAGAGGGCTTGAGCTCTTGGCACTGCTGTGCCTGAGCTTAATGCTCTCTGTTCTACCCATTGTGTCTCCAACTCCCATCCTGGGCAGCAGGCTCCTGTTATACAGCACTACACATTTTTCTCCTGTGGTCAATCAGAGCCCCCTGGGATCTGGTATTGTGCTTTTTTTTTCCCCCAGGTATTTTTGTCTGTGAACCACAGAAAACTGAATAGGAGGAAATGAAGTGCAGATTGAGAACATGGTTGAGTGCACTTGCTAAAATAAAACACTGGGGGGGGGAGGGAGAGATTCTTTTATAGTAGAAAATGAAGTGTGTTTACTTTTTATTGATGAAGTATTTAATTGTACAGAGGGTTTGAGAGATGTTCTTAGCGGCATCTCAGACTGTGCATGGACAAGAAATGCCAGTTGGTCTTTGGTACAAAAACCAGGCTAGGTTAAATATTTTGTGACTGGGAAGGGAAAAGGGATGCCACAGGTTTTTGGTGATCTCTGACATGCCACAGTTGTGCCAGGAGAGCCAGGGAACTCCAGTGGTATCTTCTCAGACATGATAGATGCTAAGATGACCCAAGACTTGTTGAGTGGATGTGTTTTGACAACACGAGAGAATGTGCTGAACTCTGCACAGCGTGGCATTGTGTCGTGGAGCTGTGCCACAGAGCCTTAGAGCCTGTCTGCTCTCTGTTATGCCTCTGGCTTATTTTCTTAAGCAAGCACAAGCAAGTGCAGTGTGTAGAGATAAGGCTGTGACCTTTCAGATTATTCTGTTACTCTACTATAAATACTGGATGGGTCCAGTGAGGCAGCTGGGTTCTTTTGTGAGGTTAAAATAATTTCATTAATTCAAATGTCTAAAAATAGCAACCTACAGTCATCAGTGACCTGGGCTGCTTTTTTGTTGGGGGACAGATTTCCAGAGTCCACATCCCATCTCTGGAGCTGCCCTGTTCTCCCTGTATTTCTGAATCACTGTCTGAAAGACTGTAAAAGTTTGTTTGATTCAGTGAAGGATCATAAGGCTTCAAAAGCAGAGGAGACCAAGAGGCTTGGAATCTCCACAACAGGTCTGTGCACCTTTACAAGAAACATGGGTGCAATCAAGAGGTGTACTCATAATGAATTAAATGGGGCTGCTTTTGTTTGGTCTTAGTTATGTAAAGTGTCCAGGGAAGCTCTTAAGCACATGACAAGGTCAGTGAGAGCTAACCACCTTTACAAAGCCTGCTTGGATCAGATCCTGAGCCTACAGAAATTGGACACACTGGTTGCTTTTCAGAGCCACTGTCCCCTTTAGCCATGAGAGCTGATGGTGCCACATGGCACTGCCTCTGCTTCCAGGCGAGATGGGAGCTGGGGATCTGCTGGAAAATCTCTTCCACCTGTCCCTAAGGCCATGAAGTAGAGCATGCAGAGTTGATCCAGGCCTTTTTGTCATGTCCATATTGCTTATTTACACCAAGTTGCTAATTCCAAAATTCCTGTCTTGACAACACCTTAGCAAGGGAAAATGTCCAGTTATGCAGCCTCCAGATGGCACAGAGACAAGCACAGCAGAGGAAACCTCAGCTGCAAGGGAATTGCAGCTTAATTTGCCTTCCTTGGAGATAAAAGCCTCTCATCATCTTGTGAGCTCCCACAAGAAGAGCTGGATCCTGCCACATGGGAGTGGGCAGTCCTGGTGCTGACCAGCATGACAGCAGAAAGTGGAAGGGGAATTCAGGCAGAGAAGAAATTCTACAGGGGAGAATAGATGCAAGAAATTCCTAGGAATGTTACAGAAATCAACATTCCCCCCCTTCTGCTCCTTCCAAACCAACCCACCTAAAAAATGCCGTTTTGTGGGCTATTTTGGAAAGGAGTCCATGCCTGGGGAATTTTTGGCTGATGCTTATGGCTTTTAGAAATTTCTGGGAGATCAGACGAATAGAAACAGGAACCAGATGGGACTTCTAGCTGCTGGAAAGAAAGGAAGAAAAAAAAAAGGGGGGTGGGAGGGAATCTTTTCCTTATTTGAGATGTGAAAAGCACTTGTTCACTTTTGGGGAGTTTCCCCATTACCCTGGATTTCTTATTTTGAAGTAATTTACTCCAGTTCCATGATATTCTCTTAGGACATTTATCTCTGTTCTTGTTGTTGCTAGGATTTTTTCTTTCTTTTGCAACAAAACCGAGTTTATTCTTAGGAGAATTTAAGCCTTTGCTTTAATAGATAAAAAGAGAGTCAGTGGTTGGTTTTCTTCTTGCAGCAGCCTCAACATCCCTCGGCCATTTACTTACTGAGTTCATCTTTGAGGCTGCTAAACACGGAAAAAGGCAGCGGTAGTGGAGAATAGCAAGAAACTGGAGGTGGAGAAGGTGGAGACAGCAAAACTGAGCACCTGTGGGTCCTATTTGAAGTAAAATGCCATGAAAGGGAGAGTTTCACCATACTGGAACATACAATAAACCCAAATGTGAACCTTAAATGCATGGGACCTGCAACAGCCCAACTTGTCAAGCATCCTGTTGGATTTGTGGTGTCTTGGCTGTTGGATTTTGGGGTTGTAAATCAAAAAAACAGGCCTGGTCGAGTCCCAGGTTCCATTTTATCAGACCTTGGCTCTGCTCTCTGTTTTGAAAAACATCCCAGAGGCGGAATAGGGGCCAAGGAGCATTTTCCAGCTCCTGGGTCCAAGCTGGACTCTGGCTGGGAGTCGTGGTCCAGCCATGATCTGATGTTGTGCTAGGGCTGGACTCAGTTGTGCTTCATCCTTGCAGCCTTTTGTTCCCAGGTTGGTGGGCACTGGGAGACCAGTGCGTGGGGTATGTGACAGTGCCCTGCTCTACTCAGGGGAGCCATGAAGTCTTGTTGCCCAGATGGCAGGGAGGAAGCAAAGTAGAGACCACCTCGTAGACAGAGCTGGGTAAGATCAACTTGTGGACCTTGCCACTAATCTTCTTGTAAGGGTCTGCTTTTAAAGAATTCTTTAAGTTAATTAGGGAGGATTTTTACCTTCCAGTTTCCCAGTTACTTACTGCTTCCTGGGGAAAAAAAAATGCTCTTTTCCCAAGTTCCTGTCTTGTTTTATAGTCTTTCCTTTCCTGATAATCTCTTCATACTATTTCTCGTGCCCTCTGAACTGCAGCCTTTCCCAAGATAGGGTCATTAGCACAGGCAATGACCCTTGATAAAACTTCACCCACGGTTTTTAAGTTGATACGAGAGGAAATCCGTCCCTAAGACTTAATACTGTATAAAGTGTATTTCTAGGGAACTGATTGGAAGCTCCACAAACAACATTAGTACTACACAGTGTGCTATGATACTTATTAGTGGTGATGCACAAAGTCAACTGTAGATATTTTAAGACACAATAGTTGATAATTTATTTGTGTTTCCAAGCATGTGTACTTTTGAACACATGGCTTTGGTTCCAGGGTTTGTCACAGACAGACCTAACTGAGCCAGCTGCTTGAAGCTTCTATTATGGTGACCAATTGATTACACTAGTTTAAATGAAAAAAATGCACCAAAATGTAAGGCTTTAGGTTGGAGTGTCCAATTTGAGTTCTGACATTTGTGGCTTTCTTTTTTCCTTTGGCTCAGGCTGGTCCAGCAGGATGTCCCATATTAGAATGCTGCTCAGTTGTTTTTTGTGGTTCCAATGAGCTGTTTTTTCACAAATGTCTGGAAGGAAAGAGACGTAGGGGACTTGGTTCACAGGGTTTGTACAAAAGCCTTCATTTTTCCTTTTTTTCCCTCCTTGTTTTTGCTTCTCATGGATCTGATATGGAAGTCTTCTCAGGAGTGACATGGTGGAATTTTTACAGCAAATTGCTTATCACATGACTCAGGTGTCTGCTGTCACAGTCAAAGTAGTATCATCCCAGGAATTTTGTTTGAATTTAGCTTCCAGCTCAAACAAAAGTCATCTGAGTAGGCAAGCTTTTACTGGTTTCACTTTGGCTTCCCACGTCGGTTTAATTTGGCCCATGTTTGCTCAAAATGTCTCCAGCTGTCTAGAAACTTGTTCCTAGCTTGCTGGAACATTCACAACCCTTTTGGCCAGTGTGACCTTAGTTATAAAGGCTGACTGTGGTTTGTTTCAGATTGTTTTTACCAGCTCTATTATGTATAAAGCAGCTCACATAATTGAAAGGGACACATGTGTCGGGTGCTGTCCCTGCAATCGCAGGTTATAAGTTACTGCTGTCCACAATGCTCAGGCATGAGATCTGCCAGAGAACACCACCTCATTTTGTTCCAAGGGAGCTTTTGCTAATATTTTCTTTTATATTATCACTCATTTTGTTTCTCAGTTGGACAGTTTCCCTGTGTTTCACACTGAGGACCCAAGTGTCAGAAGATTAAAGGACTGTCTTTTTGCCCAACTAATATGAATTGGATGCTAAACTGTGCACTACTCAGAAAATGAAATGCCTTCTAAAGAAGTAAGTGGATGGAAGGAGGCAGTGAAAATCCATCAGATTTGCATGACTAATTAGCTTATCCATTAGTTATTATCCTGTGTTTACTTGTAATGAGAATCTTCAAAGATTATTCTATATTGGACATGCAGATAATTTTTGCTTATGTAATTTTTTCCATATTGAGATATTACTGTGCTGTGAGCTCTACCTTGACGTACAAAATTCTCTCTTAGCTCAGTTGTCCATCCTCTAGAGGGTCTCGATCCTGTATCCATCAGTGGGGATGGACTGAGAGCTTACACAACCCAGACTGAGACATTTTCGCTTTGCGCCAAAACTGGATCTGAATTTCTGAATTTCTTGGCAACCAGAGCCCAACTTCATTTCAGAAGATGCAAATATTTCTGGATATCAAGTTCTGGTTTTCAGTTAGTGTACCTTGAGTTGTTCTGCTTCTCAGTTCTTAAACAAGGGCTTCTTTTGTGAAAGTCATTAATGTAGGAAGAAATTATCTCTGTGTGTCTTCTGGGTGTTTTGTATGATTTCATTAGGGAAATGTGACTTCTGTAGTTGTTATTTTCAGATCTTCCTTACTTATAAAGGTTGAGAGGACATGAATTATCTTCTTTTAAAAAATTAGCATTCATTTTTAACTAGCTTTACAAGTTTCTGTATGTCCTGCAACTATTTAAATTTATTCATTTGGGGTGGGAAGTAGGAATGTCCATATGCCCAAAACAGGACACAGATAGCATGTTACCGCTGGATTTTGAAACACTGGGGCTTAAAAGTACAATTCTGTGGGTTTTGTTTTGTTTTGAAGACCCTGCTATGTCATGTTCTCAGAAGCATTATTAGAATTGAAAAAGAGGCTAGGTGCAATAAAACTGACTTTTGACAGATTTTTCCCAAAGAGCTGGATTTGGTACTATTCTCTTCCTGCATGATTCAACCATTTCCAGTTTTCACTCATTTACAAATTTCCATTGGACATATAAAATTTTGCATTTACCACAAAAAGTCACAAAACTAAAAATCAGAAACAGAGAAAAAAATACGAAGAAGTCTTTTGAACCTGATGAGACTTTCATCTCCACAAAGAAGCAAATAAAATTTTTGGCTTTGACCTAACTTGTCAGCTTTAGGAAAACTTGTGCCTGAGCCTGATGTTATTGTGGAAGCTGATTTTGCCAGTTCAGTGATATTTTTCCTTTGCCAACAACCTGCAGGGATGTGCTGGATGCATTTTGTCTGGAATCAAGGTTCCTGATATGTTTGGGACTTTTATCATCACCTATTTCAGACTGGATGAAAGGTGGGAACTGCTGGCTTCTCCAAGCACTTGTCCATTATTTCCGAAAGTTTGCCAAAGAGCTTATAGTTAATATTATCTCAGTGCTGCCTGGAGCCTGTTCAGAGTGTTTGCTGCCTGGATGGTGAAAGCAGCGACATTATTTCCTTTGAAAAATGCCTCAGTATCCGTGATGCTCTCTTGGTTCTTGCAGGTTCCCTGAGCTGGAGTTTCGTGAGGACGTTCCCCATTCTGCGGGCACATCCCCACAACGGAGATGGAGAGAAGGACTGCTCAAGATGACCACAGGTCCACCTCTGCTCCGGGAAAGTGATTGAGTGAAGCCCACCCATCGTTCATCTCCGAGCGCCCGAACATCCCTGGGAGGAGACGCATCCAGGGGCCTGTGGTTTAAGTGCTTTGCTGAACTGGAGCCAAGGTCCAGCGCGGAGCCTCCCCGCTCCCGCCGACTCCCGCTTTGGCGCCGCACCGTGGAGTCAGCCCTGGGCTCGCACTGGAGGACGTTACGAAATCCTGGCCCTGACAGAGAGCAGATGCATTATTGGGAAGCCCTCGGGTCATGAGAGGGCTAATAGTCACATTCCTGGCTGGGATGGCGAAAGATTTACGCCGGGCGTTCGCTTGCCTCGCCCTGCACCAGGCCAGCTCCCTACTTCACCGGCCCCCTCGGCTTTAATTGTTGTGTTAATGGCCCTTTTATTTGAAGCAGATCCCCTGGCTTACAGAGGAGAATGTCATTATGTCGTATTTTAGATGTATTTACATTCTCCTTGCCACAGGGATAACGTTCTAATTATTTTCTATAGCTGACAGCACCAGCGTCTCTGGTATTAGGGACCCCTTAGACCTGATTACGTGGTCTGGTTTTCCTCAAATCACCCACAAATGACAGTGTGGAGCAGGTTTATTATCAATTGACGTACCTTTGCTTAGCGCAACTCGCTCCCGAAACAAATGTCCTGAAAAGATAATCCATGTTTAGGGCATGTGTCTTCACTTGGCGTGGAGGCAGATGGGCTTAGGAGGTCAAGCCAGCGGCCTGACCTCTCCTGGCTCTGCCACACACCCTGGGCACGGGAGGCAGCTCAGTGTCGTGTGGCGTTTCCCATGCAATCCCTACCCAAAGGCTGTGGAAAAGGACGCTGTCCGCTTTGCAGCTACTGTGTCGAACGGTGAACAGCAGCGTGGGGAGGGGGTGGCGGTGCAGGGGAGAGAGGGGAGAAGTGGAGGATGTTGGCTTCGTTTTGCAGTGAGGTGTAAAGAGGTACCAGAGTCTGGTCCAGGCGGGGTTGTACCTGTGTGAAACTTGATTTTAGGGGAGAAGAGCAGCCAGACAACAACAGAGAGAGCTGTGTAGCCGGCTTGATGGGCAGGGAGGGAGAGGAGTCACTGGCAGGTGAATGGGGCTGGTGGATGGAGGCTGGGGTCTGCACGGAGGAAAGAGTTGCAGTGGAAGATGAGACAGGAGAAACCTGAGAGCTTGATGAGAGTAGGTGGGATGAAGGCCACTGCAGAGCTGGAGACAAGTGCAGTGACTTCAGAGCAAAGGGTGATGCCCAGGAGTTGGGAGCACATAGAAGTAGGGACAGCAGTTGAGATAAGGAGAGTGAGAGACGCAGTTATTAGAACAAAATGATTTGATTTATCCTGAGTCATTTATTCACCAAATTTTCCCCTTGAGATCTTAAGCAGACTGAAGTGGTTTCAAATGTTGTCATTATTTAGAACAATTCAACAAAATGTTTGTTGCTTTGAAAAAAAGGGAGGGGTGAGGGATTGAGAAAAGGAAGAAAGGAAAAAGAAAAAGCCTGGATGGTCTGGTTTGCCACATTTGAATTTTATTGCCGAATTGGGATGGGTCAAGAAAAATCACTCTTTCTGTTTTCTGAGCAGGAATTTCACTTACAAAACTGTTCTGATGTGAATGCTTACCCAAGCTCAGATGCAGTCTTCGTGTATTCTAACGTGAAACGACAAAAAGCAAGTATTTGTGCTAGTGAAACCCTGTCAAGGAAATTTTTCTGCACGAGGACATCTCAGCATGGAGACAATTTCATTACAAAATTCAAGCGCATTTTCATGGAGACTTTTCTCCTTGCAGCTCTAGAGATTATTTTATATTTGGAGCTGCTGGGCACATAAGGCATTTTAAAAGCAAATAGAAAGGCAAAGACACTGCCCCAAGGGAGTTTAAATTTAAGCCAGACCAAAGTAGAGTGAAAATGCTGGCTGCATTGTATTAAAAACCAGAAGGTGGACACTTTTATTTGGAAAGTCAAGGATTCCACTAAGTAATTTAGTTTTTCTTGTGTGCATGCATGTCTTCTGGGGTGATTTTTAGCCTTGGCTTAAAAGAAATATGTTTCACTCCTTCCCTCAGTAATACTGGAGCCAATGCACAAGGTTCAGTGAAAGATGGCAGGTGGGTAGAGGTCTCAAAAATACCGTGTTCCTGTTTTGTTTTGTAAAAATAAAACACTAGGAGAAGAGGCAACCAAACCATTATTTCAACCAAAAGAAAAGCTTTTGCACATGCAGAAACAGTATAATTAACATAAAAGGATATGAGAAAGAGGAAAAGAAGGCTAAGGTATTGTCCTACAGCCATTGTGGCTGCAGGCATTGGAGACATTTCCGTCGCAACACCTACATGAGATTTGTACCTTTTAAGACACGGGATAATTCAACCACGGGAACATGAAGTTCAGGAAAACAGGGTCCTTATTTCCACCTCCCTTGAAGTTACCTGTTTGTTTTGAATTTGCTTGTATGATTGGATGGGTGGCAGTCTGGAGATGCTTCTTGCAGCCTAAAGAACCATGAATGAGCACTTTATCTCCTGTGTCTCTTGGAGAACGTTTTGGGGGTGGAGGTGCTGATGAGTCATCATCCAGTTGGCAGGAGCGAAAACAGGAGCTAGAGAGAGAATGGGTTAAAATCTTCTTACCGCTGTTTTTATGTTGGGCTGAGTAATGGAATTGAGTACCTGTTACCTGGTTTGGTCAATGTGACCAATCTGTTGGTCTCCGTATGGGATGAGGAATGACAAAATGTGGGTCTGGTTCTGTCATTTTTGCAGTTTTACTCGAGAATATACAAGTATGTGTGTCCTGTGCAGATTTGCTGCCCTGTGAATGTCTGAGCTGTAATGAGGTGAATGCTACTGGAAAGCAAAGGTTTAATTAGCTCTGCTGTTTCAATACTTTCCTAAAGAGCATTTCAAATGATACGCTTCGTTGTGAAATCAGTCATCAATGCTGTGTTTGATGGTTACAGAAATTGTATGGTTTTCTTTATCTTTTTTCCTGAGGAGCCCCTGATCAGATGACTTAATTTTCAGAACACAGCACAAAAGAATAAATTGCAAGTACTCTGTGAATTATTAAAGGAGAACATTATGAATAATTTCAAAGAGGAAATGCATGCTAGAATTTTTTGTCAAGTTGGCTAATTGTCCAGTAGCTGAAAGGAAAAGAAAGTATAAATCGATTCGTTCTTATTGTTTATCAAAAGGTTTTTGCTGATAATTTTTGGGTAGTTGCACTTGGCAAGCTAAATATTTGTGTGAAGATCATACCAGAAATTTGGGAATTTGGTTTATTTTCTGAAGTAAAACTCCTTGGATCACAGCACTGATTGATAGAAAAGCTATGTAATATGATTCTGTAGGGCTTTTCTCTGAGTGAGTCACAAACTGTGCTGATACAGAGCTCCTCTGAAGGGGTCAGTATGTGGCGCAACAGAAAGATAAGAAGGGCCATAGTTTTGCCAGGAGCACTGCAAGACTCTGGACATACACACCAAGACATGCAGGAGTGAAATTCTAGAAAAGTTTAGGATTCATAAATCATTTGTGGCAGAGCCCAGGAATGGGAGCACCAGCAGGAGCTGTGGCGGAGACAGACCCAGGGCGCTTTGCCTCTGCCACCTCAGGAATCCCCTTCTACACTGTTGACACCATCGTTATCTCCACCCCAGAGGGTCTTGGCTGGTGGAGCCTCACAAGTCACACTTGTGCATGGAGCTCACTTTATCTTCACCGGGAGGTGGAGGCTGAGTCAGCCCTGCTGGGATTTGCACCGGTGGTTCCAGGAAGTCTGGGTATTTCAAACCTTAGGCTTAGACCTCTAATCATCCCCTTATCTAAACTGCCTAACATCTGAGTCTGCAAAATTGGGTTGGAAATCTCACACAAACACGCTTTCCCCAGCGGCATTTCTGCGTTTGTTTGCCAGTGGAGCCCGGGACTAAGGAAGGGGACAGGAGATTCAGCTTTGAAACCAAAGGTTTAATCAAAGTGTTGTGTGAAGACCTGGTTCTTCCTTGATTGATGGCTTGCTTGCTGCTTGCTGACAGCTGGAGAGGTTCACTCTTTGGGGCAGAAAGACAGAGTTAACACTCAGGCAAGCATTGACCCTCTTGGGCCATAAGTTTAGAGGGACCCAGTTCTTTTTAACTAACCTCTGCATTCGCAGGGGCTTGGAAGGAACGTGTTTATTGGTTTCTCACCGCTTATAAAGAAACGGTCTCATCCTAAAAGTCCTACTGCTCAATAGGTGCAGAAATAGTTTCAATTATCCAAGATGTTTTTTTCAATGAAAGAATTCAAAGACAAATGGTGTGACGTCCTACATCAGGCCAGCATCTCTCAATTCCTCCCCAAGTGACTTCTTCAAACTCACTTGGCCGCAAAGCCTAAAGAGCTCAGACATATGAAATTCTTACAGGCTTTGTGAGAATAGCTGGTCAACGGGGGATGACAGACTAAATTAGCACCCCTATTAGGAAACAGTTGCAGTGTTGATTCACTCCTTATCATACAGCAGAGGATCCTAAGCAGAGAATGGGTCAAGGGGGAGGCAAAGGGCTCTCTGGTGTCCCCCAGCTGTAGAAAAGCTCCAGTCAAAAAAACTCTCACTTTATCAACCATCTCGTTGTGCAGTGGCACCTTAAAGAATGAACAAACTGGCTTTTTTTGTTCCCCCGTCCCCCCATCTCTCAGAGCTGCTGGCTTATATGACACTTCCATTGATAACTTGTGACAGTGTGGAAGTTCCTTATTTTCACTTTAGTCCTGTCACTGGAGGGAAAGGAGCATCCTGTGGCTCAATGCTACATCAAAACCAGGTGATACAACAGAAAGGAAATTTACCAGTTTTGTCCCCTAGTCAAGAAAGAGCACTGGTGTAAATAATTCCTCACAAATCAGTGCTTTGATATGTTTGGCTTTTTTTTTTCCACAGTATCTGTGAGCAGATGCATGCTACATTTCTTATTTTAACCCATGTTAGCAAATCTCTAGAGAAACCGACTGCTGTTTGCTGCCCATCTATAGTAGTTAAGCCAGATTCCTCTGTTCTGATTTATCAGATAGGGTGACTGATGATGTTTGTAAATGTAAATTTTAAGTTTCCTCAAATTCTAGTGTGTAAAGCTTCAAAACAGTCATTTTCTATAAACACTGTTGCTTGAAAAAGTCCTGCCACTTGAATATCTGGTGAAGACGAATGCACATTGCATGCGCTGTTGGCAAAGAGGCACCCATCTATAAACATAGAGTTACTATTCATGGAGATTTCTTTTATCGTCTTTCCAGTTGTACAAACACACCAGCACCACCACCCCCGGCAATATTGCATTGTAAATTACCTTCCTTTTAAAAGCCCTCTCCCCTTATTGCTTTTCATTCAGGAGATGGGAGACAGCCCTGGGCTTGTTGTCTTCAGATCAAATACAAGCTGTAGACTCTGGGTATTCACCTGAATTATATGAACCTCTGTGCTGCAGCTATTTACTTGTTGTGATACATTTCCTTTTCCTGATTAACTAAGCCCTGAAAAGACACATCTGTTTCAGCATTGCCCCCTCAAGGCAGTCCATCCGCCCTCTGTTCTGTAGCATCTTTTTCTCTCACCTTTTCCTCGCCTTACCCTCTGTAGTTTGCCGCAATTTTTGTCACACGTTCATGATTTGAGTTGAACTCCTGGGGCGGGGACTGTGCTGTGGTGGTTGCCTGTGGAAAGCCATCTATTCTGCCGTGGATATGAGAATCATTTAAGGATATGCAAGAGCTGCAGCCCATTTTGGGGCTGAAGCCCGAAAGCTTGAGCTGGGGGCTGTTTCTAATTAGTTACACAGCACTCATCTATTACTTCCTACAATGCTCACGCCCTCAGTTTCTTATTAACTTTACTGATGTTCAGCATCCTCAGCACCAGGCAGGTCTGGTCCCCAATAATGTACTAATATACCAGGACTCTTTAGTATTTTTAATATACGCACTGAATGCTACTTTTATTAGAAACTGAACAGCACTGTGATTTACAGTTAAAATAAATACAAGATAATTTATTAGAATACACTATTGGAGTCACAGCCTCCATGGGGCACCTTTCTCTGTTGCACCATCCAAGTACTGGATGAGTTTATTACAAGGTTTACTATGTGGCATCCAAAAATTCTCTATAAACGGCTTTTGATTTGCACCTAGGAGTAACTTTGAAGAGAAAGGAAAGCCGGAACCCTAGTTCTTTGTAGGAACACTGGTGTTTCCCTGGCACCCTGGGATGGAGCTGAACCTCTGTACAGCCCTCACCATGGTCTGTGCCCCACAATGCTCGCTGCAGCAAGAGCAGCGAGGAGGTTCCCCAGGCGGTGGTGGCCGTCTGTCGCTGTATTCTGCTTTCAGGCCTCTCTTGCCCTTTGAAGATTCCCCATTGTTTGGGCTATTAACATACTTTCAGGGTGGATGTTTATCTTTTTTGAAACTTTTACAGCAGGCGCATTGTTAAAGCAAAGCCGGAGCAGCTCTTTGCAAGAAAGCTCCACCACCGCAGCCCTTTGGAAAGCGCGACGCAACTCTGAGTAGCTCTTCCCTTTATTTGATCAGCTTCTAAAACCTAACAGTTCTGTGAGTAAACATTTATAGATCAAATCAAAAGCTCGCAAAAGGAAGCACTCTCGATAGATTAGAAGCTAAACTGATCTAAATTAGAACAGATGCAGAGATAACCTTGCCTGGCTAAAAAGCATATACTATCAGTTGCACGCAGATAATTAAATGAATGAGTCCTTTTCTATTGAACAACTGATGTGCAATTGATAAACTTAATTAATAATTAACTTTTTAATTAAATATCAATTTAAAACAAGTGTGGTAATGTGCCACTCTCATTTAATTTTGCTGCCTTTTCTTCATTACAGAACCGTCATTAGGGTTACAGGTATCTGTTTAAGATACCTCCATGCACTGCAGAGGGAATAAATGTGTCCGCTGGGCACTCGCCAGTGAAGAGATGGTAATAAACAGCAGCAACTGGAGACAACGCCAGCGAGCAGCTTCAGAGAGTCAGAAGGAACCACAGATAAATGGCACATCCCTGGACGCAGCTTCCTTAGCAGCAGAAGGACTTACTTGGGTTTATATTGCATATTAAAAGAGGTGGCAACAGGTACAGGAGAGGTGAGCCCTCCTCGTAACTACTCTCCGGGAAGAAGTTTCTTCCCAGCTTTATGAATGAAGGGGCTGGATAAAGCCAACATTTAACATCTAAACCCTGGCCCGTGTTTAGGGGAGAGAGATCCATCAGTTTTTGCCTTGTTTCAGCAAAACAATCCTGCATAAGTGAGGGAAACCTGCAATCTTTTTGCATGTGTCTTCTCACATGATGCCTTAGTGCAATTCCTATTAGTGCTAATGGGGTAATTGGCTCCCCTCAATGTGAACTCCCTATAATGCATCCACATAACTTGATTTGAGAGTGTAAATCCTATTAGCCTGAATGGCGATCTTTTCTGCCTCTAATTTACCCATTTGATCCTGCGAGCACTAACAGCCGATCTCGTCTCCCTTTGAAAGCGATAAATAGGCATCTGACTTCCGCTAAATGGTGTTTGCAAACGTTCCTGGTGGTATCACACCTCGGGGACGCTGCCCTGCTCTGTGCCCCCCCGAGCCTGCCTTTCCAAACATCTGTGCACAAGGGATATTCTGCCGGGCCGCCAGCGAGGGCCTGCTTTTCGTCTGGCTCCCTGGGGCAGCCTCAGCTCTCAGCCACATGTGGCGGCTGCCTGGCTGCGTTGTGCAGCCCGGGACAGCAGCGGGTGCTCGGGCTCCCCAGTGGTCTGGATGCTTTCTGGGGATGTGGTGTGTGCCATCGGATGCTGTGGTGCTGGAGGCAGAGCCGCTGCTTGGTCCACCGGGTGCTGCTCCTGTGGGATACTGGGTGTTTGGAGACTGCAATAAAGACACTGCATAGAATGAGAATGATAAAGGAGGTGATGGCTTCTCTTCTGTAGACTTCCCCCTCTACCATCCACTGAGTCCATGCCTCATCCTAACTGTACTCCTTTATTTTTTCCCCTCTGTTTAAAAACTTACCTAGGGAGCTCAGCTGTGATTTACATACCTTAATATAACAAAATATATTCAAAGCACACAGCTCCTGTGCAACCTTGGCATTTGGTTCCTTCCACCTACCAAGTAAACACTCATAAGGAGCAAAGGAATTTTGTCAGAAGGCAGGAAATTGGGTTTGCAAACTGGGAGAAAAAAAAGGTGAAAGGCTGCAAGAAACATTTCCACCAACTCTGTGCCTGCTAGCAACAAGGAGAAATATTTGAGCACCTCACCAAGGATGTAAGAAAATCTTTCCACGGTGGAGGATCTGAGTGAAGATCAAGGGTTGCTTTTTTTTTTATTTGGTTGTTAATGTCTTGATTTGTTTCCAACTGAAGTAAGTAGGGTAGAGGATAAACCAATGGGCTCTTGATTGTCCTTCTGCAATGTGGGGCTTGAAGCCAACTGGCAATGACTCCTCAGAAGGTACCATCATGGACAAGGCACCAGACACCTATCCAGTCGGAATACACTGCCGATGAAAGGATGATTTCTTTTCCTGCTCTGCCTCATAAGAGGATATTCTCGCTTCTCCACATGTGAAGGGAAGATGGGTCCCTCCCGTGGGGAATGTTACTGCTGGCCACCACTTCCTCTCTGAAAGCCCCATTTGAAAAGGAGGAAATAGTTGGTGGAGGAAGTTCCTGAAAAGGAATCTTTCAAATCCTTATTTTTGTCAGGTTTTTTTTCAGGGGACACCCAATATGATGGAAATAATTGGTAGGGCTGCCTCAAGTGATGGAAAAATAGCAGAAAACTGCAAAGAGTGTGACAGCAAGAAAACCGGCTTATTCTCCATTTATTGTACAATATTTATCATCAACCCGTTTTGTATATTTTGCTTTCTTTTGTGTAATCTTATCATCACTGGGGTTGAAAACGATGTAATTTTTGCTCCTTTGAGTAGTTGCCAAAAAAGCACTTACGTCGGAGTATTAGTGTATCATTTGGCTAGCACATCACATAATGGTTTTTTTACAGCAAGTATTTAGCCGTGTTTTCATCCTGTGGGAAAGAATGATGGGTCTGTTTTGTAAAAATAAGACCTTGTGGCAATGTGGACATGCAAGAGATAGAAACATAATGCAACAAATTAGTTTCAACACAGAGAAATGAAGTAGTCCAGGCTCCATATACATTCAGCAGTGCTGGTTTCTTTCTCTCTCTTTTGTCTCTCCTTTTTTCTGTTATTCTGAAATGTATTGTTGGATTTCACGGGACAACTTTGCAAGCAGAAACTATTTGAATTCAATGAGCTGCCCACTTGGTTTGGGCATGAAGATGATATTATACTTGTATACATACTTACGTTTATGTAACGAATGCACACATATAGGCAAAAATAGTAATTATGAGCATATGTGAGAGAGAGAGAGTAGTTGTTGGTTCCAAGTAAGTATGATAAAATTCATCCATTTTTTTTATACTCAATGCAAGTTCATGGTGTCATAGCAAGAACCAAATTTGCTTTATTATAGCCTGAACATACACTTTACATTTTAGCAACAGAAACAGTACTGTGAAGCAAAAGGAGTCTGATCATTCTAATTTCATCACAGAAAATGAAGACCTGGAGCAAAAAGCAATTTGCCTTTAGATGCTTTAGAAATAATTGAGCAGTTAATCATTGCAGTTTGTGGTGATCCCATCATATCCCTCGCAAATAGTGATTAAGTGAATCCCTATTATAATCTGAAACCCAACATCAACTTGCAAATCATTCATACTGTGATCCCCATCTTTCCAATCTATGTGTTTTACAACCTGCCTCAAATAATGGTCAATATTACCTCTGTCAGAAAAATGTTAGAGTTGCTGTTTTGAAGTTCTCCTTTTCTTAAACTTTATTTATTAAAATATCCCAGTAAGTTGCAACTAAGATTTCTATTTCTTTGCATGCAAAAATTCACCAGAATATCTCCCAGCATTTGCCAAGTAACTGTATAATTTGTTTGATGTCTACCTTCCTTTTTTCCAGCAGCCACTTACCCGTTTGTGCAGTTACATGCACATTTGTATTTTGTCATGTCTGAATTCAGACCCAGAGTCTGGAGATGCCAAGTACGTGCCTAACTTATGCAAAAAGGAGTGGAGTTCAGCATATGGCTACATAGCTCCTACATGAAAAAAAACCCCAAAACCAAAATGCCATTCAGCAAATTTATTAGGGCTTTATAGTTAGTTATTATCACTAGTTGTACTAAAATACAACTCAGAAAAAAGATTCCATGGCAGAGACATCATGATGGAATAGGCCTTTTGCATGTCTTGCTGTTGTTAATTTACAGCCTTCCATAACTTCCAAAGACGTCTATGAATTGCTCTTTGAAAGCCTTTCATCCTGAAGGGTACTGGGAAACCACACAGCTCATTGGTGTTGGCTGAGTCAGGGTGCTCAAAACCTGCCCCTTGGGTGCCCAGGTCTTTCCTTTGAGCTAAGGGCTTTTACTGTAAAAAAAACATACTTGGGAAGGGTTTCTCCAGGCTGCCTTAGTACTTCGAGATTATTCTGCTTTGAAAAACTGGAAAGCCCCTGCTGCATTACCATAAATGAGTCATTAGAAAAATGAGATGGGAGAGAGGGGGGATGAAGACTCTTCTGCAATCCCGGTTAGGAGGATGCCTGAGCTGTGGCTTGCAGGCGGAAGATGCACCCAGTGTTTTCCAAACACTTGATTTCCTAACCAAGGAAGTGAGCAGAGCTTCACCTCTCCTGTGCTATTTGAAGAGTGATTAAAAGCAAAGGAGAGAAGGTGAGTCAACAGTGACTAAAGACCATGCATAAATTCCTGACAAATGGCTGGCAGGGGAGACACAGAGCAGAAACCTGAAGCAGCCTGGTTTTCCTTTGAGCAACACTTTATCTTCACTGAGATGTCACCACTGTGTTATATCATTTCCTCCCCAGGTATGGCCATGGAAGAATAAGACCTTCCCATAATGGGGCAGCACAAGCAACTGAGATACTTTTCATGGTTGCCTTGGGAGTGCCATCAGCCATAACAGCACAAAGATTTGGGGCAGGAGGTGTAACGCAGGGAGAAGAGCTAATAAATGACCTTTGCAATAGTGTGATCGAGTCAAGCCCACCAAAAAATGATAGGTGAGGTAAGAGTTTGTTCATGAGCTGTGTCCTGCCCGAAGGGCATAACCAGGCAGTAAGGTAGATGGGAGCAAACT
Source organism: Falcunculus frontatus (assembly GCA_013398115.1). Lineage (NCBI taxonomy): Eukaryota > Metazoa > Chordata > Aves > Passeriformes > Falcunculus > Falcunculus frontatus. Next base: position 2,576,008 of record VZRV01004346.1, on the reverse strand, counting down.
TGCCACACTGGATTTTTTTGGAGTGCTTGTGTTACCCTTGATAAAAATCTTGTTGGTATTTGGAGCAGAATGGCTCTGATGGACACTTAACCTGGCTCTTGCTACACTCTCCTGTTACGGCTTTGCCAAAATCCTGGCATAGAGTCATTCGTGCTCAAAAGAAAAAATCTGGCCTGGATACATCTCCCAGATCTTCAGGCATTATTTTTCAGTACCTATGCAGAAATGACTGTTTGTAGTGAAGCTGAGCTTCTCCAGGCTCCCCTGTCCTTGCTGTGCCAGCCATGTGTAAGCTGCAGTTAAGCCCTGCGCCCTGCTGAGGCCCCACCATGTGGGCGCAAACCCCAAATGCGCAGCCTGGACACATCAGTGACCGTCACTGCAGGGCTGCACACACCTCGAACCTTTGTTGTCGAAGACTCCAGAAGGAATGTCTTGTGCAGAAAGAGCATTAAATAAAATTTAGGCTTCTAGAAGCAGTCCTCTTTTTTTTTCTGGAAAAACACCTCCTTACCCCTGGTGAAATCATAATGATTTTTAGAAAAATATGCTCCTTTGTAGGATCTTGTAAGATGGCAGGAGCCAAAGGGCTCTGCAGAGCCTTGTGTTGCAGTCAGAGTTCAAAAAGGTGAGTTCCCCTGAGAGGGAAAGATTGGTTTTCTTGTTTAATGCTGTCTCTTGTTTAAACTTAGAGATTTGAATAGCCCATTTCTCTTTCAGTTGTTGGGGTTTTATTTAAATATGTTTATCTTCATGTCTGAAACATTTCATGAACTTTGTTTTTCCATCCCTGTAAAGGGTATCTCTTAGATAAGTTCTGGTTTCTTGCATTTTCCATCTATAACTGCAGAGACGTAAAAGAAAGAATGTGCGTTTTCAGAGAGCAATTATTTGACATGAAGTTATGGTAAATGTATTTTCTCTGCTTGTTTCCTATTTGTATCGACTTTCCATTAATATCCTGGCATACACATGCGTATATATGTATATGAATATGACTGGCAACAGATAAAACAGGCTAATGGCAAAGAATGCTGAGGGGTGAGGGGCAGCTTTAAACTCTTTTTAGTGTGTTTTCCTAAATTTTTGATCACCTAAATGGGCATGTGACAGGTATGTTTGCTAGGAGCCATATGAACGATTTAAATTGCAGTTTTCAGATGACTAATGCTGCAATGAGTGATGCAAGTCAGGAAAATTAGTTGCAGAAAATTAAAAAAATGTTTCCAAAACAATTGCAGACTCTTTACTTGCTGTTTGCAGAGAGAAAGCAGAATTCATTAAATAAATAATTTGATCCAAATGATTTGTCCAGTTGCTGAAGGAGCTAGCAGGATGTCAGGACCTGCAAACTAGTTTGGTTACAGCTATAGTGATGAGGAATGCAATGCAGAAAAGCTGAGGGTTTTTTGGAAGGAAGCACAAGCAATTCCCAAGATGCTGTATTGTTTTCTTTAAGTTTCTGAATGAGTGCTGCTGAACATCGGGACTGATGAGCTCAGCAGAGAGCTCAAGGCTGGTCATCACAGCAGGCAAGGCGTGCTGGGGCTGTGCACACCCTGTGCGAAGGTGTCAGGAGAGCTGCTCGTGGTCCCCTCTGCTGCAATTCAGAAAATCTTTCTCATCCTATTCCACCGTGAAAGTGGAAAGAGATGACGGAAAATGCTCAGAGGGTTGTTGGCACTGCCCCTTTGGGGACAAGTGGGTATGGGGCTGCTGGCTCTGCTGGTGCTCTGTATGCTCCAGCCCCACCACCTGTGTCAGTAAGAAAAGGCTTTTCCAGTCTGAAAATAAGCAGCTGGTGTCTGGAGTCTGTTTGTGGGAGCGTGTGTCTGATACGTAATTTGAACTTGATTGCAAGGGCCTTGTAACCTCTTCTGGAGCCAGTGCTGCCACCCTGGAGCCAGCTCCCCTCTCCCCCAGGTGTCCAGGCTCTTTGTGAACCTGGGCTCCTCGGTCCAGGCACCTCCAGCTCCTCACCCCCCATCTGGGAGTTATCAGGCAGAGATGACTCACAGCACCTTATCCTGTTTTAACTCCTCTCCCACTGCTTTGCATGGAGCTACTGAAACCCATTTATTTGGCAGCTGCTGAAACTTGACACTGATGATGATGAGCAAGTGAAGGGAGAGACCTGTTGTTTCCAAGAATGAATCTTAACTGCAAAAGCTTGGTGTTTGCTGCAGAGCATTTTGGGAAAGTTGTTGGTGTCTTAGGATGCTGCTGTTATGAATGGGGCCAACTTCGAAATTCATTTTTGGATCTTATCTTCCTTGTCTGGAAACTTTTGAATCTGCAGTGTTGACAAGGAAATCACAAGGAGAAATTTTTCCTTGTGAATTGCTTATGTGTGTTGGATGGGACCTTTCCTCATCCAGACTTTTGATGCAGCCATTTAGTTAGAAGAAAAGTGGTACTAACAGGGAGATGGACCAATGAGTTTTGGTGTTGATCCCATCACCAAAATGCTGATGCACAAACCAGACTGTAACTCTGCTCGTGGTACTGGCTGAGGAGGGTTTCCGTGCAGCTTGGATAAACTATCTCCATCTTGGTCCTATTTTAGAGCATGGAAATAAGAGTGGGTTTGGAATATGTAGTTGGAAACCCAGGTGCAGCTTTGATCCAATTTCCATTTTATCCAAATAACCAGATCTTGGAGAAGGGTTTCTAAGGGAAATGGGTTTGGCAAGCAATGAGAAGAGGCCCATTCAAATTTCTCTGGTACCAGCAAACTCCCCTGGCCTTCCCCATATTTCAGAACCATCTCTCCAACTCAGGGACCCCCTTGGCTATGGGTTTTCTGTGTCACAAAGGCTGGCTCTGGCAAACATTTTTAGAATCACCATCTGTCAGCTTTTCCTTCAGGGATCCCCATTTACAATAGCTTGTATCCAGGCCATGTGCAAATCCCACTGGGCTGAAACTTGGCCCTGCACAAGGTTGGCCTGGATGCAATTAACAAACACAAAATTTATTCAATTTAGTTTGGCCAAAAATATAAGATTCTTTTGTTTGCAGATGCTGAAGTTTAGATGCCTTTCCAAACTTATCAAGGACAAGGGAACCACTTTGGAGAAAATAACAGCCAACCAACCACTTTGGAGAAAATAACAGCCAACCCCAAAGTCATCCTAGAATTCAAATTGAACTGGAAACCTAGGCAGCAAGTAGTTTGTGAAGCTTAGAAATGAAGTTCATTTTTCCTGATCCATTTTTGCTACTGTCTCTGAACTTCATTGTTCTAACTGGGCTCTAGATAGAAACACTGAAGTATCAGAAGAAGAAAACCAGTCCTTGCAGCATCTAGGGGGGTACAGCAGGAAGTATCAGAAATCTTCTGGGAATTGTTCCGTTCCAGGAGATTTGGAGAAATATATGACCCAAATCCCAGAGTTTAGGGGTTAGGACTGTCTTGGGAGCATATCTAGACTGCTTTGTTCTGGAGATGCTAGAAATCTTGTAAGGTCAAGATCTGTCTCTCTTGATTTTCCATCCGGGCTCTTCAGTTTTTAGGTCTTATCTGCCAGACTCAAGCATGATAAACCCCCTGGTGCCTGATTTATCCATCTCAGAAAGACCAAGGCCTGAGTCAGCCTTCGCATCTTTTTTTTTCCCAGTTCTCACCAAAGCAGCAGACCACTTATTTTATTCCCATCCTTCATGCAGGTACCCTGTAGAAACCCTATCTAGGACTCGTGCTTCCTGCAAGCTTCTAAGTCCTGTCTGCTCCACTGACCTTGGTCCAGGGAAGTTGCAACACTTCTTTGCAAGCTAAAGGGTGGGATGAGGCTGAAGGGTCCTCTGCACACACCCAGCAGGAAGCAGGCCTTGGACAAAGAGCAAAGGCAATGCATGGCATTAAATACTTGCATATAAACCTCCCCCAGACTGTGTTACTGCCAGAGAGGTAACACTGGTGTATTTGTAAAGACGATTTGTATAAGTTAAAGGGAAGCTGCCCCAGTCATCTCCAATGAAGCAACACCCAGAGGCATTGGGGATGTGTGGCCACTCCTTCTCCATACTTCCCAAACCTCCCTGCCGTTAGAGGAGGGGAAGCAGATCAGGTTTGATAAACCCACCCAGTGCCCCCCGCAGCAGCCAGCCCGTCACTGTCAGAGGAGATAGCGTGCTGTTAGTATGCTGTGAGTATGCTGTGAGTATGCTGGGGCTGTGCAGCTCCTCTGCCATCTTCATTCACCTTAGAAATGTGAAGTTTGAATGGTTTATCTCTATTAATCACCAGCTCAAAAAGCTTTGTGCACCAAGGGCCGCAGATAATTAACTTCACTATACTGCTTGTCTTATCAGTATCAACCTCTTGTCCTCCTGTGAAATAGTTAAAACCATCAGTCCCTTTTTACTTTTCCATTTAACTCTAATGCTTTAACACTGATGTTCTAAATGGCCCTGCGATTCATACTTATTAGACAAACCTTTCTTTCTGCATCTCTTATATTTTTTGATAATTGGCCATGTATGTTTCTAAGGGGATCAACAGCTTTTCATGCCACAATACTAATAATTAAAGATTTCTCACAGCCTTTCAGATTTCTCTTTACCTTCTTTTCTTTGATAAGTATAATTTTCTGTTTAATTGGAGAGGGAGGGGGGGAGAAAAGTGGTAGTAGCAATAGGGTGACTGCATAGGAAAACGTTTTGTTTAACAAAATTCTCTAATTGTTGCGGTGATCGAGCCCACTCACAGCGAGCATGGCATCCAATGGGTGAATTTCCCCACCCAGGACAGTGGTCCTGAGGGTGGTGCTGCAGGTGGCACACCTGTCTGAAGGCTCGGCCCCCTGGATGTCACTCTCCCGGACATCTCCTCCCCAGTTCCAGAGCCCTCCAAGTTTATGTATTCCCCATTGGTTAGTTTAGCTATGTTTATGTATGGCCTCTGTTTAATAAGCATTTACTTTCTAGAAGGTTCTTGTCAGTTGTTATCCCCATTAGTCTGTTCAAATATGTTCCTCCCTCTGTTCCCCCTCATTGGTCACCTGTCCCCCCTTATCATTCCCTTACTGGTCTGTTCCCTGAAGCTTCCTGCAAATCCATCTCTTGGCCACTCTGGGTGCACTTTCCTGGGGCTGAATAAGCCCAATACTGTTGCATCAGGTGGTCCTCTCTCATCCTTTGTCTCCTCCTGTTGCATTGCTACACCTTGGACTGCAGCCTGCTCCTTAGAGAGCCAGAGGGCAGAAAGCTCTTGCAGAGAGCCATATTCCATTGGTGCTTGCTGAGGTGGTTCCCCCAGTCGGGACCCCGTGCAAGTGTCACCTGCAAGGCCTCTGGGTGGTTGAGTGGTCAGCGTGACATCTATTTTTTTTTTTTTTTAATAATCTATATTGTTTCCTATTTTTGTCCCTTGTCTTGCTGAAACTACCATTCTTCCAGCACTGTAAAATGTTGTAACAGTCCAATGAGAGGAAAGGGGGAGGCATGACAGAGAAGTCCCACCGGGCTCCCTAAGGGCACCATCCAGCACCCACAGAGCATAAAGAGGATTTTAGACAACGTGTATCTTTTCTCAGCTCCAGCCAGAGGTGACTTCCACTGTGCCAACAGAGAGAGGATGCTGGGTCTGGAAGAGCCTCATTACTTCCCTGGCCATCTCTGTTTCTCTAGACATTGCCTGGCTTGGCGAGGTGTTTTGGGAGGCTTGAGTTAGTGTTATGGGGGGAGGATGGGTGTGGAATACAGAAACTCTGCTGCTCTGACAGCCCATCTAGCTCCGTTTGCACAGGTGACGCCATTTGAGCTTAGAGGTCCCCAATGCCTTCAGTCTTCACTAAAGCTACTCTGAAAAATATTACTCAATACCTCCCAGTGCAATTTTAAAATTAATTCACTCTTCCCATGTGCATAGGTTCAAGTGGCATTAATGCTCTTGTGAGACATACCTAGTACATATTTCCAAACCCCAGTTCCCGGAGTTGTATGATGGGAGTCTCTTTAGGTTTCCTTCAAAACAAAACATTTATGCAGTTGAGCAGAGAAGGATGGAAGTGTGACTCCAGTGCCCTGAAATGATTATACAGAAAAAGTCATCCAACACTGTGTTTTAAGACTTCTGATTTTTACAGCATCTCTTAATGGGGGGGAGGAGGTGGGAGCAAAGGGAAGAGTGAAGAGCTGATCCAAGTTCTTGACTGTTGGATAATGGGCAACATGGTGTTGTGTTTCTCCAGTCAGTGTAGCGACCATTTCTTATCAGTGCTAGTGTCGAATTGCAAACCAAGTTCATGCAGAAGTCATTCACTTATTTTTTGAGTGAAGAATTCATACAACCTGTGATCTGTTCCAGGATTGTTCCCTAACAGGGAAGGAAGAAGAAAAAGGCTGATGGTGCTTCTGTTGTGAATAATTCATCCCATCCTACCAGCCTGGGTGCTAAGTGATCCCTTTGCTTGGCTCCTACTGGAGCTGGGGAGGAGGGCGGGATGCCTCCCATATCTCCGTTAGCTGCTGGGGTTAATAGGGGCACTCAACACACACAAGCACACTCTAAGCAGGGTCAAGGGGCAGCCAACACATTGTGACCTAAAATTTGACAGCTTTTACTCATTTCACGTTAGGTGACCCCACTTCTCTTTGGGCAACTGCCTTGCCCAGTGCGTGTGCCTGGGGTGCACAGAGCTGCGGGAGCCTGGCTGGTCCCCTCTGAGCACTGGGGACAGCAATGTCCCCTTGCACAGATGCACTCTTTGCCCTTGTATTCCAAATCCCAAATTGCTACCCAGTATCACAAGGGGAAACGAAAAGCAAGAGCTGTTGAGTGACCAGCCCCTGTCTCTCTGCCATCTCAAGATGCTTGACGATGCTCATTTCCAGATAATTAGTATTTTATCCCACCAGGGTCTGGTGCTGTGTTGCAGCAGGACAACTCTTTCCAGCTCACCACAGGGTCCTGACAGCATCTGGGCTGCTGAAACACCAGGGACCTGACCCTGGTCATGCCCACGTGTTACCATTCGTCTCATCCAGGCATTTATTTTTGGTAACTGCAATGTGAGTAGTGGTAAGATTTCTTCTTGTGCTCCAACCACCATCCCTGAGAATTCTCACTGATGTTTCAGTTTTCTCCCCTTCCCCTGAGACAAGGCTTTGAGGGCAATTCTCTTATCTCTGTTTGTTTTGTTTTGGTATATTATGCAGCAGGGTGTCTCGAGGTGTCTCTCCTCCTTTCCAGTTGTCTGTCTCCCTCCATCACTTTGTCACCCTCAGCTGCTAGTTAGTCTCTCTGTTTTCCTCCTTGTCCCTAGTTGGTCCATTTGTCATTTTTCCTCAGTAGTCCATGCTCCTTCCTCTCCCACTTCTTCTCTGCCTCTTGTTTCTCTCGTTTCTCTCTTTCGCTTTTTTCCCCCTAGTGTCGGAACTTCTTTCTTTGATTCCCCCCCTCCACCTCCCACCCTTTATAGTGCTGTTATCTGTGATTTTGGCAAAGAGCACATTTATTGGGGAGGAATATCCCCATGGCAACGCAGCAGATGGTGACTTTTGATTAACTTGGCTTTTTTTTTTTTCCCCCGACTGCCAAATCACAATCCGTCTTTGAAATTAAATCAGGCTGTGATAGCATCAGTTGTTCTGGAGAGGGGACGAGAGAGAAACAAGACTGAAGTATTACAGCGGGAGCCAGGATGTAATGCAAATTCATGTTTTTTAACCCCAGCAATAAAACCCCCTGTTCGTTATAGGAACAGGAGGGACCACAAGAGAGGGAATAATAAAATAAAAAAATTAGATTAAGAAAATGTTATCACCCCACATGGTCTCCTCACTTTGACCACACTGGAACGTGTGTCTCTGTAACACCAATGTCAGTCCTTCACAAGTCACTTGATGCTGCTGGGCCTCATTCTGCAGCTGCTTAAACACCACTGAGAGTTTTCCTCATGCCACGGGTGGTAGGAAGAGGCCAGGTTCTTAACTGAGCAGTTCAAGCAACTATTGATTTACAGGAGTGCAGTGTCCAAAGTGGGAAGAAAAGAATTTGCAAGCAGCAAGAGGAAGGCAAGAAAGCAGCTCCTGGAAGGCATTGGAGGAAGGTGAGAGGAATTCAGGGTAAAGTGAGGAAGCAGAGGAGCTGGGAAGGGTGGATGGCATCACTGAGCCAAGATGCTGAGTGATCAAGGGCATGGGAAAGTGAGGAGCTGCCTGTAGTGGCACCAGGGAGGTCTGAGCCTGGGGAAGGAAGGGCACAAAGTTCTGCCAGCCACGAAGAGAGAGTTACAGGGCATAGCCCCATGGAAGATGGGAAAGCAGATATGGAAGTCAAACAGTAAAGAACTTTCTTGAATGCTTCAGAAGTGGGTGGTATTCAAGTCGCATGAGCTCCCTTGCCTGGTGCTTTTTGGAGGGTGACCAAAGGTGAGTGCAATTGAGTGCTAATCATAGCCAAAGATAAAGGAGGGCTTGAAAATGAAAGCTGGAGGAGATGACTAATGACCCAGCAATTTCATGGGAACTGACATGTCTCAGGCATGGGACGCTGCTGGACGCTATCTCCAAATACTAATGTTCCCCATGCAGGAGGTTACAGAGCAGTTGTCTGGTCTCAGCACTGACTCCTGTGGATGCAGTGAGTTTAGCAGTTATGGCTAAAGGCAAATAAAGTCACATTTGTTCTTGGTGAGGTTCAGATGAGACAGTGGAGTTTTATTATAGAATCACAGAATACGCTGAGTTGGAAGGGACCCACCAGGCTCGTCGAGTCCAACTCCCGGCTCTGTGCAGGACACCCCAACCATCACACCATGTGCTTGAAAGCAAAATCAGAAACAAAGTGCCTCAAGGGTTAATACCCTTTCCTCTCTGGGGTTGTAGCACGGTATTTTCTGGTACACTGGAGAGCAAGCACACATGAGCACTTGGTGCGCTTTGTGTCAACCTTGAGACACTCATATTCTGTCACCAGGCTCTCTTCTGCCTTCACAAGGAGGCTCTAGCTTTTCATAACATAGCCGGATAAAAATGTTTCTCCCAGAGGAGCTGCTCTTAAGGTAGGATTCAAACCTGTACCGTTCTGCAAAAACTTTAAAGATACGGGATTGTCCTGTCCCTTACATTAAAAGAAATAACAGAGAAGCTCTCACTGCACTTTTTGAGAAGCACTTCATATTTTCTTACTCACTAGGAGCTCTGGGCCACCACTGTGTGCTTATTTTCAGTCAAACTGGTGCTTGTTCCTGCTCTGCTCCAGGGGGCTCTGCGGGCTCTTAAGTTCTTCCACGATAAGCTTTGTCCAATAGATAAAATTTTGCTGCAGATGTTGTTTCTTCTGTTGGAGATCTCAGTTCAGGAGTGTTTTGTGTATGCTGTGTGTTAGATCTGATGTTCTTTGAGGAGAAGATAAGATTTGGGTGCAGGAGATGAATCAGGTAAGGATGCTACTGGAGCTTAATTGGCAAGAGATATTGCAGGACCTGGTTCTTCCCCGTGAGACACAGGCACTAGGGAGAGCTCCAGTCTGCAGGGGTTCATGTGTTGGTGGAAAGCATCAGAGGCAGGTTTTGTGAGCACAGTGGGATCTAAATCCCTGTTTAAATCTCAGTTTGCTGGGCAGGGGTATCCAACCCATGGCTTGTTCTGTTTAGATGGCAATCCTAGTTCAGACAAGCATTTGTAGCTGCTGGGTGCTGTTTCTCCCCGTTTTGGTCAGATTGTCATTCGGTTTTGTGTCCTAGGCACCTTGCCAGTGTCTGTCTTTCCCCAGATCTTCCCTTGCCCTTCATGAATGCCTTGCAATCATGCTCTTCCCTCGCGTGCAGCCCCCAGGGTGGTTGGCATCCAGCGTGCCTGGGTATAGGAACTGCGTGCCGCGTGCCTGTGCGCTTGCTCTGCCCCCTGGTACCGTGGTGCCCCAGGACTTGCTAACCTCCAGCGGGGTGAGGGAGCTGCTGATGGATGAAAGCCAGGCCTGCCCTGCGGCCTGCCCTGCTCAGCTCACCCCCTTGGCTCAGCACACACATCCCAAGGGTCCCGGCACGGCATCCGCGGGGCTGCGATCCAGTCCGCGAGCCGCACAAAACAAACCGGCTGCGGCACCGCGATGGAGCGCTCCAGCCTCTCCAGCTCGACACCGCATCGTTATATATTGATGCCATGACACCAGCGCTCAAAATAGAATCAGGACAATTTGATTTCCTGCAGATCTCAGGATGGGGTCATAAAAACGGAGACTGTTCTGGAGAAATGGGATAGGGTGGAAATGTTTGTAGTGACATCACAGCCACTTCCATGCCAATGGCCTCCTACTGCTGCAAACATGTGATTGTGATTTTGCTGCACGCTCCATCAGAGAAGTGCCAGACTGGCCGGGGAGGGAGAGAGAGGGAGGGAGGAGAATGGGCGGAAATATTCTGTTCTTGTATCTCAATTCAAATATCTGACAACAGCCTTGCAGCCCAGGGTGCTAAGTGATCAGGAATGGGACTCTGAGACTGTTCCCAGATCAGCAGATCTCAGGGAGTTGCAGCAACCTAACTGGGGGCTGAATAAGGACCTTGATTTTATGGTGGAGGGTCTTGGTCTGCACTGGTGTGCTTCGGTGGAGATTTGGGTGGTCTTGTTGTGCTCACTCTTCCTCACTGGTCCCATTTGCTTCTAACACCACTTTTCTTGGCAAGAAAAACCTACAGGCCTGAAATATGGCTACAGCAGCAACTGCAGAGCTGTTGTCTTTTAGGGGTTCCCATTAGAGAGAAGAACAGATCACGGTGTTGGAGTTTCACCCATGAAGCAGAGAACAGCAGGGAGGGATTTGAGCAGCTGAGGATACGGGTGGAGAGAAGGGAGAAAAGAGAGAGAAGAAACAGAACTCATCACCAAACATAAAACTAGATTATGTCTGAGGACATTGCAGGAGGAAATCTCATGTCAGCTGCTCCACAAACAGCACTGAAGGCTGCAAAGCCCATCTTGGTAGCAAGGTCCTTCCCGAGCAACAGCCAATGGAGATCAGCCCTGGATGTGTCCAGCTCATGTAACCGGGGGGCTGCAGAGGGGAGCAATATCTGCAGGGGCACGGGTGAGCAAAGGGATCCAGCTAATGCACCCTTCTATCAGATTAAGCTGTCAAAACCCAAACCACTTCCATCACTGTCTGAGGAGAGACTCTCACTCCGTCCTTAATGGGATGTCTGTCCTGTTGTTGTCACTCCAGGGAGAGGGGCCACTGCCACCACAGTGTGCAGCCGGCTGTGAGTTTAAAATCCTATTAAACAGGGACTATTAGTTGCAAAAAGAAAGCAGGTATCCCCTAGTGGGGATTTAAAGATGTTTAGACACAATTTGATTTTCCAAGCAGATGTCATTATTGTTAAACAGTTGCCCACTTGATATGTTCAAGTTGTTGGCTGTAATTGCTAAAATTAGCAGGTCTGCATAGAGCAAAGGTCAGTTGGTTAATATTGTGATTTAGTATTTTATGAAGTAATTCCAAATGCTTTTATGTATGTTTTTGTTTTTGCAGCCTAAGCCCACATTAAAGTAGTTGTGGGCCCTGCTAATAAAATAATGACTCAGCCTCTCAGCGCAGGCTGCCGGCCGTGCTCGGTGACGGAGCTCGAGCCACCCTCGCTCCCAGATCTGCCTGGTGCCACTGGCAGCTGTGGCCACATGCTTGGGTCTGGAGCTGCAGTCAGAAGGGAGGCTTCCAGCTGCCACCAAGTGTGACATCTTCAAGCAGAGCTGGTGCTGGAAATGAGCCCATCAAGTCCAGCAGTCACTGGAAGGATGATGGGCTGGTTTCCATCAGCAGCTGAGCATGAGGGTGTGCAGCCGGTACCCCTGGTCCTCACAGGCGGATCGACTGCATGTGCAAGTGCATGCAAGCACCTTCAGCCATGAACACACCTGAAAGACTCACCATTTACCAGGCAAGGTCCCAAAATACAGGTTTTTGGAGGGAAGAGGCATTTTTTGGAAGAGGAACAGAGAACTGGAATTGGGCAAGGCAAAGACTCACAAGTTTGTGTTGTGGCTGGTTGGACATCTGGTGCTGCCTCCTCTGGTGCTGCAACTGCTAAATGGCATGAGAAAAAGTTAAAAAACTCCTGGAAGGTGTTGGTGTTTTGTTGGCAGGCTCAGTGTTAGTCTGATCCAATGTCCTGGGACAGAAAAGGGTTTGCTTCCAAGGTGAGATGTGTTGTGGTTCACTTAGCTTTCTCTGTAACAGAGACACAACTCATTCCCGGGGTGATTTGGGCAAACCTGGCAGATTTCTTGCTATTGCAGGAATGCAGGACTTTGCTAACGCAGATTGACTGGCTCTCTTACCACCAGACCTTTATGATTGTCTTGTCTTTTTTTTTTTAATCTCAGATATTTAGCCCACAGAAAGTGCTGGAGGCATTCTGCGGCCTGCAGTGCACAGGAAGAAATGGAAGAGGATCTGCAGGTCCTCCTGGACTCAACACTTTCTAGGTGAGCTGGGTCCCTTCCCAGTCTGTGTTCCCATATTCCTTCCAGCAGATTTGGGTATGTGCAACTGCCAGAGCTGCCCCCAGAGCTCTCTGCTACTACAAGCAGCAATAGACACCCTGACCCAGGGATAGAAAAAGGAAGAACTTGCTCTTAGGTGCTGCTTTAGATACCAGCACAAGAGAGGGAACTGCTGACCCAAGGCAAAACAGGTCTAAGATGTATGTAGACTTGCATACCTCTGTCTCAGATCAAGAAATATTAATGTGCATAAATAAATATCCCATTAGAGACAAGACTGAAGCAAAGTTTTAGCCCTAGGAAGCTGAAAATGTTGGGGAGCTGGGAATTCAATTCTGGTCCAGATTTCCAGACATGTTATTTTGATCAAAGACCATTTCAGTTTCCAATCCAAAACATGCAGTTTGATTTTTTTGTTGTTGTTGATTTTTTTTTTGTTGGTTGTTTGTTTTGGTTTTTTATCTTGGGCTTCCTCTGAGGCAGCATTACGTAAATTCAAGAAGCCATCTCTCATGAATATGGTGTCCACAGGAGAAATATCGGTAGAAATACTGACTTGTGTTCGCTCTGACCAAAATAATCTTTCTGTATCAAGCCCCTCAAATATTTGCAGTTCTCAGAGTCGCAATGCCTGCAGGACTGTTGATGGCTCCCAAACTGTAGAGGAGCAGCAGACACAGTTTGTACCTGCATGGAGGTTTTCCCTGCTCCCGTTGCCACTGGCCTCTCTCCATGCACCCAGCATGCAGTTAAGCTTCCACTTGCTGCCCAGTGCTGTCTTTTTCTCACTGAGAGAGAGGCTTAACAGCCCTTAACATAGCAAATACAGTTTTTGTCTGTTTTACCAAGCTGGACATGGCATCAATTGCTAAGGACAGTGATTTAAGCTACATTTGTCTTTACAAGAGAAAAAGGCTTTGAATAAGGGGTGGCAGCATTCTGGCTAATTTAACTTACTGGATAATGCTCAGAGTCCTTTACTAGCAACACTACTTTACAGCCTCCTTCAAAGCACAGGAGTCTGTTATTCCCATTTTACAGCAGAGGAAACAGATGCAAAGACCTGCCCAAACACAGGCAGCAATTGCGATCTGGATTAGAGTGAAAATGTCCCTGAAAACCAGTTCCAGTCTCCAGGGAGACATCACTGGGCAGGGAAAGCTGGGAAACTCAAGGGGATGTAGCGTGGGACCGAAAATAAGAGGCGTGTAAGATTTTAAATGCTTAAGGTGATCTGGCCAAGCAAGAAACCAGGCTCAGCAGTTCATGTCAGCCCAGGGGAGGGCGGAAACCTGGGGAGCATGTTCCGTAGCTCAGTGGAGGACGAGAGCAGCGTGCTGGCAGGCTGTGCAAGAAATGCATCGTGAACTGGCTCTTGCAGCTGTGAGTAAGACAATAAGGGTGGTAAAGCACCATCTAAGTCCCCACATCCAGCTTTGCACAAAGAGGGAGCTAAACTCAGCCCCCTGGAATCTGTTGGCTCATGGTTTGAATTTATCTCTTTGTGTTTGAACAACTCCAAGCAGAGAGGGAATATAGATTGTCCCAGTCCGAGAGCCAAATTCACCTTTTCCCTGCTCACTTTCAGCCCCTGAGCTATGCAGGTATGCAACCCCTGAGCTGTGCAGACCCTTCCATCAGGGTCTCTGGTCATAATTTGCAGGGCATTCTCAAGAAAGCCCCGGTTTTCCTTTACAGTCTGAGGAATTACATTTTCTTCCTTCCTTAGTTTTTTTCTATGCCATTCTCTCTCCGCTAGGCTCTCCATGTTCCACTGACCCCTGCCTATCTTCTTGACAGTGTATAAAAACATTTTTTCAATGGATCTGCATCTTCTCATACACCAAAAGTAGAAAGGATATTCTTCACTTAGTGTCAGAGTTGTGTATGAGGGTCACACAAGATTTTATTCATCCAGCTGGTAGACTTTAACACTGGCATCTCAAAGAGTAGGAAGGGGACCTATAGCTTGTTATAGGGCTCTCTTACCTATACACAAACCAGCCTGTCTCCCATTGCTGTATTAATCAACTTGGTCTCTTTGGCAAACCAGCAAGGTTGCTTTCACACGTATCTGTGATACGTATTTACTGAACAATCACTATCTGTCCCCTCATTCAGGCTTTGTGGAGTCACACTCTTAGTTTAGCATAACAATAATTTTACCTGAGAAATATTTTGTTCCCAACCATTGAGAAGTCTGCATTGGTTGTGTCATGAAGCATTTATTAATACTGCTTGTAGTAGATCCCATCAGTTGAGCTATGAGAGCATATCCCACAGCTTGCAGTTAATGCTTGTGCAGGTGACATTAAGAGTTCAGGTAGTCTCTCCCGTTGATTATCACAGACTTCAGCTTGCCATCTTCTTCCACTTCTTTTGTCTCCTGCCCATCTTCAATGATTCTCCGGGTGGTGATGGTCTTGCCATCAATCTCTTCAGTAGTGGTTATCACTGTTCTGACACCATATGGCCCAGCTGTGTCTTCAGTAAAGAAGGAGGTGGGGTGGCCGCTGGAACAGAATGAATTCCAATGCACAAATGGCTCCCCGGACCTTCCTCCTCTTCCACTTGCGCTCTGCCAGTCTTCACCATTGATTCTGACGTCAAAAGGGTTCAAGAAAATACATGTAAATGGATACATCCCTTCAAAGACTTCTTCTTGATGGGGGAATCCATGATGGGAACCAAAGAAGCTGTTATGACCCGCTGCAGCTCTTTCTCTGTGGATTCTGCTCTCCTCAACAGACTTGTCGTAGAGTAATCGCTTCTGAGGGTCAGACAAAGTCTCGTATGCTTCAACAATTTCTTTGAATTTCTTCTCAGCTTCCTCCTTGTTTCTGGGATTCTTATCAGGATGCCATTTTAGTGCCAGTTTGTGGTAGGATTTCTTAATATCGTCCTGTGAGGCATCTTTTTGCAGTTCAAGGACCTTGTAGTAGTCCACCATCTCAGAGGAAAGCTGGGGTTGTTTGAAAGATGCCTGGTTATCTCTCTTCTACCAAGGTTGATCAGCATGCAGAGACTGCTGGATACCCAATGGCACTGCACTCCTCAGGGGTGGGGAGATGCTCAGCCCACCCCATGAGCTGCTCTGTCCTGCTGCAGTGTAAGGCCACTGGGAGCCGCTTGACCATAGACATTCTTTTCAAGCCTGTTGCTCACAAGCCATGGGACTGTGACCTCAGAGGGTGTGCAGGCAACCCCAGCTCAGTTGTCCTGAACCACATTCTAGGGCAGAGTCGGTTGTCACCGGCCTTCTGTTTTTAAATGTACATGGTGTTGCAGTTGCTGGATGTAACTGTGCTGACACAGCTGTGATGTAGGACTGCCGTAGAATCATAAAATGGTTTGGGTGGGAAGTGACCTTTTTTAAAGGTTGTCTAATCCCCGCCCCCTGCCATGAGCAGAGACTCCTTCCACTAGAACTGGTTGCTTAATGCCCTGACCAAACTGGCCTTGAACACTGCCAGGGATGGGGCATCCACAGCTTCCCTGGACAATGTCTTCCACTGTTTTACCACCCTTATGACTGTCAGATTACTTTTTTGCCTGAACCTGCCCTACAGCGGGATTCTCAGATACTCAGTGTAGATTTGTGTGCAATTCAGGGAAGTGTGGTGTAGTCAGGTCATATTATCCCGTGGGCCATCATTCCCTATGGCAGCAGCTATAGGGAAGCTGCAGTTTGGCTACCCACAGTTTGGAAAGAGTGTTGATAAATCAGAGAAAGCCCAGGGAAAGGCCACAAAATGTGACTAAGGGATTGGAAAATACGGTCTGGAGCGAGAGACTTGGGGAAAGAGGAAGTTCAATTCCAGCTACATCACAGTCAGCAAGAACCTGCATGGGAACAGAAATTCAGCGCCATGGGGATCTTCAGGCTCCCAGACAAAGCAGTCGGAAGGTGTCATTAGCCAAATTTAAACTCAAAATACATTGCACATCCTTCTTCATGAAGGTAGCAAATCACTGGAACTTCCCCATGTGGCCATTTTTAAACCCTGAGTAGGAA
The DNA here is from genome assembly GCA_013398115.1 of Falcunculus frontatus. Taxonomy (NCBI): domain Eukaryota; kingdom Metazoa; phylum Chordata; class Aves; order Passeriformes; genus Falcunculus; species Falcunculus frontatus. The sequence goes on along the minus strand of VZRV01004346.1, from coordinate 2,559,543 downwards.
TTTTTCCTAAAATTATGATTAGATGGCCATCATAATCTTTTCTGAATTTATAGGCAAGCCTAACACAGAAGAGCCTCATTTTCATGTTGGTAGTAAATTAGAATCCCAAAATTACCGACCTTAGCCTCTTTTCTATGTGCCTTACTGGATACCTGTCCCAAGGTGAGTATGCATGTACGACAGGGATGGCCCAGGAACTCGACACAGACAATCAAATCAGGTTGTCCTGCATCTGTTTCTATTCCTTGGACTTGCCATTCTGGTGGGAAATACAATACCCTCAGAGGGAATCATTGCATGAAGGTCTCCAAGGAAGTGCCAATAATGAGAACTCATCTGTCTGTAACACAGTGTCATAAACACCTACTAATAGCAGCATGTGCTGCAGATCACTGCCCTCTTTTCCATTATCCCACACTTTGGGAAGAAGTCAAGAGCCAGCCAGACCAAAGAGCATGTGCACAGCGTATGAGCTGGCTGCTGTCCTAACACACACCCTGTGAGGGGCTGTGAAAGCAAGGAGCAGCCATGTGGGCCTGGAGACAGCAATGTGACAGAGGGAGGAAGGAGATTGAGCTGACACATGTTGGGAAAGGTATTTGTACTGCTGGTGTTCTCACTGGTCAGTGATGGGGCAGTAGCACGGAGGTACTTGCCGGATTTGGGCGGTAAAAGTTGCCACAGGGCAGTGCAGGTCTGGGGGCTGGAGCTGAAGGAAGTGCAAAAGGAGCAAAGGAGCTCGTGGTCCTGTGGGCTCACCTCACTGGGGAGATCTCAGCTTTTGCCTCCTTTGGCACAGAAGTCTTCTTAACTACGGGGTGGTTGTGCCACATGAATTATTTTCTTCTGGATGTTGTTTGTTCTGTAGATGTGGCAAAAGTAACCTGGGCCCAACAGCAAGCTGCTGCTGCCATTTGAGCTCAGAAGGCTCTTTGCATTCCCAAAGCACCCTGAAGTGGTCTTCTACACTGAGGGGAGAGCTAAGACTTGATGGCTCCCTCAGACTGGAGTCTCGTGCTTGAAATCTTCACAAAAGGGACTAGATTTTTTAAGGATTGTCCATTGGACTTGAGGGTGATTCAAGCTTACCACCCACAAGTCCCCAAAAGGTGCCAACAGCTCCCCAGCCACTGCCAGCATGATCCTTTTGTAGATGCTTGGCAGAAATTTCAAGAGGGATTGCTGTTCCTACTCTCTATTACCCAGAAGGGAAAATGGGACATCAGAAAAGTCTGTTGGAGAGGGTCCCAGGCCAGTTATCAGCTAAGGGGTGTGGGGCTGTGCACAGAAGGAAGGAGGTGACTCTGCCTTTTGCTGTGTCTTTGCAAAGTGTCTCCTCCCCTACTTTCTTTTGATGCTGAGAGACCATCTCAGACTGGCTGGCGCACTGGGTTATCTGTCTTGGATTTAGTACATCCTACCCAGCTGAAAAGTAGGGAGTGTTTTTCTCCTGTCATCCCCGAACAGAGGATACTCACTGCCTGTCTGTCCGCTGCCTGCAGCAGGCGTCAGTGATTAGCAGCCATTCAAGACAGGCCACTGCTGTGAGCCAAAAGGGTTTGCAAGGAAAAAAGAAAGGGTCGAGGACAGGCAGGGAGAAAGGGAAATGAGACATGCACACATCAAGTAACTAGACCCAAACTGGCCTGGCAGCCCCATCCCTAGAAACCAAGGCTTTGAAATAAGAAATGTTTTTCATATCTTAAATCTCAAGTACAAACAATAAAAACCAGCCCAGACTGTGTTCTTTGAAGAGAAAGTACGAGTGACCTGAACAGTGGTTATCAGCAGCGTCATTAAGATAAACCCCTAACATGATTTAAAGCATCCGAAACTGAAGGCAGCACTTTCAGATACTAACAAAATGGTCTGACATTGGGGATGAAAATCAATAGTAATCTGATGTCACTAAAAATACTCAAAAGTGTCCCATGGCTGATGGAGGTGAGATTAGTGTAAATATTTGTATTCTAATCAGTGGCACGCGAGGGCTGGAGGCGGCCTTTCTGTCTATTTAATTAATGGAGTGGCTTTTTAAAAGGATCCTAATCATATGTGATTGTATCTGCTTATCAACATTTTTGCTAATTAGATGATATGGAGGCAGTCACTCTGCTAATTCCCTCATCCAAACAGCACATCCTGCACAGATAAAGTACAGTCTCTTTTTAATAAGAAACAATCATGAGACAGACTAACCTTAATGGTGCTTATTATCCGAGGATCTTTGGGATTTTCTTTTCTACCCGCCCCCTCCTTCCTTTTCCTTCATTCCCTGCTTCAGTATGCCAGATGGATGTGGATGTAGCAGTCCCTGTTCCCCCCGGTTCCCCAGTCCAGACACCGCCATGTCCAGCCTTCTCTTCCCTCCCAGCCAGGCACTGGATCTGTAAAGGCAGGGATCGTCAGACAGGTCAGGATGCAGAGCAAAACAGAAGGCACCACATAGCAAAATGTCCCAAGCTTTTGGTCACCCAGATGACAGGTGACCCCAACCATGCAGCCTCAATCCCTGATCTTGCTCTTGGCACCCCAGTGAGCCCTAGTCCAGAAAGGATTGAGTGCCTCCAAGTTGTGAAAAAATTTTTCTATTATTATTTTGATTAGATTAATATTAGGAAAAGTTTCTTCAAGGAAAGGACTGTCAAGAATTGGAACAGGCTGCCTATGGCAGTGGTTGAGTCACCATCCCTCAAGATATTTAAAAGCCATCTGGTTGTGCTGGGTTAGTGGTAGGATTGGCAGCACTGGGTTAATGGTTGGACTCGGTGATTTTAAAGGTCTTCTCCAACCTAAAGAGTAATTATTATTGTTGTTGTTGTCATTTTTTTTTCTGTTTTAAGAGCGTCTGAGGGCAGAGGACGTCTACACAAGTGATTTCTCACCAGCCCTGTTGATTCTGTGACAAGGCTGGGGTGCTTTTATCTAAACCAACACAAGTCAGAGACATTTGTCCCAAGTCCTTTGACTATCCAAACAAACATGAGGCATGCTTTGCTCCACCAGTCAAATTGTCATTAGATGCCTCCCTGCAGGTCAGCCCTGTTGGGGAGGATGCCGTACTCAGCTCTGGAGCCACGTTCCCGGGGATGATGGTCAGGGATGGGCACACTGGGCCAACCTCCCGCTGGGGCAGAACAGAGGGACCTGCCTGACTTCAGAAAAAGACTGAAAAATAGATAGAAAATTTGCCCTGAAGAATATTTCCTCATCTCTCAAAATACGAAAGCAACATCTAGATAAGGAAAACCCATCCTGAATGTGTTGCAGCTCCCATCCCAAGAACATCTGGGTGGAGTGGTGGAGAGGGGTAGGTGCCTGGTGCTTAGTTTCGGGAGGTCAGGAGTTTGCCTGCTGTTTTTGCAGCTGTGAATGTTGAGCAGAAAAGGCTTAAACGACATGAATTCCCCACTCTGTACAGGAGGGAGTGTCAGTAGGTCCCATGCATTGACCCCATGTGTTGGGCTCAGCACGGAGGTCGGATGTGGGATGGGAGATGCGGTGGCTCTGGGGAGTGCTGACTGGAAGAGACCCCCAGAGGCTGGGACACAGACCTTGGTCTGTTTACAGCTTTTCTGGGACTCAGGCTGGGGCTGGAGACTAAACCAAGGTTCAGGCAAGAAGAAAACCAGCTCTTCTGAGTGGTAATAGGGAAGCGCAGGAACCTCACAAAATGATTCTTTTTTGAGATGTGAAGACAAAGAGGAGGCCTGGTTCTACTTAGTGGAGTCAAGAATGAGCCTGACATGTTTTTTATGTTAGACCGTGCCCCATATCCAGGGCTGGACCTTGCTTCAGTCTTGGAAAGCCCAAATGATGTTGTAACTCATGTCCATGGACTCTGACCCCAGCAGGATTCAGAGCACTTTGGTTTCACTGACTGGATCGTCTCCACATGTCATCTGCAGTATCCTCTCCAGACATGGCTATGCTGAAGTTGTACTCAGCAACACAGTTGGCCGGTCCTTCTACCACTCCTCCTCTTTGGCACAGTCTCTGGCCCTAAATCCTCTCCATGTAACACACAGGAATTAATCCAATATTGACCACTTTCCCAGAGGGGTTTCCCACTGCTTGTTCCATGGCTGAGGGCTACAACTTGAAAAGAAGAGGGACTTCTGGGGCAAGGATTGCACTGCAAGCCGTTGAGTCCTGGGGCTTAATGAGGCACTGCTTATCAGCAAAGCATGCTTATCTGGAGCCCGCCGCCGGTGTACCTGCTCCAGCCCCATCGTGAGCGAACATGTTTTACCACCCAGTTGCAGGGAGCCGGGAGCGCGGTCAGATGGCACAGTTCAGCTGATGTGTGGTAACTCGTGAAGCCACAGCAACTTTATCACTTCACAACATCCATACATAGCCACAGCCTTGAATCTTCGCAGGGGAAGAAAGGATGATGAGTTACTGTTCTGGGATTTTCTCCCTGTTTCCAGTCAGTGGGAAGTGGTATGTGGAGCATTCATTTAATAAACCAGAGGGGAAAAGCTGTAGATCGGCTTCTCATTATTTCAGTGCTGGCTCACGCCATCACTTGGGCTTGTGCCTGACAGTTCAGTGTGTTATTTGAGGCCACTCAAGCATTCTGCAGAAATGATGCCACCCTCTCTGAAAGCGTGGGGTTCATCCAAGCAGGGAGGGCCTGACTCCATTAGTAGGTTTATCGGTGCTAATTTCATCTCAGTTTGAGGCCTGTGTATGGAGAAGGTGCTCACTTTGAAGACTCGTCCCTGTTGAGAGCCAGCTCTCCAGCAGGAAACCTTCTGGAGATGTTTTACTGATGTGGAACTCCGAAGTAAAGCAAATCTGGATGGGTAAAAAATGCATGAGTAGTGCTGGTCTGCAGGGCAGGGGGGGAGTCCTAAGTGGTACAAAACTTAGGTGAGGGTCCCAGTGATGTGCACAGACATGCAGGAGGGATGGTAAGTGTTTGTGCCCCCATATTTTCTAATGTAATACCTACGTCCAACAAGGGGGGCCTGGGCAACCCAGCTAGGAGGTGAGGAACTGACCAATTACCAATTTCTTTACTGGGAGGGGGGAACCGGATAAAAACACTGAAGCCATCAGGAAGTGTGTTCTGGTCCTGCCCATGGGCACCTTGTACACAGGGCTGCCGGGAACGGTGAAATTTCCACACTGCCTCAGCAAAGGTTTAGTCTGAGTTTATTGCTGAGATTAAAAGACTGGAGAATATAAATTGTAAATGTGATGACTTAAGAGCTCATAAATTTAGTATACAGCCCCATTCTGGAGAGCTTGCATGCAGTGCAGCCACACTGCCTTGGGCTCACGAGTTGCCCTTGCTCCCATTGCTCAAACCCACGCCCTGCAGGGAGCCCTTCTGCCCTGCCTGGCTCCCAAAATGTTGCATGTGCGTGTGTGCACACAGATGCTTGGAAACAAACACACACTGGCCAGGGATGCCGTCCTGCCTATGCACCCTGGGAGTTTGCTGCTTATGTACAGACACGGACTCCCTGCCGCTGCTTCAGCTCAGAAACCAGCACTAGTGTGGAACAGTACTTGTCCTCAGTCACTGCAGTGAGGGAACAAGTGGAGGTCTTCAAAGATGAGCTCCTGGTAGGAGGGACAGTCCCCCCTCACTAAGGAACCATTTGCTTGCATTTACCTGCAGTCCAAGTGTCCTTGCTTGGTGCTTGCAGAGGAGCTCCATGGTCTTACCCCTGTCCATGTGTGGGCAGCAGGAGTTCGTGGGCAAATTGGTCCCACACATGGAATCAGTCAAAGCAGCATCGCCTCTGAGCTGCAGTGGAGAGTGCCAGAGTGGGAATGATAGAGCTTGTGACCAGTGCACAAGTCCCTTCCCCAGTTTTCCACTTATCCCACTTGTGTCCCCTACTCTGGAGCTGAGTGACTCCTGTGAGCAGAGGGCTTGAGGAGAGCTTGGAGCGGTGCTTAATATGTCAAGCTGATTCTGAGGTGAGTTGTGATTAGCTTTCTGCAACTGGGTTGCAGCTGTCACTGAGTTTGTCCAGGACAAAGTTCCTCAGATAAATTGCCTAAGTGCTGTAAGCACCTTTGGCTTTAAGTGCTTTTCCACTTTTTCTAGGAAGACGGAGAGCTGGAAACCAGCCTGCTTCTAGGATTCATCCAGCCCATACCAAGGACATAGCTTTCGGTCTGGGAGCCCTAATGTGGGGATGTAACACCCAGTGCCAACCTGCTGTCCTGCTGAGGGCAGAGCTTATGACAGTCTGAGCAAGGAGAGCTGGGGACAAATCCTGGGAGAACACCAGAAGATACAGTGGGATGCCTTTCTTCCTGGTCAAGTGGACCAAGCCCTCAGCACACAGTAAACATGAAGGGGATGGGCTTGGCAGTTGGTTCCTGCAGGCCTTGAGGTTCCCTATCCTTGCCCAAGTGTCCAGGGGTCAGTGCTTGGGACAGCCTGTGCTTTGGCTGTCTCGGAGTAAACCTCAGACTGCTTTTTGAAAAACAGTGCCCTGCATCCTCCTGTGCACAGGCCCCAGCTCCAATGACGTGTGGGGCAGCACTGAGGCTCCTCTGTGCACCAGCGTTCACTTTCAGGGTCCAGCACAAGGGCCAAGAGCAGCACCTGCAATAATGTACACCAGCCTTTCAGCAAAGCCAAGTCCTCGAGTTCCTGATGTGTTTCTCTGAAGACAGTGGCTTGGGCCTCCCTGGCAGCATTGCTGAATTTTTCCCATCTCCCATGGTGGAGTATGCCCAGAGCAGGCAGTTTTGGCAGTGTTTTGTCTCAGAGATAGTTCTAGTCTATGGGGACAGCCATAGGTGCTGAGGGTGGTGTTTGGTACACCAGGCGTTTGCTCATTTCTCAGACCTTTTCCCAAATGAGGAACAGGAAAGGGGGAGATTATATTTTTAAAATAATTTTTAATCACTGTAGCATCCACATTCCCGCTCTTTTGCTTGTGCAGTAGATGTAGCACATCTACTTGTAGCAGTAGATGTACATGAGCACGTGGGAATGTAGGGCTGTGGGTGCCTGTGTGCATGGCTGGGCAGATGAGGCTTGGGGTGCAAGCCCAGAGGCAGAGGTCCTGCCTGAGCAGACTCAGGAACACACTGCAAATATTGCCCAAACCATGCTGCATTTTCCTACCCTGGCTGGACTCTATTTGGCAGTGTTGTGATCCGACAAAACTGTCTTCCCTTGCTTCCCTCCACCCAGACCCTTGAAAACTTTGGAAATTCACCTGAAATATTTGCCATTCCTCAGCACCCCATTTGTGTGACCCACCAGAACTGTCCTTTCCCGGGACTCGGTTCTGAAGGCAGAGCAGAGATAAAAACGTTTAACAGGCAAAAGCAGATGAGAAGGAGATAAAGGAATAAGGGGAGGGAGGGGAGGAGGAATGCAGAGGTATGTGGCTGCATGTTGTACTGTGTTTATGCATAAACAGGCTTGCTTATCGATATCCATATATAAGCATGAGTGCAGGGTAATATCTCCCGAAACAATAGGCGCTGCTCGGCTCGAGGAGCGCTGCCGGAGCCTCCCTGTCAGATGCTGCCGTGTTATCAGGTTGCAGCAGGCGTTCGCATCTAATCAGGGATCTGAGCCCCGTGAGCCGCACCCGGGGGGTTCGGAGCCTCTCCTCCAGTCTTCAGCCCACTCTTCTCTCTGAGGAGAGAGGGCAAGAGGGGACAAAAGGGGCCAGGCATCTCCGGAGGTGATACTGTGGCTGCCCGGCTTCGCGCTTTGGCAGGGATGCAGGACCTGGTGTTGCCACCTCATTTTGGCAGGGATGGCATCGGGGTGACACTTAGGACTCGGCCAGCCCTTGCGAGGAGCGCTGGCTTTGCTCAGCCTGGGGCAGGGAACGTCGCAAGGACCAAACCGGCTACTTCACCCCCATCCTCTGTGCTGCGACAGGACAGGAGTCGGCCCTGGGGGCAGCGCTGGCAGCCAGGGCTCTTTCCTCTTTTATTTTCTTCTGTGTTTTTAAGGAAGGCCCCAAGAGCAAAAAAACTTACAAAACCTTCCTTCCCCGCCGCTCCCTAGCACCAAAACGCAATGGCCACTAATCTTATGCGGCTCATAACTGCAAATAGCTCTGGAACTAATTAATTTGACAGTACCGCGGCTGCCTGCCTTTTTCACCAAAATCAATTAAGAAAACGCACATTTCCCCTTCTCCTCCCGCCCCTCCCCACGCCACTTCGCAGTGAGGCAGAGGGGAGAAGGGGCAGCCAGGACTGGGCGCTGCTTTCCCAGGGCTCCCGGGGGTCGGGGCGGGGAGCAGAGCGCTGGGAGCGCAGTGGAAGGGGATTAACAAGGTGAGGGGAGAGACGCCGCTGGCTCTGCACAACAGGAGCTGGGATGCTCCCTGGGGACGGGTGGCGGTGGGAAAGCTTGCAGCCACACTGTACCGCGTTCCTTCCTCCCTCCGTCCTGGCTCCCTGAAGACCCCTGTGAATTGTCATTCCTTGCCAGTGCAGGGGGGGGAATTGGCCATCGGGCTCTCAGAGCGTTTTTTATTTGCATGGCTGATGAGCCACTCCAGAAGGGGCTGCAAGTGAGAGGCGGGTGGGAATTTCGGCACTGTTGGCTTGCCAGGCGAGGGCAGAGGTGTGGGTTAGAAAGGATTCGGCAAGAAATTTAGGAAGACAAATTTTGCATTTTATGGGAGGCAGTGGTAGGAATCGGAGTGGGGTCTCATACAATTTTTAAGGCTCCTGACCTTGGGGCTCCTCACCCAGGCAGGTAAAGGCAGGGACCGTGCCAGAGGGGCTGCGGCTCCCTCTGCCCTGCGCTGGGCGTGGGGTGGGAGGGCCTGAGCTGGGGCGGTGCATCAGCATCACACTGCTTCCCAAAAAATCCAGCAAGAACAGGACCCCCCTTCACGCTTGTTCTTCTGGTTCCACTTCCAGATGGAAAAGAAAGCCAGGTCTGGGGTAAATGGGTTGAATGATAGCAGGGCTCCATGAGCATGCAGCTCCTCAAAACTCTCTTTTCAGGGAATGCGAGACAACTGGTCTTAAGAAACGGTGGTAAGACACCTGGCCAAGCTGGGTAAAACCTCCTGAGCATTATTTCTGTAAATGCCTCCATTTGGTCCATATCACCTCCTCCCATCTCTATTGAAATGCCCTTCTATTAATAAATAACTCCATTCTCCATTACCCCATCTCCACAACTCACGTTGAAGTAACTGGGAATTTGGGTTTGGTTTTTATAGACATTAGAAATAGATTTTATCTTTATTAAGGGCTCTGTCTCCACCACCCCAACCTTTGCTCCATTGCACAAAGCACAGCAGGGGCTGGAGCAGAGGAAGCAGATCCCTGGGCTGAGCTCAGCAGGGGGAGAGGAAGGAGAACCTCTCCCTTACTTTGGCCAGGAAGGGGTTTAAAAGGGCCAGGTTCTTCCCTGAGCATTGGTGACCTGTGAGTATGTCCCTATAGCACGGTGTAAAGTGCTTGAGAAAACAAGGGAGAAAATGTGAATGAAGAACATTTAAGAAATTTTGTACCTGAAAGATTTAGTTCTCAAGGGTTTGTTTGATTTGCCTTTGTAGAGTCTTGGAAAACACCTATCGGGAAACCTCCTGAATGCAGTCATAGTGCTGAGCCACCACATGAATTTGGAGAAAATTTTCTTTTTCTAGGCTGTGGGTTGCAAACAGTCCCTGGAAAATATTTGGGTTTTGAAGTGCTTCAGTTGGCTGTGATGGGGCAGGGAAGTCACAGGACAGCATTTTTATGCTGGCTTGGACGGCAGCATGGTTTCTGGCATGGAAATCAGTGCATATAAATTAGAATTGTGGTTTCCATGAATACTATCATATATGGATTGGAAGCTGATTTTCCAAGAGCAGTCATGCCAGGAAAACTTGTGCTCTCACATAGCCCCAGGCAGCAAACACAAGTGACACAAACATGGTGAGGGTGAGTTCATTTACAACTGTGACTGTTCAAAAAGTATTTCTAAAATTTGCCTTCCCTGCTGTTCCTCCCCCATCCATCCCCCCTTCCTCCTCCCCTCCCAGCCATGCCAGAGTGAGCTCGGAGGTTTGGTATCCAGCCTTACGCAGTGGCTGGTGCTGGGCTGGTGGGGCTCGGCGCCACAGCCGCGCACCTGGGCTCAGGTAAGGCTCCGGCAGGGTGGGGACTGGATTCTTTCCCGGCCTCTCTCAGCAAACAGCTCCTGCCCTGGAGCCCTGCGTTCCTCTGCCCTTATCTCCCTGTGCAAGGCAAAGCTATAAATGTTATTGGCCATGAAGTTATTCATCCCCTTCAAAGTTACGCATATGCAAAACAGGCTCTCCTGCTGGAATGGGAGTCTCTGTACCAAGACTGAGTGGTTAAAGTTGTTTTTTTTTTTTAATAAAAACTTCCAAGAAAGAAGCATATTAACATATAGCAACATTAACAGCACTGGATCTGTATAAACCTAATTATATATGTTACCACAAGTAAATAACCACAGCATTTCTTACAAGGTAAACATACTGTAGCTCCAGGGATGGATGCACTGAGGTGCAGAGCAATAGCCCAGCTCGTCTGTGCAGTTGGCAGTGGAGACAATAAGGAGGAGCTTGAGTTGGGACATAGGTACTGCCTTCATCACAGGCGCAACTCATTCCTTGCCACCCATGTCCCAGGGTTGTGACACTGGTCCTGCCCCTGGAGTGCTCTGCAGCCACACTGGCACACAGCATCCTCCATCCCAGTTGGATGCAGTGATATTTCTACCAGAGCAGCATGCAGTGGTGGGGGCTGTCAGCAGAGATCAAAATTTCAAAACTCAGAAGGCCCTGCTGCTTTCTGGGAGTTTATAAAATTTGTTCTGGTTCATACCTGCTGTTGTTTTAAACTCATTCCTTTCCGAGGAACAACTCAGCTCAAGAAAGAAAGCAGCTATTTTACTTTATGGATAACTATTCAATGATATATAAAGGGATGGGAGATCTGTTACATCTCTCTGACCTCTGAAGCTGGAAGAAGCCATTCCCCCATTTATGGCATGTCTCCTATTTTATTAGTCTCATGCACAGGCTATATCAGTTGTTCCCTGATTTTCCCCCGTTCTTTTGATGGCTCAGACCTTTGCAATGCTTCAAGCCAGTTGAGCCTGGAAACTTCTGGATGATCCAAGCAGCAGTTCCCAATCAGTCCCATCCCCTTCCCTTCTCCTGCTGCAGGGCAGCTCTCTGCAGAGGGTGGTGGTGCGGGGGTGAAGCAGTGTGGGACAAAGCTTTTTGGGGAAGCAAATGTGAGACTCCGGACAGCTTCTGTCCCACATTTCAACTTCTGTGGCCCAACATCAAACATGTCACTGCAGCCTGAGCCTCCATGGGTCTGATGGAGGAGCAAAAAGAGAGGGCTGGAGGCAGCAGATCCTAATCTTTATTAAATAAGAACAAAGCTTATGCCGGCTAATGAGAAAAACAAACCGATGAAAGATCCGGCGAGCTCCTCAGAAGGACACAAAGAAATTCTCTCTGAACAAGAGCAGGCTAAAAATATTCCTGAATATTTATTTTGCTGGCAGTGTCTTCACAGGCTCCAGATTTGATGCCGCCTCTTTGGGGATTGGCATGGCCGTCACAGCGACTTCAGAGGAGGATGCTCCAAGCTCTGCGTGACGCCCGGAGTCAGGGCAGGAACAGCCAAGACGCGAGAGCACGAACTGCCTCAGTGCTGGGAGATGACGGCCAGTCCCCATGCACCTCCGCTTCTCTACAGGCAACAGAGTGTTTACCATTGGTTTATGTCCATCATCTTGTTTGGAGCCAGTGAGTAAGAGCCAGAGATGCCACAGGCACTTTTCTCCAGTTTCATTCCCCTTCTCAACACGGGCCCTTGCACACAGGGTGCCAAGGCTTGCACTGATGCTGAGCATCTTCTGCATCACGACTTCAGACACATCAGGGACAACTGGCCAGAAACTTGGGGCATTAGTTGTCTTATCCAGTTTGAGCCCACAGAGTTCCCCAAAAAGATCTCCACAGCCTGCTGGCCTTACCAGCCCCAGGTCTCCTCCCTGCACTAAGCCACAGCCTAAGGAGCCATCATCAGCAAAGGTATGGGCATCGTTAGCAAGCAAAACCAAAACCATGTGGAGATGCCCGGAGTGCACACCTAACATTACAAATTCCAAAGCACAGACCATGCCTGGGGAAACCACCAGGCTGGGGAGTGTTTTAGGAGGTTGTGATCAGCCCAGCATGCACCGTGAACCCCAGTGAGCAAAGCTGCACCCGCACAGGTGTTTGCAAAGATTCAGCCAGCCCAGCTGTGTCGTGTCTCCTGCCCTTGCCACTCCCCCTGGGCCCCCATGAACCTCTGTCCAGCCCGTTATCTCCAGAAATGGTTAGTGGGAGGCAATGCCATTGCCATGCTGGGTCAGACCACCCAGCCAGGACAGGCAGCTGTGGGGGCTGCTCAGAAATCAACTCCCAGCTTCACAGCTGCACACCCTTTCCCATATGGGCTGAGCCCCAAACCTTAGTATTGAGTGCTCACTGAGCTTGGCCGAAAACATCGCTTCTGAAAGCAAAAGCAATGCAGCAACAAGGCCTGCAGTTCCCCCTCTGCTTCTGCCTTCACTGACCATGAAACTTCAGCCTCCACTCTTTTAATGTACTGTGGCTGAACTTGCTGCCAGCAGGTCAAAGGGAACATAATTTACTTGGGCTTTGATTCATTTGATACAGTTTGGGGTGAAAAGGGGGAGGGGGAGGATAGGAGAGGAAGGGAATGAGTGGTGGCAGGGAAGGAAAGAAGTTGCCTGTTTGTGTGGGAACTGGATTAGTATGAAAATGACAGAACCATTTTCTAGCCAAGAGGGATTTAGCAATACCAAGAGCATTTTGACCAGAGCAGGGGCTCCCTGTGCTCAGATTGGCCATGGTGGGCAGGAGGCAGCCTGAGCATTTGTCTGCAGGGTCATTTTTATCTCTTTCCCTGATTAGGAGATTGGCAAGGGGAGAGGGGTGTTTGTATTCTGTATTGCCTGGAGAGTCCTTTTACTGCTCAGGTAGGACCATGGGATGGTCAGAGTTCCCCTCCTGGCAGCTAGTTCTCATCATGTTTGCATCCCCTTAACACCCTCCTCATCTTAGACTCTTTACCAGCTCCATCATTAATTTCCCTGCCCGTTTTCCTGCTGGAAGGAAAGTGCAAGGCTTGGAAGAGACAAATGAACCCATGTGGTGCCACAAGTGGCTTTTTTCTAGACACACATTAGAGGCACCAATTGTCCTACCAATACTCAGAGCATGGGGAGCTCACAGGCACCAGGGATGGGCTGAAATCAGGGGAGCACAGCCCTTTCCTCACATTGCTTCTGGCTGTACTTTTTCATGGCAGTCTGGTCCAGCTCAACTCACTAGCCTTGTCCCCACTGGTGCTGTGCAACCCCCAAAATATTGTAAAAACCCCCACTCTCTGCCCTGCTCACTCCTCTAGTCACCACCATCAGCCTTGCAGAAGTCAGGGGCCATCATGTGCCTCTCAGTGTAGCTTATTCTTTCAGGTACCTAAGCGTTATCTTGGCTATGGTCTTCAGGACAGGACTGAACTAAAAGCAAGAGCCAGCAGCTTTTGCAGAGAGTCTCTCCTGGCAATGCCTTTGGGTTACCTCACTGGGCTATGTGCATTTGGACCAGTCTGATGCTTTCAAATACAGATTGCTTCCCCCTTTTTTGTGGGGGAAAATAGAGGCAAAGGGCAACATTCCTTGTGAGAACCTAAATATTTCACTCTCCTGCTTTTGTCCTGACTGACTGGTGTTTACACAGGGGTGAAGAGGCTAGGAGGAAGCAAAGCGATGTGGCTGCTGTGGTTTCAGTTCTCACTCTACCTTGCTACTGAGAAACTGGACCCGTGGTTTGGTTTGTGGCTGGGGGAGAAGAGGAATGGTCCTTGGATCTGATCCCTGCTGGGAAGGCTCTTTCAGTCCCACAGAGGCACCAGCAACACCAGTGAGGGCAGGAGGAAGAGAGGAGAAAACCAGCCCCCCAACAAGCCCCACACCAGCAGCTCATGGTGCATTAACATTCACCACAGAGTCAGGGGTGTAAATTCACCACTATCTCCTCAGAGTTTTCCGTTTATGCCGTTCATTTCACATAGATGTCACTACTGCCTTATGAGCACTCCTCTGAGCCAGCCGCTTAAATGGACCCAGTGCATTATAGTAATGGAGTAACTGTATAAAAACAATGAAATCCAATCTCTTTAAACTGATTTGATGTCTGCCTGAACCACAACATTTCCTGCTAATGGCTTCCTTCATTTTGTAACCGTGATCTCCACCTGATCAGATTACAGCTGTTTTTAATTACAAAGCTAATAGAGTTTGTAGGCAGTGTCAGGCAGACAGCGCATGCCTGGGGTGGGCACAGGGTGGAGTGGAGCCCACAGGGGCTCTGGGTGACTGTTAACACACTCAGCTCATCAAGCTGACTGTCAAAACACTGAGAGCAGGGGACAACTAGGAGGGACAGTGATATTTTTCAGCATGGAGCCAATATGCTGCTCTCCAGGCCAGTCTCTGTGACAGCAGACAGCCCTGGGTTGCACTCCTGCTCCATGTTCTTGCCACCAGGCCGGGCAGCTGGGGATGCCCAGAAGATTCGTGACATGTGTTGGTGCTCCTGCAAGGCAAGTGGCAGGGTCACAGGGAGGCATAAGAAGAGCAGAAAGAGCTTTTCTTGATGATGTAGTATAGAAAAAGAAAGAAAAGAAAAGAAAAGAAAAGAAAAGAAAAGAAAAGAAAAGAAAAGAAAAGAAAAGAAAAGAAAAGAAAAGAAAAGAAAGAAACAGACCAGAATAGGAATGCATGGTGCCATTTGACTTCTGCAACTGATGAGGCAGGAAAGAGTATTGCAGATAACTGACAGTGGAAAAAGCCATCGAGATTGATGTCTTTCTTATGGGATAGTGCAGTCAGCTGCTGGGTCTGCATCCTTCTCCTCAGCCCAGGCAGAGGAACCCCAGGGATTGCATCCCCACTGGCCTTGTTTAGTCCAGCAGTTTGTGTATTGATTACTCCATCTCTCTGGGTTAGGAACGTGGATCAGCATAGCTGCAGGGAGAGGAGCAGTTAGAAAGAGCTGTTCCCAAGCAGTGCTGGGCAGGGATGTTTGTATCCAGCAGACCATGTGCACGCACTGCAGGTGAGCTCCAGTTTGACTCTCTACTGGTGGAAAAAAACTCTGTGTGTTACAGTGGTGCTGGGTAGCTTGTGTTGGTGTTTAAGATTCAGCTGAGGTCGTGCTCAGTTGAAGCTGGGTGAAAAGTCTCGGCAGAGAAACAGCAGCATCTCCCTCTCATACCTCCCTGTCCTGCCACGTGAACCTCCTTCCTGGGCTGGTGGAGCTACCCAGAGCATAATGCCAGGCAAGTGGGACAGCTCGATGGTGAGGTACCTGCTTACAGAGCTGGGGAAGGGAGGAGCAGGCAGGTGCAGTGCCCCGAGGCAGCCCAGCCCCGGGGAGGGTGGTCCTGGGCAGTGTGACCCACACCAGAGGTGCCCTGCTCAGTTCACTCTGCTGCGGGAGCTGCTTATCCCTCGCTCTTGCCATGCCAGAGCTGCACATGTCGGGTGATGCACCAGCCTTGTAAATGATTTAGGGTTCACATCAAGAGCCCATCAATTATGTACCCTGGGACTTAATTATTTAGCTTGACAGGAGTCTCTCCCCTTAATTTCATTGTCTTCTCAGTCTCCCATTTCACAACAGAGCTGTGGATGCTCTGCTGGAAAGGGTGCATTGTCAGATGTTTCTGCTTCTTCTCTGTATTGCCCAAACTCATCTGTTTCCCCCCTCCCTCAGCAGATGAGGAGAGTGAGACCCAGACATAATTCCAGGGCAAGGTGAGGGTCTGGGCCCTTGCACCATCACTGCTGTGCTCTGCCCTTGAGCTGTGTCAGAGACTGGACTCTGACACTGGTCTAAATGAGCAAATTTAGGAGTTTTGGGGGATGCTGTAGGTGAGATGGATGCTGGGATGAATTCTTGTGGTTTCTAAAGTCCTTTCTACCAGCTGGTCATGCACCAGCAGACAATGAAGAGAGTTCCAGCAGCCCTTCCAGCAGCCCTTCCAGATGCTCCCTGGCAGCACTGGGGATCCTGACCAGGGTGATGCCTGCCCATCACACCAAGAGCAATCAGCACATGCCATCATTCACTCCTCTCTTCCTCCCTGCTCTTTTCTTCCTTTCTATCTCTTCCTTTATCTGAACTTTTAAACTCCACGTCTGGTGCAGATTTTTACAGTAACTCAAGTCTTTGAGAATTGTTAATGCTGGGCTGTTTTCACAGTGACATTAATATGCATTGCAAAAATGCCGAGTATCAGAAGTTGGTCACTGCTGCTGTGTTGTGACAGCCACTGGAGAGCAGAGGTGAGGACATGGTCATGCTGGAGGGGCACAGCTCAGGCAGGCAAGGCCCCAGATTTGACAGGATTTCCTCTCCGCTCCATCTCTTCGCCATATCTTGGCATGTTTTTAAGCGTGTTTATTTTTCGACCCTCAAAAACTACCTTTTCCTAAAATAAATAAAACTAAGACCGGGAGTCTAGGATTTTAAAGCAACCCTACAATAACAAAGCAGTGTGTGCAGATCAGTTGTCACCAGCAACCCTACAATAACAAAATAATACACGCAACCCTATACAACACTGAAACAACCACTACGGGCATGCGAGGAAGGAAATACATTTACCAGTGTCGAACTTAACAAGACTTTGTTCTGCAGTAAACTCAGGGGTCAGGAGGGGGATGTAAGGACCAGAACACCTTGAGCGGCATAACTTTAATGTCATGCAGCAGGCAGGGTCGTGGGACACGCGGCAAACACCACTCTGCTAGCACGGGGTTTAATAGTCTGGAAAAGGAAAAGAAAGCGAGGGTTTGCGATGAAACAGGAAGTTCCCTCGAATCCTGGAGCCTTTGAAGAATTGTCAAAGGAATGAGAAGTCTGAATGCTTGAAAAGGCTCCGGATTGTGGAGCCAGAGGGGGCAGGGGGACACGGAGAGGGAGGCATCGAGCACGGACCTTCTCCAGACCCACACTCTGCTCTTTGTTCCTCTTTTCTTTTTTTCTTAAATTGTTAGATTTTTTTTCATTGCTTATTTTGTTCTCTCTCACACACACACGCTCTTTCTGAGGCCAGCAAGAATTTTCTTACAGTTTGAGTAAAGCCCCAATCCTACACCATGCCATTGCTTGCATGGCATTCCCCACACCTTGCTGCGGAGTAGTGTGTGGAAATAGCTCTGTGATCCAGGCTCTGCTCATGCATGACGCACAAACCATTTTTTTGAGGAAGTGTTTAGGGAGTTTGAAAAGTTCTGGTTAGCTGCCTTTTCTATATTTTTAAATTAATTTTTTTCTGCCTCTTCTATTTTTTGGGTGTGGCGTTTCTGTGTGGCTGCGGGAGCAGACGGGCAATGCCTCCACTTCTTGTAGTGCCTGGTCAGACAAGAGCCACCAAAGAAAATTCCTGTATGATTTCTGAGACATTTTCTCAGCATTTGAAATGCAAATACGCTGAAAAAGAGTAGTTCAGTGGCTTAGTTATTGCTAGAGGGAATCTGGTTGTGCAAAACTGGTGATGATGGTGATAATGATGATAGACTGGTTCAGGGTTGAATTTAATGACCTGTAGTGTGCTAGTAAAGGGGACTAGACACTAGACCTGAGAGAGATTTTCAGGCAGTTGAAGGCATCAAGAAGATGCCCAGTGCTGGAGGGATGCCTGCAGGCACCTCTCCACAGGGAATGGGTTTCATTTCCTTTCAAGCCCAAGGTGAGGAAGACCAACTCTTTCTTCCTATATACTGAGGGAAACAGGATCTGCCCTTCCCCGGGCAAAAACTGCTGGTGATGAGTTGCCTTTTCCCCTTGCGGGGTGTCCTCCCCAGTGCCCAGAAATGGCAAGACATGAGCAATGAGGTGGCCAAGAGCAAGCACCCAGCTGCTCTGCGGAGAGGGTGAGCCTGGTGAAGGGAGCCTGGAGGGAGAGCCAAGACCCTGTCATGACACTGTGCTTTCCTCTGTGCTAATTGTACGCTAGGGACCAAATTTAGACTGGTGTAACTCTGCTGAAGTCACCAGGGATTAATTTGGCCTCTGGTGGCTCCATTGTTTTAGCTAAATGAGTCAGAAGAAGCAGCCTATTCTTATCTGCGCACAGTGGGGCAGTGGCAGTAATGGCTCAGCGAGGCAGACCCCAAAAGCAGCGTGACTGGGACCTGGGACTGGGGCTTCCACGAGACGAATGGGGCTGCAAGAGGAAATGTTTTGACATTTGGGTTATAGATGGAGGCAGGCTCAGCGTGGGTGCGAGCGGTGCTCACCGCTGCTGCAGGCAGAGGGGAAGGGGGCTGGCAGGTTCCCTGAATATTCGGCGGTGCCGTTTGGAGTTCCTCAATTCTTCAGCCACCGGAGAGGGAAGCTGTGGCTCTGGAAGGGGCACGTGGTGTCAAAGGGGACTTCACACCACTTCCCGGCCCGGTGAGAAAGGGAGCCCAGGCTGGAAACATTCAAAAAGCACCAGCTGCATCCCTGGCTGTTCGTGCTTCTGCTGGCTGCTGGGTGTGAGGAAGGAGTGATGGGACAGAGCACGGGCTTGCACAGGGCTGGAGTAGATGTTTTGGGCAAAAGTTTTAACTGCTGGCCCAAGGCAGTGTGCTGGTTTAGCATGTTGTGAATTCCCTCAAACTTCTAGGAAATGGAGGATGATTTGGAAAGCTGGGATTTTTCCAGCCCAGGTTCAGTACGAGATGTTTCCAAGCAGAGAGGTGTTGCTGGATGGCCTGTGGGAACTGTGTGCTTCGCCCAGGCAGCATCCAGCCTTGTGGTGGGCAGTTTTGGAGGGGAAATGGAACAGGCAATGGAGATGAAAACGCTGCTCCCCTTCCCATGCCTGTTGCTGCCCCATCTCCCCTTTTCCTGCTGTACCCACTGGGCAGATAAGCACAAGACTTCAGTCTCCAAGGATGTCAACCTGGCACATTTTGGATGGCCAAACACTCTTTAAAGAGAGTACAAAGGCAGATCTTCTGAGGATGGAGATAACAATAGGTAGGAAGGGCGGGGGGGAGCAGACCTGGAGCCTCGCTGCTCCCAGCGCTCCTGCACCTCCACAGCTTGAACGGGCACATTCCCAGCGTCCGGGGCCGGATAATAAGCAGAGCCACAGCAGCTATTCAGGAGGCTCTGACCCTAGCTAGGTAACTACATAATGAGCCTGTTTGAATTGCTCCCGTCCCTGCCAAAGGGGTGGGATCGGGGGATGCTTTTGTTTGCAGTAATGAACCTGTAATTATGCTACATTTCTTGGTTTTAGCCACATTTTTTGTGTGTGTGTTGTTCTCTTTGTATTGACAGATTTATGGCCAGGATACTCCACTGCACCAGCAGCCGTACGGCACCGTGTGGAGACTGTCTGACTGTCGTCTTGGAAAGGTGTGGGGAGAAGAGGAGGAGGGGGGTCTTTGCAATACCTCAGTCCCCAAAGGGTTAAATAAATGTATTAAAATTAATACAGACGGCACAGGTGCTGCCTTTCCAAAAGTCACAGGTTTCAGCAGGGCAAGAAAAAAAAAAATCTTTTGGGCTCCAGGTGAATTAAAATTTAAAAAAAAAAAAAAAAAAGTAGGGAACGAAATAAATAAATAGCACATACCAGATTTCAGCTCCAAGGCGCTCAATAAAATTACACTTTGAAATGCAAGGATTAAGCAGAGTAGGTGACAAGGTAACTTTGTTAACAGGCTAATCTCTTGCCTTAACAGAGACAGAGGATTTACATGTGACTGCACAACACTGCTTTATGGTCTTTTTTCCAGCTGGAGATGGTAGGAAGGGGGAAGGAGGAGATGGGACAGGGTTGGATGTTTTAGAGACATTTGTAAAATGGGCTTAAACTATGTTTTTCTTATTGTTTTAGGTTTGTTTGTGGGTTTTTTAAGCAAGTCTGCATGGAAATGTGTCACCAATAGTCAGCTGTTTCCAAAAGGTTCAGGTAGGCGATGATGAAGATGCCACAGAATAATGGATAATTGGATAAAACCATTTGTGGCGCTGTTTCTTCCTGAACGGGTTTATTTGCTTTCTTATAAAAAGCCAACCAGTATCATGGGTTATTCAAAATGCTATGTCAGGACTATTTTGCCCTGAGTCTTTCCCCAGATTTCAGCACTTCTTCACCAAGGAATGTGTGAATTCTAAATTCAGGGTACTTTTTTCAAATGGCTCCTCTGTTCTTGGGCAGGGAAGGGGCAAGGAGAGAAAGAAAATTAAATAAAAATAATTTTAAAATTAGAGCTTTAGGTCTTTACATTTCTGTCCATTACTAAGATGAGACAATGATGAGCAAATGAACATGAAATGAGACCTGGATCTCCCTGTGAGGGTTTGTATCATACAGTACCCACTTCTCTGTGCCCAGGGTCCAGCCACTCCAGCCACCCCTCCCCCTGCAGCAGACAGAGTGCCCCTGGCTTTTCCATTTAACTCGTTTGAGTGTCAGTGTGGATCTCCACGGTGAACCAGGGGAAATGCGGGGAAGCAATCTGTTCAAACCTTACCCAGGCTTCTTTGTTTCTGGATAAAAACAACAATGAGAAAACCAACTCCTCCATAGGGTTCATCTGAAATTCAACAGAAAACAGGCTGAGCATGTTCTCTGGTTTTAAATAGATCTGGTGAAAGTATTTATCATGTTGTATTTGTTGCAGCATATCTGGGGTGTTTGTGGTGACTGCAGGCAGAGGGACAGATTCTGTATGGAAACTTGGTGTCAGATCCCCAGCCCATTTAGAGATTCATGTGCTGGACCGTTGCTGGATGAGATTTCAGCTTTTTCAAGTGGGTGAAGATGATCTCATTTATGAGGGCATGGAAACAGACATCCTAGTGAGGGAAGGGAAAGTTGCTTTTCCCTTTGCTTTGATGCCTGGGTAGCAGGAGGGAAGACAGTTTCATTCAGAAGGGTTGTGCACCTCAGCTGAGTATGACTGTTTAAACACTTCCAAACAATCATCCCAAAGAGTCTTGTCTACTGATGCTGAAATTTTTTTTTTAATTATGTGGTTGAGCATTACCCCTCAGGGTTATGTCCAGTCCTGCATTTCAATCTACCTTTGCAGGAAGGCGAGTGTAAAGGCTCAGCAGTCCATCTGCCCAAAACAGCCATGGCCAGCTCATCCATGGACATGCCAGGAGGTCATGGAGCCGACAGGAATACAGGCAGAGGTCAGAACTGCAGTGGTGTGGTGGGACAGGAAGTGGAGGGATGGGACAGGGCTGTCACCCAGCATGGCTGTCACCATTTCCCTTGGGCAGCCATCTGACTCCCCCAGGAAAATATTTAGCTTTGTGTTGAGTTCAACAAACTTGATGAAAGAGCTGGTCCAAGCCCCAGCTGTAACTTGGCCAGCGAGGACCTGCAGTACTGCGCTGAGTCCCCTCTGCCCCTCTGGATACCAAGGATAACCAGAGCACATCCTCCACATGGCTTTCGGGTGGCAATGGAACTCATCTGCTCACCGCTGCCCAAGGGTTTGGGATTGCACAGGGGCCATGCAGGAAGCTGTGTGCCAGGTCCTAGCAGGGCTCATCAGAGGTGGATTGCTGACTGTGAGCACACCAAGCACTTTCTCAAGCATGGACAGAAGAGAAAGTAAAAATTACCCATTTTAAAAATCAGGCACAACTTCAACGCTGAAGTTTATCCACTGTTTGGGTGCTAAAACATATTCAAACCTAGCAGCAGACACTCTGTGCAGGAATCTGACCAATTGTTTCCCTTCTCTCTCTTGTCCCTATACCTTAAATTATTTTGACCTTTAATTGGCCCTAATTTGCCCACAGACGGCCCTGGGACCCTTCAACACATTTGCTTGTAATTGGGTCTCTTTGTTATTTTTCCAGAGAGCCACTGCTGGTTGTTTCTTTTTGAAAACACTGTGGCGTATCATTGAGAGCGGAGCCGCTTTTAAATGAGCCCTGCTGGAGGCCAGGAGAGCCCTGTGAAAGCCCAGCAGAGAGAGACAGGGCTATCTAAACGCAATTATCATATCACTGTGAAAACGTGAAACCAGCCTGAGCTTAAGCAAACATCACCCGCCCCTGGGCTCAGGGTGGTAAAAGCTTTGCTGGGAGGTGCGGGGTTGAACCCACGGGAGAGGTTATCCTGCCATCACACCTTTCGCCCGGCAAAGCAAGGGAATGTCTCTCTGCCAGTTGCTTACTGCAGCTGGGCGTGTAACTGGGGCATGTGTTTTCCTCGGCGGTTTTATTTAAATTCACCTTATTTCAGTGTGATGGTTTGCAAGGGATTGCTCTGGCACAGTCACAGGGCACTGCTCTGCAGAGCAGGAATGGGACAGCCCAGGAAAGGAGCAGCAACAGCAGCGGGCGACTGCACCAGCAGACAGCACTTCCCCAGCCAGGCCCTGTGTGTGCCACTAATCTGGCTGTGGCCACAGTTTGTCCCTAGCCCTGCTCATAATGTCATCAAGATCTTAACTGTCCACAGCGAAGTTAGGACAGCGAGGGATAATACTGCAGCCAGATAACATCTGCACTGCCTCCTGCACTAATGGACACTCGTTCTGTAACCGAGTCTCCACTCAGCCAGCCCTGCAGCAGACCTCTCGTTAATATTCGCTCCATGCAGACCTTACAATCAAGTTAAGCTACATGGCTGTCGAGCCTCTGACCACAGGTTGTGGTGCCCATGGTCCTCTTGGAGATTGAAGCTGATGTCCAAGAACATGGGAACTGCAGTGTGTCCCATAAAGCCGTTTTAGCGCAAGATCCCAAATAAATTTACCTTCCATGGCTTACAGCATTCACACAGGCAGCACCCACAAACTCCACTGCCTTGGAACAGGTTAGCAAACTACATCTCACGTTGTTCAGAAAGTCAAGTGAGCCATGACTGGCAAGGCTGGAGCTAAGGCTGGATTTCTGCCCTGCAGAGGGGAGTTTTTTTATCGGGGCAGTCTGTTCATGTGTGGCTCCAGCAAGGAAAAGACACTGCTGTTTTCACCTGGCTGGCACTTGTGGCGATCAAATGCAAGTGAGGAGGATGTGCTGCTCTGCAAAGGTAGCAGGTATGATGATGCCTCCTGTCCCTCGAGGTCATGCACTGAGATAGGCATGGCAAGATGGTGTAAAATATAAGAGGCACGTGTTTGGAAGGAAGAGAGAGTCCTGCCCTACCAGCATGGCTGTTAAATGTAGCTGAAACCAGCAGAGATGGATCTTTAGAAACTGGCAAACCTCAAAAGTCTTCCATTGCACTTGGATAATTCTTGATCTATGGGGCTGGAAGCTGTAGTTTCTAATGGTCAAGGCATCTAGTTGGAGTTAGAAGTCTAATTACATGGATGGAATTAGCTCAGTAAATTGAGTCTTAATAGCTGGCAGCAAGACTCCTAGTTATTTAAAGTTCCTACCATAATTTGCCAACACATAACAGGTTTTCAGGTGCTGGGGGAAGAAGCCCATCAAAGTGTCCCCCTTCCCTCCCCAGGTCAGATCATGCTCAGCCAGAAGGATGTGAAAGGGGCAGGACTCCTTTGCCCAAATCTCCACCAGCTGGGGCAGCTCACCCAGAATACCAAGCTCTGAATGCAGCTGGCACAGAGAGACTCCAGGTGTGACTGGAGTGCTGGTTTCAGCCTGGGGATGCAACTGCAGTCAAGGAAAGTCCTTTTCTAAAGGTAACATGGAGACAGCAGGCCTGGGGATGAGGTTTGGGATCCACACAATGCACCCAGGCATGGCTGGGTCCTTCCTTGGAGGACAGACTGGGCACAGGGAGTACGGCACTGCCAAAGCAGGGCCGGACACTCTTGAGTCTGCAACATGAAGATGGGAAGCTTTTTGTAGTTGTCTTCAAAATCTGCATCTCTCTCCTGACTTTACTGTAAATTTTTTTTCCACTGTTTTTCTGATGTTTCTGTCCAGGTTGCTTAAGATCCAAGACATTTTATTTCTGCTAATGATGTTTTGGTCGGATATGGGCTCTTGCTGGGGTTCAGCAGTGGATCCCTGCTGTAACACCCCAAAGCCTTTACAGTGTCCTGGCAGATGCCAGTCCTCATAAGTATATTTAGACATGGGATCCTTGCTCTTGAGCTCCAAGTGCACAGGGTTTTTGCATATGCAAATATTTGCAAAGTCAGGGCTCTGTTTGTATTGCCTGTTTAATAATTTCAGTTTATATTTAAGTTTCTGATGCTCTGTTCATTTTTTTTTTAAATCCAGCCATAATTTTAAGGAAACAGGTTTCTTGCTTTGCTTTTTGAGCAGATGTCTGAAGTGTCACTTGTGAGTTCAGCATGTTGCTGCAGTAGGTACAAAGTCTGGGTCCAGTGGTTTGAGCTGGGGTCTCTAGTTTTGAGCACTGATGAAGGAGCAGGAGAACTGTACTGTACAAAGTTAAATTGCCCCATCACCATTCCTGACGCTCTTTTGTCCCAGTGACTGCTAGGACATGCTTTCTGCTGTCAGACCATTATACAGGTCTGTGCTTGGTGCTGAGTCAGAAACCTGGTCATCTGTCCTGCCTCTGAGCAAGACAAACACACCAGGACATGCCTGCACATGCCAGCTCCTCTGACAAGCCAACATCTCTCAGGGGGCTTAGATAAAATCCCTGGCATAGGAAGGAGATGCCCATGTCATAGAAGCCCTTTGCACCACCTTGGTCGGGTCTGGAGAAAAAACACAGAGGGGACAGTGGAATGGGAGTTTGTTCCTGCACTTCTCCGACAGCAGTGCATGGAGCAGCACAGGGTACTTGTTTCAGGGCTGCAATTCAGCACTAGAAAATTCCCCTTTCAACAATTCTCTGTTTTATTAAAACAAAAAAGCTTGAATGCTCAGGCAGGAAGAAGTCATTTTTCCAAAATAGACAGTGATGAATTTGGGAAAATTGGAGGGAGGCCAAGGAGTTACAGCAGACTGAAGGCTGGGTGACTTTCCTGGGAGTGACCAGGGAAGCTTTCAAAGCCACCAACCCCCCCTTCCCCACCACTGCCACAGGAGAGCTGAAACCTTGGCGGGCAGAGGAGTCACTGCCACCAGTGCTGCCTCCTTTTCTTGCTGCCAGATAAAGAGGACAGACTCTCCTTTTTCACCCCATTCTGCTCACACAATGGGAGAAGGGGATCAGCGCCAAAATTACAAGTGTGAGCCCTTAATGCATCAGGTTGAACAATGGGCTTTGGAGGCGTCTGCCTTGTCGCGAGAAGCAGTACAGCTAGTTCTGACTACCCAGTGCCATGGAAAAAAACCTCATTGTCCTGGCAAAATGCTCCCCAGAATGAAAACACCCTCCTCCTTCTTTCTTCAGCTTCCTAATGGGAAGCAAAATAACAAACCAGGCCCACAATTAAACAAACATGCCACTAACTGAGCTGAGCTCAAGTGTAACAGATGTTGTTGCAGTTGGACCAGGCTGGAGGCCGGAACCAAGACATGCTGGCTGGCTGCTGCTCCCAGGATGCTGTTCCTGAAAGGGTTTCTTTGCCACACCACAGCCTTCTCCTTCCACCAATCTTTCTTCCTTTTTCTCTGGTATGCCTTTTTTCTTGCTCTCCTCCTTGTCCTGGTGCATCCCCATCTGTTCTACCTCATCACATCTCATTCATCACTTCATCAATTTCACTTTTTAGCACTCAGACCCACAGGTTTTATTTCAGAAAAGCTCAAGAGATGGGGCAAAGCCACGTCAATTAACTTTTTAGGCCATGTTAGTATAGGAGAATTAAACAATTATTTTTCTCCACTTCTTTTCTCTTGATCTCTCTCCTCACTGGCACACGGGCTCCACAAGGATGCTCAATGCCACCTCCCAGTTCCTGCAGTCCCCTCGAAGTTTGATGGCTGTGGTGCAGGTGACTGTGAGGCTGTAGCTCAGCGCACCTGAAATTCCCACCCCAAAAGTGCTTCTCCTGCAAATATTACAGGCATCTCTGCAACACAAGAAATTTGGAGTTTGAGAGGTGACAGAGATGGCTAAAGAAGGACAAACAAAAGGGAAATTGTGTCCTTTTCATATCTGGCTGAATCCACCTTCTCTGCAGCTTCCCAACTCTGGTGCAGTCCATGATGGGAGTCTCATCACCTCCAAGGCTTAAAGTCCCTGAATCCCCACCTGGCACCAACTGACTGATGCCTCTGATAGCCCATGCACCCCCTCATTCACTGGGATCTGTTCCTTCCAACTCCGCATCAAAGGGACCAAAATAATTTGGCACATGGCAGAGTCAGAGGCTGCTTGGCCTTGCTTGTTCCCCAGCAAAGCTGTGCCAGGGTTGTATTACTGCTGGAGGAACGAGAGGGACTCAGGGCTGGGTGACAGCCCAGTGGCACTCCAGGGTTGGGGACAGGCTTCATAGGCCTTTGGGTCACTCCCTAGAGCAAAGCCTCCTTCTCTCATTGGGGAGCCATGGTCACCAACACCTTGCTGAGGTGTTTTGAAGAGGAATACAGGGCTGTACATTGGAGCATCTGTGCCCACACACATCTTTGGCTTGTCTTTTGTTCTACTTGCTCTTGCAATTACAAGGCCCTGTGCAGTGGGGTTTTGCTTTGCCCCAGGCTATTGTAGCACTGCAACTTCTGTGACTATTAATAGAAGTCTAAGGAAGTAAGAAAAGTTGACTTCTCTTTCTCCTTCAAGCAGGGAAGCTGGAAGATCCCTGAAATCTTTCCTGAGGTGTCTCAGAACAGGGACTGTGCCAGTACAGAGACCCTCAGAGCCACATGTCACCAGCACAGCTTGGGACTGGAGCATCCCCCACCTGCCATGCCCAGAAATTCTAGACAGTGGAGCAGGTAAGCAGCTCAGAGTGAAACCTTGCTTGGTTCACCCTGTCTGTTAGGCAAGACAGGCTGGATACCCTGGGCACTGGCAAAATTAAGTCACCACCTCTCAGTGCTCCGCTGTGGTAAGGAACCAGCCAAATGCACAACTGTTATGGACCTGGTCTGCCAGTTCAGCACTCTGATGGTCAGAGTGAGAGCAGCACAGACACGGAGAGCTCCAGCCAGAACAGGCTTTCACTGCTCCCAGTGCAGTGCTGAGTGGTATTTCCACTCATATGACAAATTTATGAACAAGCAATAAGGAGTCTTTGACAGACAGTATCCCTGTTGTCCCTTCCAGGTGAAAATGAAAAACAGTTCCAGGTGAACATCCAGGTATTCCAGACCAGGGAGGTACTGGAAGTAAATCACAGCAAGCCAACCAACCACATATCCGTTTACCTACAATCTGGGGATTTTACCCTTTTGAACTGCTTACACTGAGATAAAGCACCTCAGATGGAAAATTTGGAGGTATTGCATTTTACTTCCCTTTTCACAGTTGATAGACACAATGCATGCACATAATGTGACTGCACATTTGATAAATACAGCAGCAATTTTACAAGGTTGGCTCTTTTAGAACAGTTGATGACATGAGCTAAAATGACAAGGAATTACCATCCAGAAGTGGATGCAAAATTATCAGACTTCAAGTAACTCAGGAGATACCCTGTCCTATAAAACAGTGGTGCTTTGTTCAAAAAATGCATCTTTCTTCTCACTGCCCTTTATTCTTCACTCCTTTCTCTCATTTAAAACACAAATTTACCTCCGTTCAGTTCCCGGTCTGTTGCCCACAGCATCTTTTATTTTCACAGCAGCTTGGAAATGCAGATTTTGTGACTAAGACCTAGAGAGACACATCCTGTTACAGCAATGTATGGGCTGTGGCTGCACAGCAGCCTCCCTCCTCTCACTGCTTCTGGGGCTCATTGGATACTGCTCTGGCCTGTTCAGGATGCTGAGCAGCAAAATGAAAGCAATTTTTGGTTTGGTTAGGTTTTATGCCAGCTCAGTGTACTGAGGCAGTTCTTTACAGGGTCAAGTGAGAAGGAGGGGAAAAGAGGGAGACCAAGCAGGAGAGTGTGCTAAGAGAGGTTGGCTGGGGATGCTGCAGAGCTGCTGCCTCCAGCCCTGTCTCTTTAATGCTGGTACATTATATGTCTTGTATGGATGCTTGTTCTGGTTCTTGCTCGCTGCATTGACCTGAACATGCTGTTTAACAGCAGTTCTTCCCTTAGTCCCATCCCAGTGAAGACCTATGTGGTATCTGTATCTTAAAGCTGATTTAATTTCAGTCTTCTGTAAGCAGGACTATTTTGATAGAGCTGGGAGAGTGATGACACAAATAGTTGATAGCACGAAGAGTTGTGCTGGCAGATCAGAAGAGGTGGCAACTTCTGGATGAGAGCCATAAAAAGCAGCTGTGGACAGACACCTCTGCACGGAGTTTGGCTGCAGCTGGAACAGGATGCACAGCCTAGAGCTTCAGTCACCATTCTATCAGGTCAAAGGAAGGGGAAGGTGAATCAGTCCAGAACAAATGAAAACTATTCTGAATGTTGGCTCATAAAATGAAAGGGAACTTTTAAAATCTCAGCAAAAAAAGAAGATTTGGCTATTCTTCCACCATTCTGTTATTTCTGTTGTCAATCTAGCACCTGGTTTAATTCCCATCCCGGACAAAAGTAGAAATACCAGGATACCACCAAGTAATTGTTGGTTCTGTAGCTCTTCCGGTCAGGAAGAAGCAGAAGTAGTGGGAATTTCTCATGAATTATCCTCCCAGTTTCTAAAAGTGTATCTGTAAAATTTTGAGTGTCTCAAGAGTCTTGAGAAGACACTTTAAGGCACCAGCAACAGCACCTTTTCTGATTGTGACTCAGTCCAAATTGGCTGCAACATCTCAGATGCCTCATCCCGTGAGCTCTGGAGCTCTCCATGCATTGCTTCATGTCCAAGTGAACATTTACTGGAAAGAGAAAGTAAAGTGAAGAGGAAGCATCCCCTGTGACACGGAGCAAGAGATGAAGGCAGGACTGAGTGAGGCTAAAAATGCTGTGTGGTGGCAATTCTCAACCATTGTAACAGCCCTCAGGAGAGCTGCTACAAACCAGAATAGCTTGTAACAGCCCTGTGGGACCAGGGCCAGAGCAAGGAAGGTATCAGCCAGCTTTGTCCCCCTCACAGAACAGAAGTTTAACATGTCTTGGAAAGCAAAGGATCTGTTTTCTTTCTCTTGGAAATGGGGATCTAAGCATGCCAGATGATTAGGGCTCTTTTAATAGAAAATGCAAAATAGGAGTATCTCATAACCCTGCGAACTGCTCACCTTTCATGCAGTGCACTTTCTCTTTTAGATCCTTCTTCTGTCCCTCCTGGATGGAGCCCTCACTTTTGCAGAACACTGGCAATGTGATACCATGCTCATGCAGGCCTGGAGGAGCCTTGTTTTTTCCAGTACCACCATCAGGATGAAAACGTGACCTTTTGCTGCAACCAGACCTGTCCTTAATCCTCAGGTCACTGGTGACAGCATGCCTGACATCCAGGTATGCCTACAAACATTCTGGGAGATCTCCCTGATGCAAAGCCCCTTTGGCCATGTGCTGCTATGTGAGGCAGCCTCCATCTCTTTGCATTTCAATCGCATGCATCTACAGCCAATCTTCTGGGAATCTTGTCACTTGCATGAAGTCCCCTCTGCTCCATAATTACAATGACCAAACTAAGGTCTTTAAATGGTTTGAGAGGTGATCCAGGTGATGAGAATGTGACCTAAGGTATCAAAACTTCCAGCAATAAAGGGGCATCATCGTTTGCTAACCCCCTTCAGGGGCTGGGATGTGGCAAGCACTGGAATGCGCCACTTTTCTTCCTCTGGCTTGATATAATTACTTTCAGTGTTATTTAAAGCTCTGACTAATCACAGGCAATGGCCAGGTTTATAATGCAACAGTGTGTAGCCTGGAGCAAATTCTGACATAATTACACCGTATAAATTCCCCCATTAGAAATGACACTGCATTGGCATTGTGTACAAAGCAGCCATGGTCCAGTCAACTGGCTCTGTGAAAATCTGTCTGACAATTGTTTACCCTGTTGGTATCTTATTGACACTTCTTACAATGATGAGACTGTTACATGACAGCAAATGGAAGCCAAAGGCTGAAGAATCTCTCCTCTCCTCTTGATGGCTTCAGCTGTGGTCATTTTCTTGCCTGGTTTTCTCTGGGTGAGGCCTTGCTCAATTCCGATCACTCTGAAGTAGAAAAAGAAGCATATGGTTATGGTACAAATCACAAAAGCCCATAGAAATCCTGACTGGGGTTGCATCATCTGCTTCAAGGAGCAATTACTCCCCTAGGTCCTATCCCTTCACTGCAGTGGGATTATGGGCCATATTAGGATTTGTTCCGACCTGGCATTGCCTTGCTCCACGGCAGGGTAGCGAGAGCCAAGCTGCTCTCCTGCTGGTTTTAGCTCGAGCCAACAGAGCAGCAGGGTGTTGTGATGGGCTAATTTGTCAGATCCTGGTATGTTACTCTGCAAAATGATTGCATGATATATTTGTTTCCCACTGCAGTGTCAGGGCTGTGGCACATTTGGACGGCCTGGAAAGAGGGAGACTGCGCCCTTGGTTGGGAGGACGATGATAGAACTCTCAGAACTGTGGCCAGTGCCATTTGGGTGAAGGAAACCAAACACATTTCCAGTTTTGGAGCACTGATTCAATGTAGGTCAAGGAAGGATTTTGACCTTTTCAGCCATTATCTTACGTAAGGATCAGAAAAGAAAAAATAATAACCCGAATAAATTCAATGAATATTAGTTTTAAAAACAAAAGCTTGTAGAGAACTTCAAAGCAGTTTTATCACCTCCCTGGGGAAGGTTCAGGAGGGACCCACTGAAAACATATCTTAAACAACAGGCTTTCTAGCAGCAGAATAGCAACAAATGGTGATATGGTTCAGAGGTTGGGATAGGGCAGTATGATTCCAGCCTCACTAACCTGGGAGACCTGAGCTAATTCCAAGTATGGGGAATGGGATCTGGAGCCTTTTCAGATCTTCAGTTTCAGGCTGGCTCAGGAGAGCCGGAGGTCTCCAACACTGGCAAAATAAGAGATAAATGGAGGGGGTTTTTTAGTTATAGCTGAAAAAAAAATCCTGCCTGTAGAGGATTATCCCTTGCAGTATGTTGTCTATACCAGTTAATTTACAAAGTCCCAAAGACTGAGTTTCTTTGTGAAAAAAGTTAAAAAGACTATTCTTTAATGGAGGTATTGACACAACTATTTGGAAATCTTTTGGGCTTTATGCAATACAAATAACATTGGTGGCATTTGTCCATTTTCACCAGCTAAGGGATGAACTCATTAACACCCACCCTCACCCCAAAATCTGAGGCAATAACACCTGTCTTTTGTTTGTTTGTTTTCAGCATCATCAGGAAAGCTGTGATCTGGATGCACCACACAGTCTCCTTCTTAAGCAGTAAGTAATTCCTCTACGAGGTTCTTCCTAATGGTATTCAGAGGCTGGAGCAAAGCACTGAGATGCTGTTGCGTGTATGGAGACAGTGGGGTGGTCCCCTGCTCGTGTTTCCAAATCCCAGTGTCCCCACACTGAGCTCCACACTGGATCCCTCAGGGAATTCGGTGTTTTCCCCAGTCCCCGCCTCTCTGGGGTGCATGCCCTTGCCTGGGCCAGCAGCAGCATGGAAGAAGTTAGCACTGCTGTTCCCTATGGCAAACCGAGCTGTGGCTAAAGGAGTATTTGGATACCCTGGGCTGCCAATTCAGAACTTTCCTAAAACCAGCAGTAAAATTTGCCTCCGATTCCTTTTTAGGAAAAGAAGGCTGTAGTATAAAGTCCCATTTTCTAGGCATTAAAAGTTTACAACCCACACCATTAAAAGCAACATTCTGTGTCTAACTTAATGTTTGGTCTTCAGGAACAGCTAGAAGGAAAAGAGAAGGTTCCCTGTTTGTTCTACAAAACAGGAAAGTGGTTGCTTTCTATACTGTAAATATGCATTAGAAAGCTCTTATAGGCTCGTGCTGGGGATTTGATGTTTTTAACTGACTACATTCCTTACATTTTTGTATAGCTGCCAAGAAAGCTAAATAAAATGGCTTTTTTAGTGTTTTCTCTAAGAATAGCCCCGCTTCTTTGTAAATATAGCAAAGGAATTGTTGATAATAATTCTTTGGGAGAATAACTGGTGTTATTGATGTTAAAAGTAGAAAGATTGCTGTTTCTCTGTCTCAGAAACAGAGCTAACCAAGTAGGCTGGGACTTCAGAAAGCCTGAGCATTCCTTGGCCAGTTTGAAATTCGACTGGTTTCATTCCTGTGCCAGAAGGTGTAGAATCAGAGAAGACCAGCACTGAAACTCAAGTAGAAATAAAAAACCCAAACCCTAACATTTGCGTTTTCTTTCAAGATGCAAAACTGGACTTTTTTCCTCTTTGTTTGCGTTTCTCCATTTGGAGATGGTTCTGCCTTCTGCCAACTTACCCCAAAAAACTGGGGTTAATTTACTCAGTCTGATTCAAATATGCACAATTAACACTTGGACATCCTTAAACCTTTGCAGTGTTAGGTGAAGTCCCACCCTCCTGAGATACCAGCATGCAAAGAGAGTCATTCTCAAGTTGAGCCAAAGTTTAGACTACAGGACCCTGGCTGTTGCTGGTTTGACACCCATTGTATATATGCCAAGACCTTAGATGTGTTTTGTAATGCCATGCAATAAAACTGGTGGTAAAACCAGGACTGCAGCACGAGAATTTGAACCAGCCTGTGCCATGCTTAGACTGCTAAACATTCCTGCCATCCAGGATTACGAGAAGGTGGAAGGCTCTTAATCCACTTGTATGTCACTTCCAGGGGAAAAAAAAAAGCTACAATTATTTTTTTTAGGGTTGACTGAAAGCATCTGTCTTCCCTGCAGTTGAGACAACCCCTCACAAAGGCTCCCTGTCATTAACCAGACCTGCCCTTCAGTTGAGCGTGCAGAGATTTGGTGCTTGCTCAGCCGGGCTTCGTCAGGGCTGGTGGCCCTCGTCAGGATTATTTTTCAAAACAGAGACTTGGTGGGGCCAGGCTGTTGCATACACTGCCCAGACACTGCCTTCTGTTTGCTCTGAGTCTGCCTCCTCCCAGCTTCCCCAGTTGCTCCCTACCTTTGCCATAAAAGCTGCTCAACGGTTGTTCCTGGTTCACCTTTGCCAGTTCCACACAGCATTTTATAGCCCTCTATGATCATTTATTCTCTCATTTACTTCCCAGACTGAAATGCCTCAGTCTCTTTAGTTATTCCTCATAGAGGTATAGGAGGTTAAAATAGGGTAATTTTACAAAAAGCAGTAAGCAGTCAGTGCTGTCATGACTGAGTTTTTTTCCTCTACTATCACTTTGGTTACTTGTTCTTTTTATCAGTGGGATTTCCACTGTGCCAGATAGCATTTGAGGCCAAGCACCCTGGCATTTTTGAGCCAGAGGAAGGGTTCTGTGCTTCATCTTCAAGCCTGTGCTTGTGCCACAGCTGTGATGATATCCAAAGCTACAGTGTCGCAAATGACAAAAAAATTCATGCAATCTGTAAGGGAAAGGCTTTTCATCATCTCTACAAGTGACTTGTGAATGTGAGGTGGTGAAGAATGGCAGGCAGAGTTCCCACCCCATAAGGACTTTCAATATTAAAAAATTAAAACAGCTCCTAGTGGTCCCTATATCTACCAATTAAAGAAAATAAAACCCAACCAACCAAAACCCAACACCACCAAACCCTGTTTTGTTTTTATCAAGATTGAGAGATGACACACAGGCTGACTACAGCATTAATGAGCTTGTCTGTGGTTTAGGAAATTCAGATTCAGATCCTTCTACTGTTGTTTCCAGTATGCATCCAGGCTGGTGGCTGCTCTGCTTGTGTTCTTAGATTTCATGTTACCACTACTAGTTCCAAATTTGGGTGGATTTTAGCAGACAGGACTTTGTTTGGGTCTAAATAGCAGCTAATTTAGCAGGCTCACAGAACTTCAATCCCAAATGAGGACAGAATTATGAAAATTGATTTTCCTATGAGATTTCTGCCATTCAAAGCCAAATTCACATGCTAAACTTAATTTGTCCGTTCCTTTTATTACTCTTTGGAAAAGTCTGAGCACTGTGATAAGGACTGTGTGGAGTAGAATGAGAGTAGAACAGACATTAAACATTGCAGATGTGCTCAAATTTGGGTTAAGGAGAGACCCCAACCTGGGATCCAAACCTCTTTATGACTTCTGCATAACTGGATAATTGAGATGTAATGGGATGCAGAGTGGCTGTGTGTTTGTCTGCCCATGAGAGGCACAGCTTCTTTTAAGTTGCCTGGACTACAGGCCCCAAAAGATCTTGTACTAACTGTAGGATAAAATATCTGTTGCCTCCCTGAATCCCTCCATGCGCCTGAGTAAGAGGGATGTGAGTGAGGGCTGAGTTCCCAGAGTGGGTGCAGGGAGCACAGTGTGAGAGCGTGCGATGCTGTTCAGAAACATGGCTTAAGGTCAGACTCCACTCTAAAGCTTCCTCAGAATCCCAAATCCTCTTTTTATATGAGTTTCACTCAAACACAAACAATTAAAGAATTTCATCTTCTCCTGCTACAGTGGGAAAGCTTGGATGCTTCTCTGGTCTCTTAACTTTATTAGGCAGCCCCAGAGTGATCCCTAGATGAGGGTCCTGCTTGGCTTCAGACGACCCAAATCTTTGTGTTTGATGTGGATAAGTTGGTCACTGATGCCAATTGGAAGTAGGGAAGAGAAATAACGCAGCTTGTTGCAAAGAAGAAAAAAATGAGGGGCAGCTCCAAGGCTCGTGTCTGCTCACAGGATTGGAATGATGTGACAAGGACTCCTATCAACGGCAGCGTTTCAGAGACCTCAGCATGGGCCACTGCACATCTCCACTATGTGTCCTCTTATGTTTCCCCTCCTAAAGACAGCACCCATGCCAGCTTTGGAGCTTAAGCACCATATGTTCTGACCCCTGCCTGGAGCACAGGGAGGTGCTTTTTGTAGTTTTAATTTTGGAATTTGCCCCATTAATAGCCACGGTCTGGTGGAATGGGGAGAAACATTCCTCCTGGGCTGGATTGCTCTGGTCTCCAGCAGCTCTCTCATCACCAGGGGTTTGTCAAGGCGTGCAGTATGCTAACATCCTGCCAGCTCACCTTTCGCAAGCTGACTCAAAAGCATTAGTCCCACCAGTACAAATAAGGTGTCTGCCACATGTCTGCTGGTTTCTCCCTGGTGCACTCAGGCAAAGCAGCCTTTCCTTGTCAGTCATTGACCAAAACTGTTGATTCTGGAACAACTGACTGTGCTGGTTGTAGAGGATGCCAAAACCTCTTAAAAGCTGAGAGGCAAAGGTGTTTTCTTTTTAAATGAATTAAGCTGTAGAAAGAATTTTCCTGAGAGCTTATTTGATATCTGGAATAGAAATGGCTTTCCTTCTCCAACTCCACCTACTCAACACTCCAAGTCACATCCAGAGAGCCTTTAGACACAGCTCTCCTCTCCTCTCCAGACTACCAGCATTGGAGTTCCACTGCATTTATTTCTAGACAGCTGACAAACATTCCAGGTGAGTCCAACTTGAATTTGCTTGCTGAGTTAGTGTAATGGACTTAGTCCAGTCCAGGGAGACTGTAGCAGTTGGAGGGCATTTTCTGGTCTATCAGACACTTCTATCAGGGCTGAGCTGGAGGAAGTTTGGTCCAGTTTGGTTAAACTGTTAAAATTGCAGCCAGTTCCTGAATTGCTTGTTAAAGCTCAGGTCTGGTACATCCCATTTGATGCAGGTGTTTTCCACGGAGCCACCCCTGCTCTGGTTCCCCTCTTCCACTCCCCAGGGGCAGGCCGACAGGGATTTCTGGGTAGCTCCAGGCCCCTGGATCACCCAGACACCTCATGACCTCCCTGCCTCCCAAGAGAAACACAGCTGTGCCAAAGGAAAGCACAGCCCAACATCTGCATATGCCCAAAGCAGCACGGACCTGTCATCGCTAAATGCAGGTTCTGTGACTGAGAAAAGGCCTTGCATCGCAAAGGGTGCTTTGCAGACACACAGAGAGCAACCCCATTATAAGAGAGGCTTTTAAAAAACAAATCTTATTGAGAGGAGTGGTAAGTCCGGCTCTATCTGTACCTAAAGACACAGATCCTGGTGGCACTGATAAACTGCTGGAGTGAGAGCCTAATGCCCCTTGGCTCCTGTAGAAAATAGGACCTCTACTAGCATCTGTAAATAAATATCCCCCTGTGTCTTTACACACTTAAATACCTTTGCAAACCTGGCTCCTTGCCTGTTTCCCATACTTGGCTGCTGCTTCTTAATATTTGCAGGGTAGCAGGAGCAAGAGCTCAGCTGTAATTTGGGGTTGTATTGTCCAAAGTGCTGTATAGGCACAGAACAAAAGACCTCTGACTGCTTCCCAGCATCCAGGTCTTGTTTTAAAAACAACCTCCCCTGTTTTGTTTGTTTGTTTTATCTTTGATTCATTGTTTTCTTGTTTCCTTTATATTCCTGATGCCTCCAAGGTAGAATACCTTTGCTGAGCTCCTGACTGAGCCAGGCCAAGCCTGCCACATGGAAAGGACTTTTTACCTGTGTCCTGCTTATCTGCAAGTGGTGAATGTGGCTGGAGTGAAGCTGCAAGGGTTGAAATGGAGGGTGTTAGGGGTAATACTGCACAACAAACTTTGTGCTTCGAGATTCCCACTGGGATTAGAGAACATGAGCACTGCTGGAATGAAAAGCAAAAGTTTAGACCACAGAGAACTGGGCAGATGCGAACATGTGACACAAAACTGAAAAACTGTGCTCCGAGAGAGGCAAATGCACTCCAGCTGTGCCTGGAGTGGGTGGGTCATGCTTTTCCTGTGCCCAGGCTGTTTATTCGACAGCAACTACCAGGATGGGATTTCCTCCAGGTTTACGTCAAGGAGCTTCATGTCGTGTCTCCTGACCCTTAACTAGGTAAAAGTTATTGTATTAACAATCAACCAACCTTGGGTTCCAGACTGAGTGACAATTTGCATCCATCCCCAACTTACATAAACCTAAACCACCATACTTGCAAGAAAAACTTCTTGAGCTGGTGTTTCCTGTGACATCTCAATAGGAGAAGTGTGTCTTCTGGGTGCTTTGATGCATTTCAGGTTCATTTTGGGGCTCTGTAATTCATGGCAGCTGGTTCTCTGATTATTTTATATTAAGGACCAACTTCCAGTAACATCAGTGGGAGCAGGATTTTAGCTCTAAAGCTATTATTAACTAATGCAGCACAACAATGCCTGGCTGTCGTTCTGTTTTGTTTTCTCCCAGGGTCGGAACGTGTGTGTATCCCATTAACTCTGTCCTTGCTGCTCTCAAGATGTTCCGCACAAATGATTTTATTTTTTTTGTAAGAAAATATATTTTACTAGGCAGTTTTATGAGAGCTGACAAAATGCCTCGTAAATAACCCAGCAGGAAATATGGGGTAAATAAAATTTTTACAACTTTATCATAAACCTGAGGTCTTTGGTTCCTTTTCGAATGGAATGAGCAAGGTATTTCATTAAAGGAAAAGACATGCTCTCTAAAGCCCAACAATTATAGACACAATGCCTTTTTAACCTGCAATTCAGTCAAACAGGTTTGGTGGCAGTGGAAAATGTTAAAGGCCCTGTTTTGACACTTTGGGTCATGCTCCCCACAGATCAATTTGTGCTGTAGGTTCCCAGCAGAGCAGAGTTGGAGAACTGGTGTGTGCCTGACCTGTCCCCAAAGTAGCCAGGACCTCTAAGGAAACACATATCTGGGAGAACCTGCCCAGGACAGGCTGAGGCTTTCTGCTGCCTTCGTACATCTCTGAGTATGGGGCTGTGCCTGGGCCCCTAAGTGCAAAGGGAATACAAACAAATATGGTCCTCAGGTCTTCAGCACAAGCCTGAAATGCAATGATTTGGTCAAAGACCAAGAGTCTGAAATAGAAATACTTGGAACAAGCCTCAGTCCTTGAACTTTGCGTGAAGGGGGAATTCAGCTCTCAGCAGGAGGATCTTTGACGTGTGATATTTTGGTACTGTGGGAAGACAGGAGGGGGTGTCACTTTTAAGTTCTTTTCACCAGTAAAAACTCATATTAACATCCATGACTATTTTCTACTTACAGTGAAACAAAAGTTGGGCAAAATACAACCTGTTCTTGAGTGCATAAAAGGTGTGGAAACTACCTCCAAAAAGAAGTGATAAGGTGTCATTGTAGGCCTGTATGGTCTGATGAAATACCAGATTAGGTGATCTGTAGTGAAAGTCTTTGCCATTCCTCACACCTCCAGTTCTCTGATCCCCACCCTATTAGTGCCTCTGGCCTGGCTAAAAGCTTGAGAGCAATCCTGGAAAGGCTGGGTTTCACAGGAGCATTGGAGATGTTCAGATACCCTTGTTATCTTCCATGCATTGAGAGCAGACCAGAGTGGGCATCACCACCCAGGCCTCACCTTGCTGACACCAGAGGTTGTAGTGCACAGCCATGGCCCCCACCTCTCCTCTGGGGCATTCTTGCATAAAGCCCACCACCCAGGGTGGTATGGGCACCACCTTCCCTTGGAGGCACTGCTGCATTCCCTGCCTTCCCTCTCAGTCCCTCCCTGCTTAGATAGCCCTTCCCCACCTACCCACCAGATCACCTGAGTCCTCAGCACATCTACAGCAACTTCCTACAGGAATGTCATGTGAGGAAACCATTTAAAGCTTTTGCAGCTAAAATGCCATGTAAACAAGGAGGTAAGTTCACCCCACCCCACACTCCAAAGCTCTTGTGATGTTGATTTTTTTAATGGCCACCAACCACACTTTGGGAACAGGACACCTGGAGGGCTGGTCCCTGCACCAAGAGGTTTGCAGTCCTTTAGCCCTATCCTTCATACTCTGAGCACGCTGAGTACTCAGAGCCCCAGCAGGCTCCCAAACCAAGTCAGGGTGTCCCTCGGAGATTTGCCTGTATAAGGGCTCCAGTGTCTGACATGTTGTCTGGAAAGCACTGTGTAAAGAGAGACAATTACCACAGCCCTTTCCCGAAAGGAAATTCCATCTTGGCACTGAACAGCACCGT
Source organism: Falcunculus frontatus (assembly GCA_013398115.1). Taxonomy (NCBI): domain Eukaryota; kingdom Metazoa; phylum Chordata; class Aves; order Passeriformes; genus Falcunculus; species Falcunculus frontatus. Next base: position 2,520,534 of record VZRV01004346.1, on the reverse strand, counting down.
GGTATGGCAGAACACAGCCCCGGCAGAGCAGGCCAGGCTGCGTGCAGGGCTCTGCCCTCCCCCAGCAGTGGCTGACAGCATGTCAAGGGAAATTGGCTTTTCAGTGGGACACGCTGCTTTAGTGAGAGCCCATATGTTCCTGAGTTATCTGTTCTGAATCCCCCTTATTATCCCAATCCCTCTGTCACCACCCCCCTGCCTCTACCCTCCCCTCAGGCCCCCACCGCGATGCAGAGGTTAAATAAAATATCATTTCCTTCTAATTTAGCCTTTGTCTTTGGCAATCAAAATGCCCTTCAGGCCCCTGTGGATTCAACCTTCCAGGTCAGGGTAGGACATGGGAAACCCCTTCCCAGGCATTTCACTGTAGATAATGTCGTGGCTGATTCATGAGATCATTCAAAGCACTGCCTTCCGCTGTGGCTGCTGCTTTTGGTGCTTGGGCTCTACCTCCTTTTCCCTCCCCCCAGCACCACCTCTCCTGGCCAGATTTTGCAAACAATCTCCTGGAAAACTGGAAGCCACAAGAGGAGAAGAAAAATAAGATCAGGTTAGATCTACTGCAGCAAAGTCTCTGTGCACGGGAGAAAAAAAGCTGTGTGAGTCCAGAGAGCAAGAGAACTGTTCCTGCTCCAGGAGTGGCTGAACCACGGAAGCAGCAATACTTTGTGATTCTGCCGCTCCTGTTGGAGCCCTTGAGAGCCAGAGTGAGTGGACAGAAGAAGTGGGAGGACTCACTTTGGGATACTGCTGGGCAAATATAGCAAGAGATGGCGGAACATACACAAGTCTGCCTCTAGAAGCATCACCTGTGTGTTATTCATTAGGCTGAGGGTGCAATACAAAGCAGCGGCATATATTTTTATTTTTTATAAAATCCAGTATCCTGTTCAGCATCTTCCTGGAGACTCCCTCTAACATAACACCCAACAGAGATAATGCTGGTAAAACAACCAATGGTGAAAAAGGAAGACCTATAAAGGACAGTATATAATTTATAATGCAGTGTTGTTATTTTAACCTCTCCTTCCTTGTGCAGTTTTATGTATTTGAGTTGAAAGTGCAGAGGCAGCAGGGAGATAGAGAGTGTTAACTTCTCCCTGTAACATGCACCATAGGTAAAAGGGGGGGAGGCTGACTTGTTTTTGTCACTTGTGTGGTCTCCAAGGGAAGTAGGATGAGTATGGAAGGAAAGTCTCTAATGTCGGTGTCCCGTGCATTTTTCTGGCTGGGTTTGTCCATTTCTGACACGGTTGAGTGTGCAAATGTGTGCCTGGGGAACAGATATGACTGTCATGTGTCCTAGGACTTGGCCCCAGGTATCTCCTCACTGTCTGCTCTTGGCAGGAGACACTGTAGGGATGCAGAAAAAGGCAAACACTGAGTAAAGGACAAGGTATGGGTTGTTTATGTGCATCCATGGTTATCCTTGGATTAAGAAGCCTGTATCATTGGTGGATGGAGCTGTAGGGAATTAGATCTCACAATCCTTTCAGAAATAGAATCTATCTATCTATCTATCTATCTATCTATCTATCTATCTATCTGTCTGTCTATCTATCTATCTATCTATCTATCTATCAATCAATCTATCTATCTATCTTAAAGCAGCAGCCTCCTAAATAACTATTTAAACCATTTCAAAAAGCCAAGCTGGCAAGACACGAAAATCGGAGGGAAACAGCAAGGTGGGGAAAATGCCTGAGAGCCGGGAATAGAGGACAAATGGTCCCCACCCCTGCAATGGTCCCAGCCCCCATTCTCACCCTGCTAACATCCCTCCCTTTGGTAAACAGAGACAGGCAGGTTGGCACCTTGTCTCCTCAGACAAAGGAGCTGGCCCTTTGTTTCGCTGTGTGACTCCCTGGCAGATGGGGGCTGGAGGGTGCCTGAGGGGTCTTGTTCAAGGAAAGGCTTCAGTATGCAAAAGGCGCCCACAGGCAGACAGGAGAGGGGTGGGTTTCCTCCTGTAAAGGAGCTGGGTGAAACAGTTTTTGTCTCCTGATGGTTCTTTTTTGACTTTGAGAAGACATAAGTAGTCTGTAGTTTTCCTAACTAAGCCTTTTGTTTTTATAAAGGAACTGAGATGGAAACCTGGCATTTGGAGCCAAACTTTAGTTCTGAAGAGGGAGAAAGCCAAAATCCTGACGTCAGAAATGTGCGCATATTTCAAATATTTAAAATTCTTGTGCAAAATTTCTTAAGAGGTGAGAATCTGCCCCATAAATCAGTGAGATGCAAGCTTTGCAAAGTCCTAATATTTGCCAGTCCTGGCTTCCAGCCCCAGGGGATTTACTGGTTTCTATTCTTGTTCCTTTCAGTGGAGGTAAGAGAGGCAGGCAGAGGAAATAGCCAAGCCAAGGAACAAGAGTTGATGAGAAGCCCATGGTTAGTTGGTCAGTTACTCTACTACTCAATGGTGTGTTTTACCAGGTCTTCTTCCAAGGCCATTGCACCACATGTGTGGCCTAAGCTGGATGTATGTGCTGTCTCCAGCCACCTACAAAACAAAAAGCCAGGCTGAGGCAATTACATCTCTGAAAACATACTGATTTCTTGTAGGAATTGTCAGGCACTGCATGGGGAGATTCATTTCCATACCCAGCTCTACTGTGATGGCAGCTCAGATCTGCCCCTGTGGATGGGGAGTCTCTGGGTTGAAAACAGTCACCATCAATGGACCTGTTGCGCTGGTTTGGAGGTCTCAGACTGGCTGGTAACAGGAAGATGCCCACACTGCTGTTGGCATGATTTGTCCCCTTGTTTCATTATTTTCCTTCCCTACTCTGACCTATTATTAACAGACCCACCTTCTACCTAGTGTTTCTGTTTCCCCTGATATATTTGTAAAAGGCCTCTTATTCTCCTTAATCCCTTTGGCTATAATTAACTCATTCTGCATTTTTGCTGCCCTTATCTTTTCCCTGCAAGCCTTAACTGACTGAATATTCTTGTTTGGTTGCCTCCCTGTTTTCCATTTCTACTAAAGGTTTTCTTTCTAATCCTTAGATCTCTGAGTAGGCTTATTTCTTGCATTTTTCTTCTTTATTTACTCTTCTTTTCCTCTCCCACCTTGCTGTGTGTGTAAAGACCCCATCTGTCTTACACACATGTAGATCTCAGGACTGACTCACATGGCACATTACTTGCTCATTTTCTTAATTCCCTTCAACTCATTCACCTTTTTCCTTTGGCACTATGTGATTTTTTTTTTTTTTGCAATGCTGGATTTGCCCTTCCTTCTTGGGAGATTCCTACCTTCTCAGACAGTTCCTTTCTTTCACCCAACACCTTTTGTTCTACAGAAAAAGTGAAGTAAAAATTATTTCTTTTTCAGAAAATACTATTTATGCAGGGTTTATTTTTGACCCAGAAAACCGAAAGGGCTGAACGTGGACCAGAGCTCTCCAGCACTGCATGGCTGTGGATCAGGGTGGTAATAGCCCACAAGGGATGGTGCAGACCTGTTCACCATCACTGTGGTGAGGCAGCCTGTCCTGCCTGCTATTTTAGGGTGCAGAAAGAGGGGGCTTGGGCCACCCTCTCATTCCTCAGCCCACTGCCACCACCTGCCTCTGGAGCAACCGTGGGGAGAAGATTATTTCAGTGCTAACAGAGAGATATAAACAGAAGTGCAATCTCCAGCCATGCTTTTCCTCTCCCTCCCAAGGACATCTGAAGGAGAGGCCACCAAGTACACCATGTAATGCAGTGAGTGGGGATGGGGACGAACAGCCCATTCTTTTGTTCCTGTTATTGTGGAAACGAGGCTAAAGCAGATGCCCTTGGTGGAGAGGGCTGGCTGCCTGCTCTACTCCATGCTCAGTCCTGGGTGAGGGCAGCAGCAGCCAGTCTTGCTGGCCTTGGTTCCTGTCATCACTTTTTACAATGCCCATGGCCACTTTTTTGGCCTTTATTTTCCTCCACTTTCAGGTTCTGCTGCCCTAGCACTGCGATTCAGCAGAGTAGAGTAGGGGAGGGAAGGAGGAAGAAGTTTAGGGGGGTTGCTTTACAGAAAAAAAGAAAAAAAAGTGAAAACGCAGTCCTCCGGGGCCTGGGCATGTTGGTGGTTTTGCCACTTCCGTTGCCTGATCCACCTTTTCAGACACGCATGAGGAGACTTCTGAGAACAGCCCTGAGCCGGCCCCGTGTGCTCCGGCGTCTCCATGCATGGCAAGGGGACACGAGGTGCCTGGCACGCAGGGAAGGGGAACAGCGAGGCCAGGCTGCTCCCAAACACACACTCACGCATTCACACCTACCAGCCTCCTTCCACAAAAGAGGCTTCTTTCATTTCCTGCAAGAGGAGGAGGTGGGAGAGAGGGAACTTGAAGGCTGCAAATTCCTCAGCCACATATCTCGCCTCCCTCTCCTTTCCTATGCTGCCTGCCAGCTCCACGTTCAGGAGCTGCGGCTCCTGCTTCCCATACAAATAGGCAAGGCTGAACAACTGTGCTTTTAAACCTTGCAAGACATGCTGTTGCTTTGGGGGTTGTTTTCTTATCACAGCATTTGTGTGCTTTGCCTGTCAGAGCCACCTCAAGGCTGCTCTAATTCCATTGGGCCAAGTTGCTGGGTAGCTGGTTTGGAACACAGGTGTGCCTTGTGCTGTGGTTTAAGCATTTTTTCTACCTGAGCTGCCCCCTTCTTGCCCCCAGCCAGCCCCAGGAAGCTTGTCTTCGTGCATATTGACAATTACCCTGTGCTGGAGCGAGGCTTTTCCAAACCTTCAGCGCTATACCTGCAATTTCAAAGGGATATTTCTGTCAAGCACTCAGCTTGTCACAAAACTGTGAGCTGGAGACACTAAAGCAGCAGGTGGTACCCAGGTGTAGTTAGGCTAATCCTCGGCTTTTCTAAGGCAGGGTTACTTTCCCTCATGAGTAACTAGGACAAGCACAGGAGAGGCAGACGGTGTTTCTGTTTCTGTTACTTGGCGCTTGCAGGCTTTTCTCTTACTTTTTATGAGGTAGGCTGTATTGCTTCTCCTGTGTCAGGGACAGAGGCATTAGGGGTAATGGGTGTGATCTTATTCTCTCCAGAGCTGTGGCAAAGTAGCTCTCACCAGCTACCCCAGGGCTGGTGTGGCTGTGAGGTGGTGGTGGTTCTTAGCCCATTCAGAGCATCCTGATGCTGTGCTGTGGCTCAGTTAGAGCCACTGTTGGTGCAGGAGGGAGTCCAGCTGCCTCTTCTCTTTCTTTGCCTGACCTTGCAGGCATAAACGAGTGGTATCAATCAGAAACAATGCCTGAAAGTTAAGTAGATTTGGTGTTCATCTAAATAGGGGAAATCCTGTGCACTGAGATTTCAGGACCTGGTGGCTGGAGTGCAAAATGCATGGAGAGAAAGCATGCTTCTGCAGAACGTTTCCCAAGGCATCCAAGGACTCTCTGAAACCCACAAAGCCTGCCCTAAAACCACAGCTGCAACAAAAGAGGAAGAGTCCACAGCAGAACTGGGAGCATATTAAACCTTGCAAAATCGGTCTCTTTCTGTTGTGGGGAGCATGTGTATAAATACATACGCACATGTGCATGGAGAGAGAGCTGTGCCTGTTCAGCATCGGGGCTAAAAGTGACGGCAGAATGTAGGTATGCTGAGCAGGGGCGGTGATTTCAGGCAGGGCTGGATCAAGTAGAGTGGCCTGAACCAGTGGCTTCACAAGGAGAATGACCAGTCTTCCCAGGACCTAGTGGATTTAAAGGATTCTGGGTGGTTTGTGAGCCACAGAGGTAAATTCAGCAAAGATGTAAATGGGAGAGTGAACCATCAAAAAGAGAGCAGCATGGAAGAGGGTGCAGATGAAAAGATGTCGAAAAGGTGCAGAGTGCATAGGGCAAAAGGAGTGTAATTTCCAAGTGACACTAAGGAAGAACATAGGAAAAGAAAGTAAAAAGACTGTGTTAAAATATAGCCAGCTATCTAACATGCCAATACCATCTCTGTTCTTATCAGTCCTGACACCACTGAGTGCAGCCACTGTTGAGTTCCAAGTTGTGCAAGGTCCCATGAAGGCAGCATTCAAAGCTGACCCCAGTGAGACTCTGCCCAAGGTGGCTGCTTTCCCGGGCATTGAGTCAGGAGCTCAGGGTTAACTCCGTGATGCAGGACCTTTGCTGGGCAGGTGAACAGCTTTGCTGGAGCTGGAATGACTTTGGCCACAGGGATCTTGCCAAAAAAAGAGGAAATTCACGAGGCCTGTGCCTGGACACATCATCTGTAAGAACTGTTGCTTATCTGGACAAGCCTCTGGGCCCATAGTGCTGGTGCATACTTTGGGAACATGCCTATGGTATGGTTTGCAGTCAGAGCTGCATATTTTGCCTGCTGCATGTATCCAGCTGCAAGTTTCCATTCCTGGCATGTGACCGTGTCCAAGGCCTGCACTAACACGGATTAACGGATTGCCGCAACCCTACGTGATGTAGAAAAATTCTTCCTTAACTGAGCAGGCACAGACAGTAGGGCTCTGAGTTAAGCAGGTGTAGAGCCTGCTCTAAATCTCAGGAGTCTGTATCTCCTGGGCACAGCAGACTCGCCTCCTGGAGGACTTTAGAAAGCACAGAAGAAGGAAATGCATGGGAGATCCTTGCTGCTATCTCAGTTCTTCTGAGCACAAGGTCAGCAGAAAAACAGCTACTCCATGCTATGTCTGGACTGCAGGCAGACAGGCTCCACTGGGCAAGCCACAGCCCTGGTTCCCTGACCACCTCATCCAGGCTAGGGATGGTGTTTGGAGCTCCCTGAGCTCCTTTAGTACACACACCCAATCTTCCTTCCCAGGAAGTCAGATCAGAGCTGCTGTAACCCTCAAGATAGAAGGTCCAAGGAGGGGCTGAGATCAGGGGTTACAGCAGTGTTTCTGTCTCAAGGGTTATCCATGTCTTGCCTTCCACTGGAGCAAAATTCACTTTCATATCCCTCAAAGTCAGCTTGCTGTGGAATTGGTGGGGAAAGAGAGTAAAGCAAGAAGATAATGCAGCGGGGGAGCATTTCTTTGCATCTTTCCTGGGTAGAGGCATCGTCCCCGTTCCCATCACTTGCAGGACCAGCTGTGATTTCTGGCAATGCCAGACACAGCCATCACTCTCTGGGTTCCTTACACTTTCATTGTCCCTCTGGAGAACAGGACTCCTGTTAAAAACCCTGCAAGTATCACTGAGAGCCAGCTCTATTATTCACTAGGCAGTGAAGCAAGACAGGCATACTCTCCCACAACCTAGGGATGCCCCTCTGATCTATTACCAATGGGGCTATCTTTAATGGGATCAGAGCCTGCCCTTTTTCACATCCCACAGGGACAACACCTGCCCACCAGAGAACAAAGAAGAAACCTGTTGTGATGGGAAAAAAAGAGAGAGTTCTCTCCAGAGAGGCAGAGAGGCTGTTTGATTAAGAGCATCTTTCTCCCAGCCAGCTGGTTTGCTAGCAAAACAACCAACTAGACTTCATCTTTATGCAAGAGAGAAAATCTCTGTGAAGTCACGAGTCCCATTTTACTCACCTATATAAACCACAAGAAATCTGGGGAAATCTTTGCAGAAAAAGACTGTAAGAGTAAGAGGGAAAATATTTCTGCCTAAACCCAATATTTAAAAAATCTTTTTTAAGGGATCATTTCAGCACAATATTTGAAATTCTGCAGCAAAGAGACCTATCTGAAAGCTTCATCTCTAGCTTGTCTTCCTCAAAAGACACAACAGTCACCGTTGCTGTACATTTCTCTGCAGCCCCAGTCTTTGCAGAGGAGCAGCATCCCAGTCAGGCACGTCTGATTCCAGCTGTGTTTTCTGCATGAATATCCTTTGGAGACTGTCCCATGTGTGCACATCTGCCCAGGAGTGACCTTCATCTGTAGTACTCCCAGTCCTGGGGCAAGAAGCCAGGATGGAACCAAACAACCCCCATCTCCTTGGCAGTGGTGCCAAACTCCAAACCAAACCATGCCTTTTTTTTACCTCTGCCTGTTTCTTGAATTGGAGACCAGGCTTCATTGCTGGTGTTTATCCCATGAGTTGCCCAGAGCAAAACTGGCATATGAGCACAGGTGCAGGTTCCAAGCGGGTCAGAAGAAGGTTGCCTATGACCCAGGGGCCTTTGTGGTACATGGTTCATTAGCCCTGTCCAGAGTTCGCCTGGAAGGACTCAGGCATGCTTGTGTGTTTGTGCATCCTAGTTTCTTTGGCAGTTTGGTGACTCTGACAGAAGTGTAATTGTGAGCAAAGCTTTATTCCAGTGGATGCAGCACGTAGCAAGAAGTTCACCTTCAGTTAGAGAGGATCTTAATATGACCTTCCGTAAAAAAGGGGCATTGTTTTGAGTTGTTAAACAGCTGCTGTGTTCCACCCCACTAATGGTTGCAATTCAGGAGTGAATAATATAAGCCTTAGATAAACAGCTGGTAAAATAATTTGGGATCTTTCCTGGTGGGGGGAAGCAGGCAAGTTACCCAACAAAAAGAAATTATTATTCTCACTGCCTAGGAAATGAAGTGTTCTCATTTTCATCATCAAGTGGGCTGTCAGACAAAATCTCTCCCCGCCCTTCTGGAAGCAGCCCAATGCTATTTGCACTGTTCTCTTGCCATCTTCACTCTCATAGGAAACAAGAGATGGTTTTAGTTTAGATTCATGCATCTTCTCTGTTTTCCCTTCCGACCTTTGTCTCCTTCTCCATCCCATCCCTGGTCTTCTTAAAAATAACCCTCCCAGCTGCCCTTCTAGTGTTCTGCACAGGCACAAACACCACCTCCATTCTTGAAGCGGCTGCAAAATGACCGCAAGAGAAGCAAAAGTCTCTCCCCCACCCACTCCCTCCTGCCAAGCTCCGGGTGTCCGCTTGGTACACGCTGTGTCTGCTGGGCTGGGGCAGGACTGCAGAGCGCCGGGCCTTGGGTCTTGGGTCTTGGCCTCCATCGGATGAACAATTTCCCGTTGAAGGTTACTCACTTCCTGTTTTCCGTATTTAGACAATCTGGGCCTATTGGGAGCTTTGATTTGTTGTAAACTTCAGCTGTTTTAAACGTTAAGTCGCGGGAGACTGAGGTAAGGGGGAGGAGGGGGAAAGGCCTGGAGACAAATTAGGGCTATTTAATACCAGGACTGTGTTCTCTCCACAGTGTTCCAGTGACCATTAGAGCATGTGATAGGAAGGTCAGGGCCTGACAGCATGGGAGATGGCGAAAGGGCTGCTTCACAATGGGCCGGGGCTGGAGGCGCTGTGTGCGGCTCTGTGTGTGTGTGGGGCTCTCCCTGAGCGCGCATGGTCAGCGCTTGGAATCAGCCGGGGGATGCACTCCAGTGACTAATGTCTCCAGTGTGTCATTTGTGCCACTAACAGCTGTGTGGAGGTGGTAACAGCCATGCAGCAGCTCCACAGAAAAGGCAGGGAGGAGCCTCTAACCTAGAGAGTGCTGTGCCCTTTCCCTGTGCCTATCAGAGCACACCGCATGCTGACATTTGTTGGAACTTGCCCTGAAGTTTGCTAGGCTGGAGCAAGTTAACACTTGCATGTAGCTGATAGGGCAGGTCATGTCTTTTTGATGCCTGCTTTGCAAGGGTAAACTGAGGCACAGAGTGCTGTAATTCTCCTTTTTATCAGAAAGTGAGTGTGTGAGGGAATGGGGTGAGTCCTGGCACCAGTCAGGCAGTGGTCTGCCTCCAGAGATGTGCTTTTTCATCAAGAACATCTTTCCTGTGCTGGTGGGAGTAATGCTTGGAAAGAGAAAAATAGTGTGCAGTCCAGAGTGCCTGTGGGCTCGAAGGTTATGTGAACGATTTTGGTCTGTTCTTTTTTGTTCATCTAGTTCTCTTCTATCTATAATTAACTCTCCAAATGGGGTGGTTTTACTTCCAAATTTTTTAAGGATCTACAAAAAAGAAAATAAAAATAATGGATGGGCTGAATTAAAGCAGGAGATAGTAAAGTAATCTGAATTTTACAGCAAAATCCAGTAGGGATTGCCTTGAAATCACCCTAGCAGTATAACCTGCCACCAGAATGCCAATGTGGGCAAGTGGGAGTGAATTAAAGAACCAGAGATAAAAAAATCCCAACCAAAATAGACAACAAAATGTCCCAGGTAAAGAAATCTGCCACGTACTCTCTGCCTGACAGAGAGCAGGCAGGAGCTGAATCAAGAACCAGAGTTAAATAAAAGCACTGGGGAAGACTTCGGTGAAGCACTGAAGTGTTTAGAAGAAACGAGGGTCCATGTTCACACTCTGGCATTGATAGGCCCAACTCCAAATGATTTACACGGGCTCTTGACCCTCCTGAGCCAGAGTCAACTTTCCCCCAGATAACTCCCTGCAGCCCAGAGTGCAGAATCACAGAGAGAGGCGCGTGCAGGATACAGGCAGGTGGCTGATTTCTGCCTGGCACTGCTGCATAGGCTGGGTTAACATTATACTTCCCTGATTCAGGTTTTTATAGACCAAACAGTAGCAGTTCCCTCCCTCAGTGGTATGTCAAAGCCTTTCCCTGAAGGAGAGGTTAGTTCTCTATTGTCTTTCTACCTGCTGGATGTTTTCTCTGCTGTATCTCTCACCCTGCAACCGCATTTTGTTCAGATGCGCTTTTGGTGCTCAGAAACGCAACTTACTTCTTACTGCAAATGCAGGGCAGTTCTGCATTGTCTCCCATAAGCTTCCTCTGATGTTTCCTCGACCTCCCAACAGCACGTTGGTGCAATCTGAGCCCTGGATTTAGGACAGGCTCTGGATCTGACAGGGACACATCAGACTGAACCACCAGGATTGACTGCAAAGCCGGCACCACGGAGAATTGCACCCAAAGCTGTTCAGGCAAATGGTGTCTCTGAATTGGCACCAGTCGGCTGCCCTGATGCTGAGGTTTGATCTGCTAGACCCAGAGCAGCCTGGTTTGCACTCATATCACCGTGCTTAAAGAACAGTCACTTAATCTCACTTAGAAATGTTTACTTGCAAGGACCAGATGGCCCAGGGAGTTGGGCTAAACAAAGCATTTTACTTCTAGGTCATGCATTCTAATCCAGTCCAGGTTGGTGATAAATGAACATACTCACCTGATAGCCACTTTTGGCTTCATTTTTGGTTGTTTTTCAGGCTAATTTCCAAGGGGAGATGCCACTCTACGAAATCTCCCTCTCTGCCCTGCCACAGTTGGTACTGATTTGACTGTCTCTGTGGAGAAGCCAAGGATCAAATACTCCATGGCGCCAGACTGTTTTCTTTTGCAGCCTGCAGGTAAGGGGAAGTTGTCCTGTGCCTGCCTGTGTCACGCCTGCTCTGCAGATGGGCAGGAATTCAGTTTGTAAATCTGCCACTCCAAGCCCCTCCACCAACATGAAATGAATTTTTTAAAAAAATGGGAAAATGCTTAATTGCAGTTGACATATAGGCACTCTCTGCTATGAACTTTATTAGCAATCACAGATAACAGCATCAAAATTAATGCCTGCTTCCCACTCGTCCTGCTATAAGCAATAAACGTTTGGCAAGTCAGTAAATAACAAAATTCTCATGTGGCCATCTACAGGTCACCAGGATACTTAAGAAGTTTGCGTTAATTATACCATGTTTGCCATCAAAGAGGGGATATTAACCCTTTCAAGCTGTTGCAGGAAAGCAGTGGAGTCATTTGAAAGTAAATAAACGAAATCTTGTCACTAAAAGTGCAACCTTTGCAAAATAATAATAAAAAAAAGGGATGTTGAAGCAAAAACCTCAATAGACATCATGGAAAATACAGTACCTTTTCAGCTTTCCTTTTATTTATTTTGTATTTTGACATCAAACACTCCCTGTAACCTAATCTTCTTGGCTTTTGATGTGGCCGTGGAGACATGACAATTAAGCACGGCTTAAAACAATAATCCCAACAACGGGAACCAAAGGCAAGTAATGTCAGGGTTCCCCCCTCACAAAAAGCCTGTCCCCCAGTGTTTGGTGGTAGTGAAAGGACTATAAATCCCAATTTGTTGCCTTGATATCTGCTCTGTGCTTACACTTTACGTTGAACTTTACACACTTGCTCTATTTCCATTCCCTGCTGTTTGTTTTTCTTCTGCTATGCAAAATGTCTGGAGACAAACACGATACACACATTGCAGAGAGATGGTTTGATCTTTCACAGATTAGTGCCACCTGACAAACACGGGATTATTTGTTATCTGTGTTGCAGGAACTGCTGAAGCCCCCGCTCAGAGAGGCACGCTCCTCCAGGCGCTGGGGGATGCATCACCCCTCCCGACAGCCTGATGGATCATGGCCCCAGTTCTGTCAGCGGATCCCATGAAACCAGCAAAATACCGGCAGAGAGGCAGCCCCCAGGTAAGCCACCATCACAACCTGAATGGGATGTGTACTGTGCAACCAAAGCAAACAGCTTGATTATTCCATATTTTAAAGAGATGCTGCTAGTTCTCCTTTCTCAGCTATTCAAAGATGGAGGGAAAGAGGCTGAGCTTGGTTATAACCCTGCTTTAAACCTGTCTGAAAAAGAACATGTTTCTTTTTAAACGAAGCTTGCACGGTATGCTATAAACTGCCTCTTTTTTTTTTTTTTTTTTTTAAATGGGTGTTTGCACTAAGCCTTGCTGAACAAGTTAGAGAGATGATTAACTCCTCTGAAGGGAGGCCTCGTCCCAGTTGCATGTTCTTCCTTCAGCACATCGAGAGCTGCTGCGACTCTGTGGTATTCACGAGCAGGGCTTGCAACCAGGGCTGGGCAGGAGGCTGCAGGGGGAAAGAGAAGCATTGCTAGAAAGGGCTGGAATTTACACACACACATGCTGAAAAAGGAACTCAGGTTATTTTTTTCCTTAATGAGTAAAGAGTTATCCCCAAGCTGGTTTCCACAGAAGTGAGACACATCTCCCAGGGGGTCAGAGGAGGAAATCCAAAGTTCATTAGCAATTTTGTTGAAAATATTGTTGCAGTAGCAGCAGTGCCCACCCCTACACATGGCCGGGTGACTTTGCAAGACTTTGTAAGGCCCAAAGGAGTTCCTGTGTGGGTCAAACTCTACTGTGTTATGAAAGCAGCTACAAAGTTTTGGTCATGGGAAGATCTGTCTGGTAAGCAGTATTTTCCATCCTCACATGCCAGCCCATGTGCACACTCCCTGCACCCACAGCTGCAGCCCTTGTTCCCAGGGCAGCACTGAGCAGCTCCAGGCTGGCTATCCTTCCTTGCTCCCTTCACGCCACTGATAATGACAAATGGCAAGAAACAGGTTTCCAGGTTGAGAGTGTTCCTTTGGAGAACTTTCCCTGGTCTAATACAGGTCCTGCCTCGAAACCCATTAAGCAGCTGGCCACTTTTCTACGTTTACAGTGCTTTTAAAATGTGTTTTTAATGTAAAAGTATTTCTCCAAACACTTTAAAAGAAACAACACACAAAAAAAATCTCAAGAGAAACCACAGTTCATCATCTACAATGTGGCTGCTGCCTCGAATTTTAAACTAGCTTAGAAACTTTAGCACACTTAACTGCATGACCTCGTCACCCCAAAACAACACTGGAGAATGAGCTTTTGTACCTGTGCTTTTAATACTAAATCATTCTTTAACTACCTTATTTTGTCCTACCCTGTTAGGTTTTTGAAATATCAATAGACTGCTCTGCATAAACTATAAGCTAATAATTCTACTGCCAGCAATGACGATAATTTTTCCTCTCTCCCTACTAAAAGCAGCTTTTATGACATGAAGCAGGGCACAGGTGGTTTCACAAAAAAGGTATTTTATTATTCTTAGCAATATTCACCTTGAAGGAATATGAGGAAAGCATACACTTTTTACAGACAATATATAAACATGTTGTACATAATTAACAATAACTTAGTTCACTAATCCAAAAATAAGCAAAATAAAAATTAAAATAAAAACAGAAAATACTGAAGAATTTTTTTATGCTGATACAAGTACAAAATAATTTAAATCTCGACTGCCGTTGTCTATGCTGCAGTGACTGACAATATATTGCACTTTGTCAACTGTATCAGTAATCCCTGTCTTTCACCCACATCCCTTCCCCTCTGCCCAAATCCCACAGAAATTTGAGTTGGGTACAAATAATGTACAACTGTACCATTGTAAAAGATAAAAAGTAAAAAGGACCTAATTTTTTACCTCAGTAGATTAAAAATTCTTGTGATTTCTCCCAACCAATTTAGTTTCCCATTTATTTCCACTTCTTTACAAAGTGCACCTATATGCCTATGCAGACCAAAAAAAAAGAGGAAAGCAGGATTTTCATGGCTGCTTGGTTCTTAATTATAAAATACTAGAATTACAGGTTTTAAAAAAATTTACATACATCCATTTTTTATTTCGTTTTGTTTTTTTCTTTAAAGCAGGACTTTTGCAGTAAAGATACAATTTGGCTTGATCCAAAAAAAAAAAAAAAAAAGAAAAAGAAAAACCCAACAACAAAATAGTTAAAATTTTAAAAAATAAAATAAAAAGCTTGTCACAGAGTTAAGCTTATGTGGTTTACATTATCAAACCCCTCTGTTCATTGGGGCATTTTCATCAGAAGTATAGCTAAATATGTACACTGTATGTTATACTGGAGCTTGTGTTCACGAGAGGCATCAGATCATAACAATCAATAGAATACACTTCACATTGGCAATAGCTTTGTTTTCGGTCATTTACGTACAATACGGTTTAATAACGGGAGATTTAAATTTTTTTTTTCTTTTTTTTTTTTTCATATAAAATCTGCTGCGGAAAACAGACGTTCCCCTTAGAACGATGCTTTCCCCTCATCAGCTGTCGCTGTGTCTGGGATTTGACGGATGTGTGAAGCTCCAACTGATTGTCTCTCTTTCTCCCCTCTCCAGTGATCTCAACCTCATTTCTGCCCTTCCTCCCTGTGAAGTCCACTGGGGCCTGGATGCCTGAGACAGCACGCGCTGGCTGCGTGTGGACGTGGTGGCCACACTGCCCGAAGTTTACCCAAGCAGCTAATCTGCATTTTTAAGCGACAGCTGCCAACGCAACAGAACAAAATGCTTCAACCTCTAAAGTCTGCGAGCAGGATGGTTTTTGTGCCCCGTGATGGTTTTAGCTGTGCTAGAACTTCGCTGCGACACGGTTTTGGTAACTGCCTGTATCTCACCTCTCGCTAGTGCAGGATTGCCTTCCCCAGAGTTTTTCCCCAACAGTTTGTCTGACCTAGGTTGTCTGGTTTGAGGAACAATAGGGTAGTTGGGAGAGGGGCTCTTTTTTTAAATAAATCTTTCATGTTAGGGAGAAGAATGAAGGAATTGTGTCAAAATAATCACCATCTTGGGCATATTAAAATCCCGTATTACGGCTACATTTTTGCTTTGTTCCTCGCCCTCGCAATCTTTTCCCCCTCGCTAGTAACTTTGGTATGGAAGATAGATGGAGCTAATCCAAGAGGGCTGTAGAGTACATGTCCCCTCTCCTCCTTGTTTTGAAGGCAGCTTTTCTTACAGGTTAGCCATTACAAATGACAGCACAAAAACACGCAATCAGAGGGGTTGAGGCTTTTTGTGGAAAACAAAATAAATATGACTTTGTGTCTGTTTTTAAAAATTACATTTTAATAAAGATGTCCATTTCTTTCTTTTTTTCTTTCTTTTTTTTTCTTTTTTTTTTTTTTTGGCTTTTTTTCTTCTTTTTTTCCCCATCCCAAACAAAGTCCGCAATAGAAATCCAGCATGTCTGGCTTCCAGTGAGCCAATTCCATCCTGGGAGGCTGCTTATATCTCTTTACAATATTCACAGTAATAACAAAGAGAGAAAAGAAAGGAAAGCCAGTTCCGAGCCTTCTCCTTCAGCTTCTGCCATATTTTGCTTCCTGCTGGACCATTAAGTATCGAACAGGTGAGTTCCTTTTTCTTATACCTGAGGGGGCAAAGTGCATTACAGGCACCACTACACATTTCTGCAGAAGACCCATCATTTGCAAGGTTTTAGTCCAGCATTAAGAGTTAAACCACATGGGAGCAAAGGTCTCCTTTTGCCGTCCCTACATTCTCCTCTCGGCAGAACATTGTCTTACTTGGTGTCATCTTAGGCGAAGTCCCATGTTCTTAATATCTGGGTGGGTCTGTTGGTCATCAGGTTTTATCCCATGGCTGTAACCATGCTGGATGGGTGTGGGTGTCCAAATGAGATGCTGGAAGATGGGTGGATGGGGGTAGGTGTTGGTAGGATGTGTCCAGAGTGGCTGAAAGGGGGCAAATGCCCCATGGGTGCCATGTGACTCGCAAGGGCAGCAGCACTGAAGGGAGACGACTTCTCCTGCATGCACTTGGACAGTTCCTCAAAACACTCAGAGCCTTTCTTGCTTTTCTTTGATTTGTTGGACATTTTCCTATTCCTGGTCTGAATTCCTTCCTTTTTCATGGTCAGAGGCCTGTTCACCTGCAAGAAATGAGAAAATCAGGCTCATGCAGACAAAATGACCTTATTGTGCAAAAATGAAAATATTTGGACAGCCCCCATGTGTTTTTCCTGGATGGAGACCTTTTTCTGGCCAAAAAAAATGGTGTTTCTCTCTGCAGAACTTGTTTATATTGATTTGTTTAATAAAACCACACACACAAAAAACCCCTAGACATGAAAAACAAATTGAACTGAATTTGGCAGCTGATGACTCTCTTTCCCGTAGGCTTACCCTCAGTCCTCATTCATTTCCTAACAGAAGATCAAACTAGGAGGCACATGCTGACCCAAATTCAGTCCTGAGACATGAGCAATCTTGTACCAGTAACCTCTGTTACTTGCAGTGTAAATAACGTTCCAACATATCAAGTGTTCCTGCTTAGGATTAATTTCTTTAAAAAAAATAAAATAATACAACAAAGCCTTAGATATAATTACTTTTTTGCAAGTCAAAATGAAGATAGCCCATCCGGCTTAATTTTTGCAGAGCCATTCCAAACGGCCTCTGTTTCTGGAGGGAAACGGCACACAAAACCCACTTAGTTAAAACCAAGTGTGGCAGCTCTATTTTGCCTGGTTTGCCCAAGCGTTAGAAGCCAAGCTAATACATTGTAATGTCACTGAACTTAGCATCACTATGCTGACAAAGAATGGCTGTCACTTCCCAGGGGAACCTTAGAGATGGGGAAAGGAATAAAACAACAACCAAACCCCTGAAACCAATAAAAGCCTAGTGTACACCATGCAGTTAAGACATCAATCCAGGCTAGGCAAGCAGCGACACATGAGATGAGTAAATACTCACATTGTGCAATTTATAGTAGAGTCCGCAGGCATTACAAACTGGATCCCCGTTTGCATTACGTCGCCATAAGGTCGTGGTGGTTGTCTGACAGTTGGCACAACAAGTCCCTGCTCTCCTGGCCGCTGACTAACCAAAAGAAAAAGAAAATTAAAATGTATCACCAGGCGGAGGGAGAGCATGAGAAAGGTCAAATTGGACTCAATATTTAGTTTGGGGAGAACTAGCTACTAAGATTTTACAGAGCATCAGGGCTGGAGGAAAGCTGCTGTCAGTTTTACGTTTTACGGCCATTACGTTTTTGTTTAAATTTAAATATTCTCCTATGCAAACTGCAGTTTCAAGCCCCCTGGCACTCTGTGTGCAAGGGAAGTAAGGAGAGAAACAATGAATCTCCGATTCCACAAACAAAAATTTTGCAGAGCGGAAAAATATTCTTGACTTTTTCAAATTTTCCCTTTGCAGGATTCTAGAACACATTATGAAAATGCATTTGCCTTTTTTCTTTTTCTTTAATGACCGATTTAGTCTGTACCAATGTTAGGACTGTGTTTGAAAACAGGTAATCTTTAAGAATGTGATTTTTACCCCTACCCTGGCCCTTGAAAGGTGGACACAAAGGGAAACGAACCACATTACTTAGCTGGGTGCAGTATTTATCAGAGCCATCACTGAAAATTCAGTTTGCATTTACAAGTGAAAGGGAGAAAACAAAACCGGCTCCAACTTTCTTTAAATATTTAGCAAACCAAATTTCATGCCTTGCAGCAATGATTCCGCTGACCCATCTGCCGCCTCTGTCCCTACTTAGTTCCTTGGCTGACAAGCCCTCAAACAACTATCTTAAAATCAAACAAAACCACCAAAAATCCACCACCCTTTCCTAAAACTATTGTTCTGCTGAAACCAAGGTGAGGGGAAAAGAAAAAGGCCCAAACATTCACCCACCTCCCAAAACAAGAACAGGAAAAGTAGAACAGCAGGCGGCCGTGATTCCTGGATGGGCCCTTGTCTAGCAGACCCCATGATAAAGCGTCCTTTGTGCATGGACAGTGACGTATAAAGTGTTATGGACAGACTAACTGCACCCCGCATTTTGGGAAACTCTTTTATATAAGAAACCTTCAGCCCTGCCTTTAGAAGTGGTCAAAACACCAAGTCCGTTTTATGCTAATGAATTAATGCTGAGGACTCAGTATTTTCTTATATTGGAGTTTACTTCCTAAAGCGTGTCAATCGTGGTTGTTCCCCTGGGGCCTTGCTCCCTGGATATTTCTGCAATTAGCCATGGAGAGCCGTGGGGTGAAGCAGCAGCAAAGCTCACAGCAAATCTCCGTGAGCACAGAGCCAGTCCTGGGGCAGTGGGATTCCCAGAG
The DNA here is from genome assembly GCA_013398115.1 of Falcunculus frontatus. Classification (NCBI taxonomy): domain Eukaryota; kingdom Metazoa; phylum Chordata; class Aves; order Passeriformes; genus Falcunculus; species Falcunculus frontatus. The sequence goes on along the minus strand of VZRV01004346.1, from coordinate 2,501,947 downwards.
ACCTCCATGAGCTTCCGTGCCCGCCGGCCCCGGTGGGGAGCTGGCGTCGCTGGAAGCACAGCCCGGCCTGCTCACCAAAGAGGAGCACAGGGTTCTGTTCTCACTCGCTCCTGATTTACGCCATGGCCCTCTGTAATTTTCCCAAAGCTGATGGACGGTTCAGCAGCTTTAGGCAAGAATCAGGCCCTCGGAGACTCATATATTTCAGTGCCTTACTCGCCTGTGAGAACAGGCTAAAGGCAGAAAGAGGGGGTACCCCCTACTGCAAATGCACTCATGCAACCCAAACACAATTAATGCCAGACGTCCAAACGCTGACATTATTAATACGATCACTTTGCTATTGCATGGCAGATGAACAAATTCCCAAAGATGGCCATCTCCTCTCCCCCACAAACAAGCAAACTACAGTGGAAAAAGGGGCAATAAACAAAGCTGTAAATCAATTAAAACAAAACAAAACATTTAAACAACTACACTAAAAGAAAACCTCTCTAGTGCCCCCCAAACCCTGCACAGTGAGCTAAGTATAACAGTCTCCCAACACACTGGAAGGTGGAGACCTATGTTTGCATATTTGAGATGGCTTACTGATACTCAACTATGCTGCTTAACTCTATGGCCTGTCCCATTCAGTCTGGAAAGCACTTGAGCCTGAGAGACGATAATGTTACACTGTTGTCTTAACATTTTTCTATATGTCAGTCACTTTAGAAGGCAAGTCATTAAGAAGCTTGCATAGCTGAAATTCTGACTCATGACAGAAATCTCCTGTATCCCATCCCAGTGTTAGAACAGTAGTGCCAATTTTCTGCTCTCTAAACCTCATTGAAACTTGCCCACGAATAGCTAGGAGACTTAGGCACCATAAATCACAAAGCTCCAAAAAATATATTTATTATTCTTAGCATTTTACGCATTATTTGTGGAGTAGAGTGTATTAGAAATTTCAAAACAGCAAGCATGACTGGCAAGGCTTGCCTATAGAAACTCTCTAAAGCTTTTAGAGTCAGGAAACAGATACACAAAGTTTCCTTATCTTTAACGTACAGATATCCGGATAGGAAACTACTACCAGGAGCTTAGAAAGGACTTTTTTTTTAAAATCAGTCAAATGAAAATACAAAGTATAGGTGACTCCATGGAAAAATAATAGGATTTTTTTTAACAGTAGGGGATTGTCTGGGGAGGGAACCAATATTAATATTGCCAGAGAATATAAGAGTGAAAATTACTTCATGGCTTTTATACAAATAATTATTAAGTAGGGAGCAGTAGCTTTGACTCATCTGATTTGTTTTGCTTTTCTGGAGCTGGAACTTTTTTTTAGTACATGGTGGAGGACATTCATGCTCATAACCCTTTCGCTCCCAGTGTGTGCCCAAACCATCCCAAGAGGCCAAATAAATGAGGAATTAAATTAAAAGCTGTCATCCGAGGATAAACGGGGAGACGGACACACGATATCCCGCATGCATTGTGAGCGGCAGAGAGGCTGGGGACAGAGGCAGGCTCGGTGGTCTGAGCCGGGATGGGGGCGGAGGGGTGGAGGGGGAGATGTGCCCCGAGGCACGGCAGTGACCTCGCCGTGACTGACCCCCGTGTACAGTACAGCTCGGCTCCACGCAGGGGCTGAGCAGAGATGAGGCACGATTGGCTTGTGCCTGTGTGTGGTCCCTTTGCCTAACTTATCCCCAAACCCAGGAGAAATAGAGACACCTACCAGCCTTCGCTTGGGTTTAATGAGAGGTCGGTTTTGACCGTTCATTTTGTGGTAGAGCCCGCAGGCGTTACACAGGTAATGCCCGGTGCCGTCTCTTCTCCAGAGAGGGGTAGCAGTGGCTCCGCAGTTCACACACTCTCTGCCTTCTAAATGGAAACACGAAGAAACCGGATTTCTTTCTTTAAAAACAAATTCACAGAATCTTTTTGCATTGTCCTTCAGGCATTTTTCAGAAGTCAAAACAGTGTGTTAATTCTGTTAATTAGGCACAGTCAGACAGCAGTGACATCTACAGCGCATGCAGCAAGGAGCTCAGTGTTTCGAGAACTCCCAGGCTCCAGTGAGTATTTTATGTCATGATCAGGAATAGGCAGCGCTCTCTGCAAGGTGAGAAAGAGTGACACTCGTATTGTGCCAGATGGAAGTTATCGTTTCAGCAAGGAGAACTCCTTCAGTCCACACTGGGCACCGCTCCCCTCCCGTATCTATTGCACTCCGGTGGTGAAATCCTGTGTTCCCCTGCCACAAAAACACCCGTGCACGTGCACACAAACACGCACACCTGCAAGCACACTACACGTTAAAAGAGACAGTCAGAGGAAGAGGTTTTCTAGAATTAAATCCAAGCAAAAAGACCTCCAATTCTGCACTTTCTTTTTTGTTGCAAATGCTACAGGATGAGAAAGCAGAGCCGAGCAGACTGGGAATGGATACAGAATACCAGAGGCTCAGTTATTATTTTTGTTCTAAAGGGAGAAAAACGCTGTTAATGCTGTTCATTGAGAAAGTTCAGTTTCATTGGATATTACTGTAAAAAACAGGCTTATGAGTGCTTTTCTGTTTCTGCGATTTTTCAACAATCCAGTTTGGATTTGGTAGGGAGCAGTTTACCATCATCATGAGTTTTAGTAGTACAATATGGTAAACATAGCATTGTAGAATGGCTGTCTTAAATAAAACACAACATGTAACTCCTAGATATTTGTTTCTGCATCAGAAAGCTTCCTGCTAAAAGTTCATTTGCCTTGGATGGTTTGAGGGCAGGTCTGCTTAATATAGAAATCTCTCTTAATACATTTTATGCAAATCCCACAGTATTTAACTGGAAAGGAAATTCTTTTTGCTAATAACTGAAGCAGGCCATGTTGAGTTCAGCGGGGCTTGTGTCTGCTTTAATCTAGGGAGTGGGTAGCTTTTAAACAACACAGTCTAGAGTGAAAAATGAAGGGAGCTCTGCGGCGCTGCATTTGGAGCTTTTGTCCCTCCTAGGGCAGGAAGCTGCAGGAGTCGTCCTGTCGTGAGTCTTAGTTTTCCTACAAAAACACTGAGTGGTCATGAACTTTCCCCAGTTCCTTGCACTGGGAGCTCCCTTACAGAGGGAAAAAAAAAAAAAAAAAA